>JBCFYV010000003.1:14063199-14541555 GCA_039000515.1 Timema cristinae
CCCCTGAGTTGTCGGGTTACTTTCCACAACTTGTCTCTTTCAAGTGCAGCTTCAGTGACGTAAGTGTCCCATCTGTTTCGTCTGATGTCCTTGACTCTCCTCCTAACTTGGGCTCTGAGTCGGTTGTAGGTCGTCCTGTGATGTGGGGTTTCTGTAAATCTGCCAATACCTTCTCACTTCCCGTTTCTGGTCTATAAGTAGGTCCAAATAAGGGTATTGTTGTTGTTGGTCGTGTTATATGGGTGTTCTAATGTTGTCTACCAGGTAGTCTTCATGTACCGTAGTCGTGAAAAATTTGTAAGATAGCGTCAGTATGTTCTATTTACTCTATATTGTATTTCTGGTAAAGTTTCCTCCAGTGTCTGCCTAAACTCGTCCCAGTAACAAGTTACTTCACACAATATGGGATTGTGGTCCGAATCCAGTTCCTTTAATACCACCATATCCTCAGTGGTCACACCAATGTTAGTCAATGCCACGTCTATGATATTGGGTCTGTGTAGATAGTTTGAGACATAAAATATAGTTTCGTTTGGGGCATTATTTACGTAGTCATGAGTGTCTGCGTGGTCTGCTAAAATTCGTCCAATCCCGGTGGCTACTCGGCTATTTCAACTGGTGTTTTTTAGAGTTAGGATCACCCACCAAAACCAGTTTGTTTGCGTCTGTGATTTCGTCTAAGTCTCGTGGTAGTAGCGTCTTGGTCGAGGGTTTGTATATGGCCGCGAACGGGAAACTCTCGCCACTAGTATTTACATTTATGCCAGTAGCTTCTATATTCTGGAGATTTTGAAAGTGATGTTGGTAGTGAATAGATGGGTTCTGATCAAGATAATCGTGCCCCCTCCTCTGCCTTAGGGGATATCAATTCTATACATAATGTAGCCGTAAACGTATATAAACTTCTCTGGGTTTATTTATTTATTAGGGAAATATCTATTAAATAATCTTTAAATATATCTTAGCTTTTTATGCTGTATGAGTATCTCGTTCGCGTTCCATATAAAATCACAAAGCATGCCTTTCATCTCCATCACGTTTGTGTTAGTCATAGTCGGTCGAGAAGTATTCAATCACCCCCACTAGCAGATATAATAAGTCTAGTGAGGTATGGTCTGAAGTGTGTTAGTATTCTGGCAATGTTTAGGTCCTTGAGCAGGTTGATGAGTTCTTTTAAGTCTGAGAGTGGGGAAGTGGTGTTTTCTTAGTGTGGTTGTCTTTTGGGCCCCACCGTAACATCGGTAGAAGAGCGGTATATGGAGGCGGCCTCTGCGGTTTGTTTAGTTGATGGTCCCGGGGGTGGTTCCTTGGTCTAAGGGACAGTTTGACGGGTGCATGGGATAGAAGAGTAGTTATTCCGGTGGTAGGTGGGGGCGCTGTCCAGGTGGCTCGAGTCTGTCATGTTTTGAGTTGATTGTTTTTGGCCTACAGGAGTTGCAAATATAATGGGCATTTGCTATAGTTGCCGTGTGTGGGCCCTTGCATTAATGTATCTTACCGGTGTCGTGTTGTCCTTTTTGGGGCAGTTTGGGGTGAGGTGTCCTCCAAGACACGTCACGCATATGAGAATGTTGGAAAAGTTTTTCTTTGTGTGCCCATGACGCTGACACTTGTGGCATTGCATAAACTTGTTTTGGGGAGGGATGAAGTGCTCTACATTTATTCTAGTCTGAATTAAGTACCTAACTCTAAGAATAGTGGTGTGAGGTACGATCTTAGAAAACTAGACCAAAAATGTCGTTAGTAGTGTCAAAGTTTGAGTTATTTTTGTCGCTTCTGCCTTTCGGCTAAACTGGCGCACGTGTCACTGCGTAGCCTAGGAGATATCAGATTTTATGTCCTCAAGGTACATGTTTGGTCTCAGTCCATTTATTACTACTTTCTCTGGCATGTAGCGTGTTAGTGAGTAGCTGTAGAACTCCTGGTTCATTTCCTTTAGTAGGGTTTGAACCAGTATGAAGTTGTGGGTCGAGGTGGTTTGGATCTTCAGTCCATCTTCAATATAACTTACTCCTGTGGTGATGTCAGTGTCTTTGGATATCTCGGTTATCTTTTTATAGTTGTGTATCCCTACAGTCACTATTGATGGAAGTCTCTCTTTGTTGTTGGTGTTTGTCTGTGTTGATGGTATGTAATTGTCTATTTGTCTCAGTATCCAGTGGTTAGTATTTGTTGTCGACTGTCGTGATTGTTTTCTTAGATTGTGTCTTGTCTGAGTTTCTACATTTCCTCTTGCGTTTAATTTTGTCAACTATGGTGAATTGTTAGTTGCCGTCGTGATCTGTCTCAATGTCGGTTGTATCCGGGTTAGCATCTGAAATTGAAAAGTTTGCACGTCTGGTTGTTCATGGCATAGTGGAAATTTATTGTGGTGTCATATGTATCGAGTGGTGCCGCGGCCATTTCGTGCAGCCCTGTCAAAGGCAGGCTAGTGGCGCACGCGTGTGATGGAGAGTGGGTCTTCCCCTCCATGTTGTGGGTGTTGTGTGTGTCCCCAAGACGGTCACCGACTGCAAGGTATTGCTTTGCAGTCAGCGCGTTTTATCTCTTTCAGCTACTGGTTGGACCGTTAGAATCAACGCAGCTTAAGACCCCGAATAGACCGTCTCAGACTGTTGTGTAGGGGGATGGAACTAAATTCTTTGTCTGTTATAGGCTTCCTCTCCAGTGTCCTTGTAGTCTTCTCCATGAACAGCCGACGCGTCCGACCACCTCGTAATCTCGTAGACTAGAGATCCGAATCTATATCAGTTTTTTAAAACACTTGGTCTATTTTATGTTGACCTTCCCGGTACATAGCCAAGAGGGTTATCCACTCACACCACCCTGCCACGTGAACTATCTAATGTGAGCGCACATAAGAGCGATAGTCTGTTCTTACAAACAATGCCAATAAATATATATTTAGGCCCGTAGGCCGCAGGCCCTCCTCCATTCCCTAGTGCTTCAAGCCTAATGCTTTTAGCTGCTAGTCCTGCTTGTCTTCATCTTTATTAAGGGACTTCTAACCTCTAAGATTTCTTCTCTTATTCTCCTTCTTGTTTTCACCCTCATTAAAGATTCTAAATTTCTTCTTACTCATCAATTTTCACCATTCCAAGCCAATTCTTCTCACTTTATCTCTCATTCAGTAGTCTATTTTTTTTTGTATTTGCTTCTCTCTGCTGTATCACACCACCACCGTGTCTTCTCCTTCTGTATCTCTTCTTTTCTTAATACTTTACCCGTCTTAACAAATGCTTTTAAATTTCAATTGTGCCCACAACACTTTCCCTTCTCCACACAAGACCACGATCTTTTATTTCCTCACTATCCGATCCATTGGTCTTAATAATTCTCACTTAGTACATGATGTGTAAAAAGTTTCTGCAATGTTGTCCACAATATTGTTTTCCACACCGGTTAAACCCGTATAACTTTCCCTGAAATTTCCATGGCCACTCAGAAAAAGATAGCATAATGGTTGCCAATCATTTAATATTTTTATACTCTCGTTAAAACAGATGGGAAATACTCAAAAGTTTCCCTTTTTTGAGACTTTCAGGCTCTCATATAAGCATTTCAAACGTCTCACTAGCACCTATCAGTCCCGCAGATATTCTTAAAATTCCCTTTCAGTATCCAAATGTCAACCGGGATGACACCTCCCAGTACCACAAAGAATCATGTAATACTGTCCGGTATGCCTATGTAACGATAATAGGTGCCTTCCTATGCACACTTATACAATAAGGTCTTATTACTCCTGGAATAAATATTAATCTGGTAGACAAATATTTCAACTGATGGTTGAGTTAAAAGTGCGTTTTAGACAGCCAGATAGAATTTATCTTGCAGATAAAATATATTTATCCATCACATTTTTATCGGGAGGTTTAAGTACCTGAAACTTTTATCTGGAATATAAAATGGTTGTTGTCATAGTGACTCGTTTTTAATGAAGTTTCGCCTATCAGAATCTGTTTTTAGGTTAAATCTTGGTTTACGTGTTTAGTAAGCATGGCTCGGGCTCTAATATATAAAGTTAGAACATTTAATCCACTTTATATAAACTGACCATATTTATAGTGTTATATTTATATTAGAACAAATTATCAAAATGTGAGTACAATAATGAAATTTTGTAAACGTTTGTACCCAACTATTGCCCACATATTGGTGGACATCTTGGGCTTCTACGCCCATGTGATGCCATCTGTTTCCTCGCACTCGTTTAGGCGCCATTATTTAACAATTGTTAAGCCTTGTCACCACTCGCTATGTTGTAGTGCTATCAGCAGGGCTTATACGCATGCGCGCACAAGTAAAAACAGTACCAACCTTGCATGTTCTGAATAAAAATATATTATATTACATATAGCCCTCTGGCAGCTAAATTCAGTTCATAAGATGTGTAAAACATTAAAGTGGCTGATAATTTGGATTATTTGCTAACTTTAGCAATAGCAATATATTATCCGGTAGTCATCTGACCGACCCTAAGAGGGCTACTAATTATCATTTTGTTCTAGGAATGATAAAGTTAGAATGTAGAGTAAATGTACGAGAATTTGTTTAGGGGGAGAGTAGGCAACCATTTAAGGAAAACGACCCTCAATACACTCAGCCGGGGCTCAAACCTTTAACATTCTCATCCCGGCAACGAAGAATCATGATTTTGACCATATGCTCACGGAGCAGGTAACAATAATGTAAATGCTGCTTGTATCAACAATATTATGTTCGTTTATGTGTTCGTTCTAAGATATCAATATTATTATAATATAGCTTTGTTTACACACCTCTTTATCTATTCTTTTTAAACTTATAATTTATAATTTAATAAAATGAAAAATGAGACCCTGACAAGGAAACGAGCACCCAAGCCCAGGTTTCATTTTTTCAATACATTCGACTATGATTGAGATACGGCTCGTTTCCATAGCTATAATTGCTCTTTCCCCAAGCTCGTATTCATATATAGGTACTTAATTATGTATCATTGCTTTCTCCTATATCTAATTTTTACTTTTCACATTAAAAGAGAGAATTTTGTAATCGTTAAAAAATGTGACCTTTATATAGTCAAATATTGACACTTAATTTAACTCCGAAACACAAAAAGTTTATCTGTATAATTATGTCTGTATCTCAGTGGTGTGTTGTTGTGTTGTGTGTGTGTGTGTGTGTGTGTCTGTAACTGGTGCAACAACACAAATGGTTAGACGGATATTGATCAAACTTGAGATTTATATATTATGTGGTGTTACCTTCAGCCGTTTAGTGTATTTTAATTTATCCTTTAAAGTAAGGGTTGTTTATTAAAAAATATTCTTAAAAATTGAAATTTTTCGAAAATGTCTCAAACAATTTACTTTAAAAAGAATGTCTGCAGTATAGTTGACATGACAAATATAATGTATTTCCATTTTTAAGAGAAAATTTTTTAAGAGTAGTTTACCAACGACTTATATTTCAAAATTTGATGGTTCTCCATATTTTCTTTGATTAAAACAAATCTATATCATAGGAGTATATTACATTATATACAATGCTATTCTTGTTTTTCAAAATTTAAAAATAAATGGTTCATAGGAAAGGTCTAGTTTACATAGGCCCTATGATTGTTATTGCTTTAATTCAAAATATTTTGAAAATGGCTTTAACGTTTTTGTCAAAATTGGATATCTAGTCAGTGTTTTACATGATAACTAGTAAGGGCATAAAAAGGCCTTGTTCGGGAAGGGAAGCAGGGAGGGCACCACAACCTCCCGGGAATTTGATTTACTCCCATAGTATAAATATTTATAAAAATAATATGTATAAACATTACTATAAGCCAAGGTATAACATTTAGTAGTGGACCCCCTAGGAAAATTAGCTTTCCACATTCTCGCTTGTTCAGTATTTATTCAAAATAGCTCCTTATTTATTGAGACTTTTAATCCTTTTATTATTTCATATCTGTTCCTAAAAATTATTTATTGATTCCTCATTCCTTCTTATTATTTATTCAGACTATTTGAATATATTTATTCTGAATATTTCCCTATTCATTTCGATCCTTCCCTTTTGATATTCTGACTCAATCATAATTAATTATTCCAGCTCGTTCTTTATTTTCAAAATGTTCCTTATTAATTATCTATTCGTTGGCTATTTATACTGACTCATACCATATTATTATTATTACTTGATCCTTATTTATTCCTACTGGTTGTTAATTTATTCTGACTCGATACTTAATCATTTCTTTAAGTTTCTTATCGATTCTGACCTGATTATTATTTTCCAACTCATTCCTTATATAATCTGACTTTTCCAAAACTATCTTGAATCATTCCTAATTTATTATGACTTGTTATTTATTTATTATAACTAGTTCCTTGCGTATTTTGACTCACTCCTTATTAATTCCAAATCCTCCCTTTTAAATATTATAACTGGTTTCCTACGACTTGTTCCTTATTTTTTCTGAATTTTCCGTTTTAATTTTGAATTTTTACTTATTTATTGTGACTAGTTTTTTATTAATTTATGTCGTTCCTTAAATTATTCTGATGAGCCTTTATTATTTATAACTTTTTTCTTATTAATATCGAGTAATTTTATTTAAATAATCATTCAATCTTCTTTATTCCGAATCGTTTATGACTCAATATTTTTTATTTTGACTTGATCCTCTTTATTTATCCCGCCTCGTCATTTATTTATGCAGATTATATTCCTATTTATTTCCACTAGTTCCTTATTTATTGTGACTTGTTTCATAATGAACCGATGAGTTCATTATTAATTCCAATTGATTCAAACTTAATATTTATTTATTTTACCTAAATTCCTAAACTATTCCGAAAAATTTCTTATTCATCTCGATACAATAATTTATTATTCTGACTAAATCCTCAATATTTATTTCTACTCATTCTGTATTTATTCGTACTTATGCCACCTTATTATTTCAGATTTGTTTCATATTTATTCCTAAGCATAATATTAATTTATTTTAAGGCCGTCTTTAAGATATTCCAAAAATGTCTTTATGTTTACTGCTATTTTTATATCTATTCTGAGTCATTATTCCAACACGTTCCTTATTTATTTAAATTAGATAACTTCCTGACTACTTTTATTTACGATAGCGCCAATAAACTCTCAGCTCAGTGGAGAAGGTTTATTGGGTTTGTTCTGGTTTAAAGACTCTTATAGGCGTTGTTCCTTGATGATTAATGGATGAATTCCTTTAATAAACAATCTGTATGGAAGATGTTTGAATAAATATGGGCAGCGTCTGCATATATGAATTAAGTTCCACAAATTTGATGGTGATCTAAATTCAATTAATCTCATCATGCTCCTATCCATTGGTGAAGATTGATAGCTTCGTCTCACCATTGTATACGAGCGTGATGAGAGCTGCTCATCGTAAGATGAGATGAATGAATCCTCAACCAACCCAGATGGACGACTTTCTAATGCGTCTCTACCATTCTCTTGAGTTGTATTTCTAGAAGACGAGGCTGCTTTCCTGGAGGTGGCTGACTCTCTGGAGGAGGCTGACTGACTGGAGATGGCTGACTCCCTGAAGGTGATCTGACTCTCTGGAGGAAGCTGGTTCCTTGGAAGAGGCGGACTCCCTGGAGGTGGCAAACTGACTGGAGGTTGCTGACTGACTGGAGGTGGCTGACTCCTGGAGGTGGGTGACTGACTGGAGGTGGCTGACTCCCTGGAGGTGGGTGACTGACTGGAGGTGGCTGACTCCCTGGAGATGGCTGACTCAATGGAGGAGGCTGGTCCTTGGAGGAGGCTGATCCTGAAGGTGCTGACTCCCTGAAGGTGGCTGACTCCCTGAAGGTGGCTGACTCCCAATTGGATTTACTTACCAATTGCTCTATCTTGTAATATTCACACGCCTTCATTAAAAGATAACGAGTCTTCTTATCGAATACAGATGTTTTCTTCATTCGAGCAACAGCTTCTTGAGTCAACATCATGGACTTGGAATGCACCATACTGAATGAAGAACCTTGTTGACCTGACACGGAAGGTGGACTGGACCGACTGGACGATCTTACAATATTACCATGAGGGGGAGTTTTTCCCGTTGATGACGCTACCAGTTCAAGAGAAGAAGGGTCTTGTTGGCTTAATCCGGAAGGTGGCTGACTTAACGATGTTCTCTCAGATGGGTCTTCTTGTCTTGATAGGGAAGGTGACTGACCTACTGACCTATACTTACCATTCCGTTTAAGGGTCCTCTTGTTCTTTTGTTCACTGGTGGCGGCCGTCATTTCCCCTGGAAAAAAATGTTCACCGCGAACAGGTTGTATTGACGATGGCATCCCATCGTCCGGGCACCCAGGGATGTTAGGGGTGCCCCCTTGTCGCTCACCATCAACTGCAACAAACCGTCATCAGAACAATATTATATTTATTAGAAAAAGCTATTTTATTGTTGATAAAGTATAAAGATTGCTTTTATTGTAACTAATGGTTCTATAAAAAGGCTAAAAGTTGGCTAGCATAACGTTTAATAGTTTTGCTGATATTTAGAATAATATGAACATAACTATTTGATTGGTAGTTTTTGGAGAACTTATTTTAAAATAATAATAGCAGCTAAATATTTATATACTTAGCTCTATTGAAAAGATTTGAATAACCAAACCAGTCAAACTTGTCTAAATAAAATGATTTATTAGTAAGGTCAATAAACTATACTCAATTTTTTTATATTCTAATTAGACACAATAGCTAAACATGTTTCAAATAAACCACCAATAAATATTACGGTTATTGGATCTTGAGTGAGTCTACATACTCCCATGATCATAACAAATAATTAAACCCCAACAAGATCTATTATTCACTTCTGAAAATATGTGACATTTGAAAACGGTAAATTCAGGTTTACAAAAGGTATAAGTTCCAACCATTAAACTACGTGTGTTTTCCCAGAAGAAATTCTTTGCTGTAGAAATAATGGTCTAATATTATAATTGATCATATAATTCATATTTCAAAACAAACAAAAGTTTCCATGTAAAATTGAAAAATAAAGTATTAATCAACAGTCCCTCATCTTTACTCCAAATCTTATCTACCAGACTAAACATCTTAGCTAACAGTATCCCTACCCTATCAACCAGTATATTCATCAACCCGTATCAAAATCCCATCAACCATTCTCCATATTAACCCGTACCAACATCCTATCAACCAGTCACCACATCAACCAGTATCAACATCCTACAACCAGTGTCCACGCCCTATCATCCACCTCCTTATTCTATCTAGGCTGGTAGCTTTTAATTTTGTCCCAGAATAAAATGGTATTATAAATGATTATTTTAGTCAAGATCTGCACGAAAAAAATTCAAACCCCTCCTGACCCATCCCATTTACGGCTGCCATATTGGAAAAATGGTGTATGCAGTGTCTTGTAAGGAAGAAAAAATTAAACCAATAATGGTTTGATGAAGTCCTAGTTGCTTTTGCTTATATTTGGCACAGTAACATCTTTCTTTGAGATGACGATAAAGAAAACGCATCAATTATTTCTTCATTAAGAATTGACTCTAACAAGTCTTTCTCTGAAGCTAGAACCATAAGGTTCGAAAGCCATGCATCTTCCATCGCAGACCTGAGCCTGTTTTTTTATTATTTTGACTCGGTTCATAGCTATTTCAGCCGCACAACTAGTTACGGCCAAAGATAGCAAGGTTGTATGGAGAAATTTCAATCTCTTTAAGCCTACAAAATTAATCAAGAACACATAAGGTTTAAAAAAAAAACCTTTATCGCACAGAAACTCTAAATCTGTTCAGGTTCATTTTATGTTCCACTTTCAGACTCATCATCAAACGTCCATGTTTGTTTTACTTTCATCATGATATTTTATCTGAGCTGTGTCTTTAGATCTCTCACTTTTACGAGGAACAAATCATCAATTGATATGCTTGTGTGAGTGGAAAAATACATTTCACTGAATGTGTTTAACTCTTCACTTACAATACTGTTGTTCCAATCGTAAAACTCACAAAGGGTTTCTATGTTTTCAGGGGAAACATTATTTCTTGTTGTTTCTAAAACTTTTGTTTGTGTGAAATAACCCATTTCTTTTACCATGTCTATGCTATGGTCAGAAAGTCTATCTTCAAGCAACTTAAATACAATTTTATTTTCATATTTTTGTTCATCTCAATAATAGGTTCAGCCATACCCAATTAATCAATAAGCCTTTTTCTTCTTTTAACTCTTTTTGGAGCTAAATCAGTGACGTAATGATTTTTTAAGAACTTTTCAGTCTCTCACATCACATTAGACCATTCCTTAACCTTACGCAAGCTACTGATCTGAGTGTTGTCATTCTTTTATTATAGGTTGTACACCACCATACTCCAACGCCTTACCCTGTAAGCTTACCGTGACTGGAAGCATTACTTTAAAAAATGCCGTATGAACCACATGGAGAGAAATGATGGTTTCATTGTTCAGCTTTCACAGAATTCCTTTTGTCAGTGTGTTGGTTTCACTATAAAAGTCTGAATGATTCTGTAACTGCAAAGCTAACTTCACCTCACCATAACATACTAGAATTACTTTTATGGCTTCAGCTTTGGTATGTACCCTTTTCAGTCAGTCTTTATCTCTTTTCACAACGGTTGCGGGCGCCACTCACCACTTCACTTTTTATCAGTCGTCTGTCTCGAGCCACTGTTACGAGTGTCGGCGACCGTAATTTTTCCTCTCTGAATATTTTAATTCCTACAATTAATTGTTTTATTAAAAGATGCAATGACTACTTTCATTCTTCACTAACAAACAGTAAATTTATATAAACATTTATTATTTTATTTTAACGTAGTTATACATTTTCATGTCCTTAAGTTTGTTCGTAAACCTCCCGCCCCTCCCATCTCCTATAAAATTCCTATGACGAAATCTGTGTCATGACCCCCTCACCCCACCGTGGGAATCACTGGTTAAGGCCAGCGCCTTTTCTAACACTTAATCCCTTAATAATAAAGAATGGACATTTAACAATTAAGTAGGCCTAATAAAAACTGAATTATAATAATATTACAAAAAATATATATTGCCCACATACATAAATGATTATTAATTAACTTATTAAAATAAAATAAATGAGGAAATTAGAACTAAATAAAGTAGAGCGAAGGAAAATCAACAAAAACAAACATTAAGGCATACACTCAAACCACACGTACATATTCACATGTCATTATACTCATCATAACATATATTAAAACATGATCGATATAGAAAATAATTTAAATAGAAAACAATGCTCTTAATAGCAAAGAACTTTAATATATAGGTGAGCACAAATTATATTTACTTTTTCGAAAAGTCATATAAACGCAAGGGTGCACTCGATTAACTTGAAACATTTTCCAGTCGATACAGAAACTCTGGAAGCTTTTTTTAACAGTTTAAAAGGACTCAATATGTGCTCCTCGAGTCACATGGCAGAAAACGCTTTACACACTTTATGCAGTGTGTTGGCGGTGACGGACTCAACGATGACTGTGATTCTCTGCCTCAGCTCCAGCAAAGATCGGGGCAGAGGTGTGACAAACCTTTTGTCTTTCACATAACCCAACATAAAGAAATCGTATAGGGTTCAGTCCGGTGATTGAGGTGCTATCTGCCCCACGCCACATCGTCGGAACGTGCACGACCAAGTCAGTTCTCCGGGAGCTGTCTGTCTGTTCAGGTGTTCCCATAGAGCCAAGCGGAAGTGAGGCGGTTGTCCATCTTGTTGGGAAATGAATTCGTTTGAATCTTCCTCAAATAGAGGCAGAGGCCAAAAGGTAGGCATGTCGAGTTAGGAATGACCTTTGACTGTTTTTTTTAATTAAAAAGAAGTGTGCGTAATTCTTCACCCTCAACATAGACGAGAACACATTCACTTTGGGGTAATCTCTCACATGATAGTTGCGCACATGTGTAGTAACAACTGATGGTAATGTAATACTAACACCATTGTCTGTGTAGTAACAACTGATGGTAATGTAAATACATACAGTATTGTCTGTGTAGTAACAACGTGATGGTAATGTAACAACTGATGGTAATGTAAATACAAACAATATTGTTTGAGTAGTAATAACGTCATGGTAATGCAAATACAGACAGCATTTTTTGTGTTATTTTATGCTATCGATCTGACCAATATATTATACACTTTCTTGCATATTATTATTTTTTGTACATTTATATTTGACATATATGTACTTAACTTTAGTCATGTCTGACAGCAGAGTTTTTCTTATTAATCTGGCAAACTTCTCTTAATGGGAAAAGCTTCCTAGGCAATAACCTTAGCATATACTTCAAATAAACAAAATAAAAGCTTGATGGTACAATAAGTAAATAAATAAATAGAAAGATTTGTGTATATATAATTATTTTTGATTATACTATGTACAGATAACATTGAATTTGAAACAACATGATGTTAATGTAAGGACAGCTAATATTATAATTGTAGCAACAATTTAATGTAGAAAATCTAAATACCAAATTGATGCCAATTCGTGACTTACCGTGGCGTATATTTCGGCGAACCAGGCGCGCCCGGATACTGCGAAACGCTCCACGGACACGCCGGCCTAGGCCTCCGCAAAAACCACCGAAACATCCGTTGCTCATTTTTGTTTTAATAATTAATTTTACTGAATTTCTCTCTCACAAACTCAAATTGACATGTTTTATGGTGCTCCGAAAAGACACCACAAAGATTTATTTTGCTATGCGACGGCTATAATTGCAATAAACAATTGAATTTATAGAGAAGAGCACTCTGAGTAGTTCTAGTGTAGAATAAAATCGATACAGGTAATATGTACCCACAATATGCCATTGTGGGGGTATTACGTAGGAGCTTACAATGCTTTTATTACGGAGAAAATTGAATTTTACACGTTAATACGTATGCATTTAGAACTAAATAAATTATGTAAGGAATGTTTATGTATTCATAAATGCTTAAAATGTTCGAATATTAAAGTGAAAATCCATAAAAATAGCACAACTTTAAGTAATTACCACCTAAGTATGGAAAATTTTGGTGGCAATTCAAAATCTAAGCTCCTTCCAAAATAATGTTAACGCAATATTAGGTGTCATTATAAGATACATACTGAAGCGTTTCTGATTTTTATTCGTGCACCGCGATGGGCGCCAATTGTAGCATTATTTATTTACGGGTCCCTACGTTGTGCGCCAATTGTGAAGTTCTGGTTCGTCGCGTTGAGCGTCGCTTGAAGTTACACCGTTTAATTAGCTGGTATTTGCCCCGTGGTCGAGCACTAATTAAATCGGTACGGTTTCTTTTGATGTTGTGAGTTAATTGGTATTTATAGCCCCGTGATCGAGCGCAATTAAAGAGTTATAATTAATACACACTTTTTATGTTGACATGTTTTTTATTTATAAATCTCAGTTTATTTCACGAGAAAATAGATCATGTCGTCGAAATATATACGCGGCCTATTGTAGAGATCGCGGACAGAAGTTGCAGTCTGAGTAGTTCAAAGACTGGACGCCAAGTGAGTTCTGAGTAGTGAGCAGTACTGTCCTTACATTGCACCATCCTTCGTATATATCCATTGCTCATGGAAGCTTCGAGAAGGTTTAGTTTAGTAAACAAAATACAAGACAAAAACATCTCGGTTTTACTGGAAGCTTCGAGAGCCGGAAACTGACTCAAATTACCTTTTAAAATCTCTATTCGAACCTTCCAGAAGAGGAAGTTATTATTTAAAATATTATATTGTCAACCTGACTTGACTAACGTCACGTGCGTGACGTCACTTACAGTAGCTTTTGCCTTCTTAGAAGAAGAAGTGCTTTAAGCGCCATGTAATATATTATAATTTAAAGAAAATAAAATACGTTTATAAAATTAGGACGATATTATTGTCAATGCTTTCACATACTTTTCAGGGGCAAGTCAGTTACATTACAATACTTCCCTAATTAAAACGAACTATTGTGTAATAGTAATAAATATTGCTACATCATTATTACATGTTTAATGTAACCAAATATATTATTAATTTTGGTTTATGTACACTTATGAAATGTTAGACGCAGCGGCGGTAAATTTTATTTGTGTCTAGAAATATGAGGGTGTAGATTTAGCGACTTTATTAAATTTATCGAATACCGCTTCCCCTTTCTTCCCAGAGCTGTAGATCCATGTCCAAGGGGGTGGGAACAGGGGTGGTGTAAAAAAAAGAGATATTGCTCTAACCTACCCAAATAGAAGGCCATAGAAATAGTCAGTTTGCGCTATTATTATTGTAGGACTATCCCCTAAAATTCTCTCATGATATAATTTTTAGAAGAGGGCTTGTGCCCCTTTCTCCTTAAGGATATATCTGTATTTCACACTCTAACGAAGAGTGAGTATTTTTAACCGGTATTAATTAAATAGATGAACCGTCATTATGAAATGTGTTGGTGAAAGAGATTCTTTAACTTTAATAAGGGGGTTACCCCCCTCGCCCCCAGGGCACAATACATTTGAAAATTATAGAGATGTGATTTATTAGTTAAATTGTCTGATTTGTAAATACTTTAAATATAAAAGCGTTATTTAAGAAAATCTAAATATAAGGGTTGGGGGCTAGGGGGCTTATCTTCCCGTGTGCACAACTAATCCTAAAAATGAATTATATGGGATTTCTTCGCTAAAATCATTAAGGATGGACACACTTTCAATGGAATAGTGTTGTCTGACAAAATTTGACTTTTGGGGGGGGGGGGGGGCTTTGCTACTCCAGGCACAACTACTCATCTAAAAATGATGGAAATAAGATTCATTTGCTAAAATTGTTTGGGATGAACACAGTTACAATAGATAATTGTTTTATGGAATAATTACAATTTAGGGGTTTATACCCCCCAGTCACTACTTCTCAGCTAAATATTGATTGATATTTAATGTATTCGCTAGCATTTAATGGTTGGACATACCTTAGATATAGATAGACAGCTACCTAGTTATTAATAATGATAAACAATGTCTGTATATAAAAGGTAATCCAAATTTTTATAACGAATTTCAAGAAAATAGATTTTTTAAATATTTTTTCCCCTTCAGTAAACTACCCTTAATTTTAGGGGTTAATATATAATTCCAAAACCCACTCGGAGTTACCTTATAGAAACTCCAGATATCAAGTTTGATCCCAATCAGTTAAATAGTTACAGCTCTAGCTCGAGGTAAAGACAGATCGACGGTATTAAGAAAACCACATTTTTGATTTCAGGGGTTTATGAAACGTCAATATTTATCAGCATCTCGAGTTAGATATTTTTAACGCTCACAATACTTTCTCTACGAGGGGCCGAAAGAAAGTAAAAGGGATTAATATAATGGGGAGTAGAAAAATATACTTAATTATGAGTTATACACCTTGTACTAGTGACAGGACATTGTTATAATAATCAAATCTCGTAGAATATGGTGGGCTAAGCCATGCAGCGCGAATGGAAGAATCTAGAACCTTGTTCGAGATATTGACGTGCAAACCCAATGGGTAGAGACCGTTGGACGACCTAGACGAATATTGGAGGAAGACACTAGAATGGACCTTAAAGAGGTGTAATGAGGTAGACTGGATAGAACTAACCCAAGATAGATATATAATGTAATGAGATAGACTGGCTACAACTACCTCAACATAGAGATATGGTTAAATGAGCGTGGTTGGATAGAACTAGCTCACGACATGTATAGTGTGTAATGAGGTGGACTGGATAGAACTAACTCACGACATGGATAGAGTGTAATTAGAGACTAGACTGCCGATGGCGAGAGATCAAGTTTATAATCTAGGTCAGATATGCTGAGGCTATTTTTTCAAAAGTTATTTTACATTCTCCCTACACGCAAATGTTGGTTTAATTCCTATAAAATAAACCCTCCCTATCCTTTAAAACATTAGTGTAATTTGCTCATAAGGTTACAGCCCTTACCTGTATTAAAACACGGCGCTATAAGAACTTGACCCTGTAACCAACTTTATTTCGTTGCTGTTTCTCTGTTATAGAAGACCGAGAAACGGTTCTTGGAAGCTGTGAAAACTACTTTAGGGGACAGGTACACAGAAAATATCGAAAACATCTACAAGGTGACCATCAAATTTTCTATCGAGACTCTCATCAAAGGCTACGAAGAGAAGAAATAGTGTAACTCTAACTCAAGTGATATGGCGTTGTATGGTACCGCTACAAAATGTTCCACGTCATAAGGAACACGAGAACAAGGCGTGTGCTATTACAGGGTGGACTCGTTTACGTTCGTAAACATTGTGCTGCGATATCATTAGAACAGGGTTTAACATTTGTTGATAGAATAAAAGGATGATTGAAAATGACTTTGTTCCCATGAACAATGACATATTTTGTTCGTAAATAACTGTTATTTGATGGTTATTTTAGAAGAAAGATCACTAATTTTAAGCTTGTGCTATCCTGAAAGCTATCTGATTGAATGTGTCGTCCTAGACGCACTTTTAAAACGGAGGAGCTTCATTTTCATATTTAATTTTAATGAACATTAATATGAGATTCTTTTTACCCACTTCGGTGGTCGTATGATACAAGGCGTCACACTCACATTAGACCGAACTGCTGATGACGGTTAGATCGTGGTTCGAGTCTTGGTGGGGTGTACTGAGTATGATTTTATCTAAATTGTTTCCCACTTTCCTTCTATGCAAATTCGGGTATATTCCCTCTAAAATGATTCCTTCCTTATCCTTACCCCATTGAAGTAATTGTCATAAATGCGTATAGTCTGAACCGATAGTATGACGCGGTGATAAAAAAAAAGGAGATTGGTTTTAAAAACTTGAAATGCGCATTAGTATAGAATTATAAGTGTTCATTAAAGTAGGCAGAAATAAATATTTCTCTACCCGTTCAGAACGTGTGGATAAGTTAGAGAGGAATACGGTAGAAATTAAGGGTAATATACTCGAATTTAAGTAGTGGAAGATTAGGGAATTTTTTAACAGTACATCCACCTGGAATTTAAACACTGAACCCTTATATGTTATCGGAAAAACCATATCACATTTTTGACACTTTGTCCAAATACCCACTGATACTGTTTGTATTTTGTTTTAGCTAAACCGTTTCGTTTAATATTATTTTTTATTTTTTTACTTGGTATTAAAACTATTCCAAACACATCTGCGTATTAAGTTTCGCTGATTTTAATTTAAATGATATATGATAAGAACAAACACAGTGTGAAAACACTGGTATTCAATGTAATGAAATGTCAGAAATTTGGAAGAAAGTCAACCTGTAAGGAAAGTTAGGTTAGGCCTTGATAAAAAACAAAGAACTTATCTCTTCATTATTCCATTATAAAATAATGTATTATGCTATTATATTATGATTTACACTTCCATCTTCAAGCCACTGTAAACTAGATACAAAAGTATTAAAATAATTGGCAGAATTATTTCTTTCTAATACTAAGAAATACAAACACGTAATATGAAAGAATAATATTTTATCGAATTTAAAATTACGTGTAGCTGTGAAAGTGATCCGAAGATGTAGGTGTGAATAGTATAAATAAATGAAGAAAGACATTTTTTTTCTATCAACGCCTTACCTAACAATTATTTTAGGCTGGTTGCATTCCATGTCACTTAAACTACATCATTTTACACTGCTTTTACACTGTTTGCATATTTCTAAATTATTTAGACAATTGAATAACTTATATATACCGGTACGTTGAAAATAGTATGCTCTTGACAAGATTTAAATATGAAAAATTTTTCTATTACTACATACAAAAATAGAAAGAGTGTCTTCAAAGTAAATTAAATTTTAGAATGAAACATATTTATTCATTTACCTGTGCTAGTTACATTTTGTTCCATTTCTCTCAGAATAAAATCGCAAGTAATATGTGTATTTGTCAACAAGTTATTGTTAAGAATCAGTTAATCAGCATTATATTAGTTTGTATAGTCATTATATGATATTATGTTAAAAAGTTGTAAAAAGTGGTTGAGCTTTTTAAGAATTTTTACTACAATATTGGTCTATAACGAACGTGAACTTTATAATACATTTCCAAATCGTGTGTTTTAAAACAATATCACAATATTTTGACACAACAGAATCAAGGCGCTTATTATAGTAAAAATAAAAGGGTACCCGTCATTTGGCCTAAAAGGCATTTGGCCTAAAGTGTAGGCTAAACGCCTTTAGGCCAAATGCCTTTTAGGCCAAATGCCTTTTAGACCAAACGCCTTTTAGGCCAAATGCCTTTTAGGCCAAACGACTTTTTGTAAAGTTAATTTTTAGACCATTTATTAAAATATGTTTTGCTGTCTCCGGAAACATTCGTTAAGATTTGTAGTGATGCTAATAGATGGCGAGGTGTGTAGTGTTTAGTTAAATAGTATATACTACCGTTTCAAAATATATAAGTATTTTCTCAATTTACTACTTCCCAAGGTATAGCAGCACGTCCATTAACCTGTAGTACCACATTTGTATGTTGAACTTTTTACATTGCCAAGGTTTTGTTCTAATTTTTGACAAGCCATCTTGTTAATGTGGGGAGTGCCAGGCCACCACCGTGGTTCGGATTCCACGTTAAACTGTAGGTCCTTCATTTCATCTCACAATCACCCTACCATTACACATTAGCGTAAGTGCGTATAACTCGAACGGGTAGTAAGACGTGGTGCTAATAATAATAGTTTTTGTACCGTTTTGTACCATAAATATAAAGTTTTGTACCCGTACCGTTTTTTTATTAATTAGCACATACATGTGGTTACACCATTTTAATAATTTTGTTTTATTTTGAATTTTGAATATATTTTTTTTAAGTGCCAAAGTATATTTTATCAGTCTTTCTAAGTATATTTGTTTATTAATTTTGCTAAATGAATTAATCAATCATTCATTTTTTTATAATCATATTAAATTACTCGAGTTTGCCCACGGCTTCGCTCACATTTTAGTTGGGTAAATTATCTTATTTTTAGCAAATCATCTAAACCAGGTTTTCTCAATTCTATACTCTTGAGCCTTATATGAACATAAAATTAATTGTTAAGACTCTTATTCTTAGAATAAAATAACTTGTTTACGTTAAAATACAAAAATGAGACATTTATTATTTAATTGATTTAATTATTTTCTGATAAGAGCTTTGTAGAAGTTTATAAAAATAGTAAGGTTTTGTAAGATATTAATTAATTTTATTGTTTCATAGGCCAAACAGAATATTAATTTTTTAGTCAATCATAAATTAGGCAAGTCGAAAGAAGTGAGAAATTGGTTCACACCTCATCTGAAATCCCTTCGCGCCTCGCAGTTTGAGAAACCTTGATCTAAACTACCAAAAATACAATTTCAGACACGTATGAGGCGAAAACTTTGTATGTTGATGAAGCCACAAATTAACTACTACCTATAAGAAGTAAAATCTATTTTATAAATATATATAATCTATTTTATATATATATATGCAGTCTTTGCATCAATATTTGCTCGCTTACGCAGAGACATTGTTGAAATGAACACCAAAAGAAATAGTTTAAATTTACTAACTAAACAGAATTAATTTGAAAGAATCACTCTAGTACTAAGCACCTCAGCTTATCAAATAAATTGTTCTGTTAGTAATTGTTTCTATTGGTTTTTGAAAATTTTCCCTTCTCCTCCCCAATCATAATTTCTCTAACTCCCATTTAAACACATAGTTTTAAGAATACTTTCTTTATCTATAGTTGTTCTTCTACCTGCCAGCCAAATTTCGATTTTAAACTATAGATAAAAGGTTTTTTATAACTCCCCCCGCCCCTCCCTTGATTTCATGGAGTTACATTTTAAAATGCTCAGACTTATTAGTTATTTGGAGTGGTGCATTTACAGGCATGCCAAAATTCAATTTTTAACGACACTGCACTGAGATGTAGTAGTTTCTATTAATTTTGTAGATTTTGGACCCCTTATTCCCCAACCCACTTTGATAAATTTATTGTCTAATGTTATTTTGGCTATCTGGGATTTGATTTATCTTTATTTATCTGTCAAAATTTTATTTTTTTCCTAATCTCAAAAAGTTTTTTTCTCTATTATACTCCATCACCACTATTTCTCAGAATGCAATATTAAATAATAATAATAATTATTATTATTATTATTATTATTATGTAAATGTCTATTTGTATTGTTTCCCGTACCTAATTAATAAATTTAAATTCTTTACAATACAGAGAAGTAATTAAATATATTATTTTTTGAAAATGTTGACCTCCACGCTCCCCTTCCTCCTGCAATTACTCAACTCACTGAGAAATTTCAAATTTTAAGGTTCATTTGGTCATCTTGATGGGTCCTTCCTTATACTAAGGCTACTAGAGTTGTAGGGAAGGCTCGTTCACTTTACCGGCCAGCATTCAGCTCTACCCTAACACGCAGCACAGCTGTAACGTCTGATCGTGACCTAGCCAAGCTTGCTTCTGTTCAGATCATGTGACTGTGTAGTGCAGCACTTTTTTTAAATTATTATTCAGCACCACGTCTTACTACCCGTTCGGGTTATACGCCTAAGTACTAATTACGCTAATGGATTAGGAATTGGGAAGGTTGAATTAGTGGAAGTGAACCCGCATTTGCGTGGAGGGAGAGTGGAAAACCATTGAGGAACCCCCCCCCCCCCCAGTTCACCCGACCGAGAGTCAAACCTCGATCTCCCCATCCTCAGCAGTAGATCTCAACACGACTAGCGCGTTAGCTATCTACGCGACCGAGGCGGGTGCGCTCGTTACTAACTTCTTATTTATGTCAAGTATGCTTCCAAAGTCAATGTGAATAGTAAATGTTTGTATGTTTATTGTAAGCTTTCTTATTATTTATGCGTGAAGGGTTACGAAAACTGTCATGCCGATACTAAGAAAATGCCGGGTAAGCGTTGTATCGTTGCCGTATGCAATAAAAGTAATCTAAGAGATATGGTGTTATACACCATGACTTCCCTAAAGATTCTGATGTCAGATGAAGATGTATTCCCTTCTGAACGAGATGGAAAATGGAGTCATGATTCATATTTTATTTGCTCAGAACATTTTTTCACCTAATGAATATGAACAAGACCTTCAGCCCTAACTGCTGTAATTTCCTTAAAAAAGCAAATTAAAATCGCCCTTATTTGTGATGTCTCCGAAAATGTTATCCAAGGGGAAAATATATCACCCGTGAATCTAGGCATTGTATTAGATTTACGAAACAAATAGTAAGTGGTTTCATGGCGTGTAAACATGTCACCCCCAATAGTTTTACATTATGGAAAAGTCCCCTTCTATAGTGAAATTAATGATTTGTTTAAATAGTTTACTTAACTGCAAGATTTCACATATGCATTTTATAACCTTATTAAACAAATCGATCTTGCTTGATTAATGTGGACAGTAGTCTGTAAGAAAAATCTCCCCATGCAAGGTGGATATAGTTTTATGTTATCCGTGCCATCTTAAAACATACTTTAGAAACATTATTTCTATATTTAATAAATCACGTGGCTGTATGACACACATGAATATGTTTTTTTACAAGAACATAGTTTATTGTAGTACATGAACAAATGTATATAGTACGCAAGTTAATGAAAGCATTAAGGTATTTGGTGGCGTAAATGTTCACTTAAATTATGTGTTAACTTTTCAATATAAATTTAATAACCCTCTTGTAAGTAGGCCTATTCATAAACCAATTTGTAGTATAGTGAAAATCTTGAATTTATATTAATGTTCAACTGAGTGTGTCAAACTATATATTTAAAGGGTAATATTAGATTCAGCTACATTTGTGTTATATAAGTTGGTAATAATATATGCCCCCCTCAAAGTTGAAGATAATATGTGTGTCCTCCACCTATATCCCCCACCCGCCCCCTCAGTTGGAAATAAAGTTGTCCTCTAAGATTGAAGTTCAAATCCAAGCCGGGTGTAACAAGGGTATTTTTCCCTAAAATGGTACCCCACTCTCAATATACGCAAATGTAGGTACATTCAATCTAAAATGTAACATTCCTCATTCCTGGTTCATTAGGGTAAATTGATGTATGTGTACAACTCAAACGGGTAGTAAGTCACAATGAAAAAAAACCTATTGTGATGACTATCAAGAGTATCAGCGAAGCTTTATTAGTGTTGGGCGAGGTAGTTTGTAAAAACACTATTTTTAAGGAGTTTTTAGGTGATAGACTCCAAGCCAGTGGAAAATATTTGAAAATGGAATGCCACTAAAAGCTATTTGTGGTGTTCCTTAAGCATTTAGAAATAATAATAGATTGTTATATAATCTTTTTGAAGTTTGATTCAAACCATCTTTCAGCTTCAAATTCAAGTATATCAGAGGGAAGTTTAACAAAATGGAGGGAGGCACATTTCGATGGGGGGAGAAAAATTTGGTAATACCCCACCCTATCAACCCTTCCCTCGTTCCCAGTTCACGCTCAATGAGTGACACTCGATATAAAAACTAGTGACAGACACACCGTAGAATGTAGATTATTTCCTCAGAGTCTGACAAACTAACTTAAATCTAGAACAAATACAACATCCAGCCCCCTGACAGTTAATTCATCATTGTGAAAGGGGAAAAGCACAGTCAACCAATGATACGTTTTTCGGACATTCCGGGAATCGAACCCGGGACCTTTAGCTCAGTATACAAACACGATACCAACTGAGATAAAGTGTCGGACTGTGTATTGAAATCAACATTTATTACGGTTTATGTGTTGTTAGCAAAATAATTCTATATTACGTGATAAAAAAATTACACCTCTGTACACAAATAATAAACTGGTACGTTGGTATTAACGCTATAAACTACCTGATCTCATAAGTCATCGCACTCAAAATATAACTTGTTTTTGAGTGACGCGGAGGTCGGGGTGTAGTGTAGTTCTTATTTTATATTCATTCAAGTGTTAAATTATAAAAGACTTGTGAGATTTAAATGTATTTATTGAATGATCATAATACTAGTGTAAATATTTTTATGAGAGTTCGGCCATTCATTTTTTCTGGTACAAAGGCTTCTTCGGTCTAAAATGTGGGAACCCCTGGTCTAAGTCAATATATGTTAATGTGTTGAATAACACGTTCTGGTAGCTTTGTCAGTTCGAAGTACTTTAGTATTAATTTTAACCGAAATTGGGTGGGGTGCGAGTGATTCTGAAGTCTCTATATAAGCGAGGTCCTCGGTGTAATAACCCTTATCTTGTGTTAAGAAACTTAAAAACTAAAACGAACTTAATTACCAGAATGGTGGCTACTAGTTATATACATTTTCTTGTATACAATGTATGGAAGCCACTATGGTTGTGCTTTTTTCAAATGAGAATATAAGTGGCACTTTTAATATGTGTGTGTTTTGAATATAAAGTCTTAAACCAAGTCTTAAAAAGGAGCCTATGTATACGACTCTTCTTCTGTGTCTAATGTTTTAGTTATAAAGTAAATAATTTATGTTTGTATTGAAATTATTAGGGTTTATGGGGGAAGGTGCCCCGTTTACTCCACCCCAATGAGTGCGCCACTGGTTCTAAGTAAACGCTTAGTTAGAGGTCATTTTATCATAGATATAATTAATTTATAAAATATGATAGTTATTAAAATGGTTTTTATGAACTTATAATGCCCCTTTTTCTCGTCAAATGAAAAAATCAAAAGTATATCCATTAGCTTTTATTTAATTAAAGGGTACAAAACTTTTAGTTCAAAACCCTTTAAAAAAGGTTTAGATTATATATATATAGTTAATAATGAATACTTTTTGAGCCAGTGTGTTAAAGGAGTCTCTCATTTTATATTATTAAGTCAACATAGTAAGTATAGTATTTATCTTAAAAATGTTAAATAAAGTTTAAATGTAATTATAATTATACAAAAATGTACATTTGTTATATTTGAATATGATGTATTTTCACTGTCTAAAATATGTTTTTCAAGTAAATAGAGTAAGCTCTAGTAGTGTTGTTTTTTCATTGTATCTTCACGCCAGTCAATGCTTTCCACATTTAATAGCAATTAGAAGGTAGGTATGAGGAAGATAGAATTATGAGAAGTACCCTCGTTTGCGTGGAAAAACGGGAAACCATTTAGGAAAAATTACCTTAAGTACATCGTGTAATTGAGCAGGCGCGGTATGCACATTTTTGTCCTCGATTCATTATTTTATAGTAAAAATCTTTCTTTCAAAAATGAAGATGAAATACATATTTAAAAAAATTAGATATCACTAAACTTTACACAAAAATTTACAAATCAATACATTATTTAATCTATATAAAGCAAAGGATGAAGCAAGACTGAGGTACCCGCCAACAACTCGTGAAACGCAAAACAAATTATGTTAGTGGGTTTGAAAAAGAACCAAAGGAAAGTTGCCGGGGAACAATGAATTTTTGCTATGGTTTACTTCAAGGTCGTTTGCTATTATTAGTAATGGAGGGAGGAAAGGACTGCTGCCTAATCCCACCCTTCATAGTCTCTTGTAGAGTGCGACGGAGAAGAGAGAAAGAGAAGATTTAGCCTGTTTGCCACGTAACTCAAGTTGGCCCGCCACATTGCTGAAAAAAACCTTTTTGTCTAATCGTTTGTGCTCTATTTGTGCTCATATGTGCCCGAACATGAACATTTGTGCTGTGAAACTGGCCAATTTAGAAAATATTTAATGTGGTGGGCGAACTTGAGCTCAAGCTAGCCCACCACATATTGAAAAACACAACATAACACAATTTATTTAAGTCAATCCATTGGGCTCCATTTGTGCTCATATGTGCCCGAAAATGAACATTTGTGCTTTAAAATTATAAAATCTAAAGAACAATTAATGTGGCGGGCTAACTTGAGTCTTCCTTATACCATAACCTGTAGAAAAATTGAATTCAAGCAGGCCCGCCACATTTTTAAATATCAATGTAACAAAATTCTGTTTTCACCATTCGTTTGTTTTTCGTTTGTGCTCATATGTGCCCAAAAATGAGTATTTGTGCTCTATAATTAGAAAATCTAGAAAACAGTTAATGTGGTGGGCTAGCTTGAGCTCTAGTTGGATCGCCTTCATTAAATGTTATCTAAAAGGCCTAGATTCACAGCCCTAACGTTAATTTTCGGGCACATATGAGCACAAACTAAGAACAAACGAATGGTGAATACAGAATTTTGTTAGATTGATATTTAAAAATGTGGCTGGCCAGCTTGAACTATATTTTTCTACAGTTTATGATATAGGGAAGATTCAAGTTAGCCCGCCACATTAAATGCTCTCTAGATTTTCTAATTTTAAAGAACAAATGTTCATTTTAGGGCACATATGAGCACAAATGGAACACAATGGATTGACTTAAATAAATTTGGTTATGTTGTGTTTTTCAATATGTGGCGGGCTAGCTTGAGCTCAAGTTGGCCCACCACATTAAATATTTTCTAAAATGGCCAGTTTAACAGCACAAATGTTCATGTTCGGGCACATATGAGCATAAATAGAGCACAAACGATTAGACAAAAAAAGATTATTTTTCGGCAATGTGGCGGGCCAACTTGAGTCACGTCTGTTTGCATCCAGGCTATAAGAGTGTCACTTTTTGGAATGGGAGAACACAAGCGATCCTAGCGGTGAGATATTTTTACCAACCAAAGCTCGTCAGATTTATCCCTCTGGCCTCTGCTGCAGCCATTGGCATTTCGGAGGTCCACTTGCTTACATCGTACGTTTTTCTTGCCCTAGGAAGTTATCATTCTGTAAAGGCTATCACATTTTGTATTTTTACGTTTTATGAAGACTTAAAAAAAGACCAACGACAATTCCATAAAATCTTTTGTATTTTTTTCACAAGTTGAAATAATTCCTGAGAATGCTTTGCAAATTACTAGGAGGAAAATTAGTATATAGTTTTTAAACAAAGGACCTATTGTGTTAACATAGCCCATGTTGTTAATAATATCACCCTAATAAAAATAGTTACACTGTTTGAAAAAAAATAACTGTACTAATTTTATATAATAATAGTTATAATAATTCTAACAATAATAATAATAATAGTTAAGGATCTAGTCAAAACCATAATTTAAGTTTATATATATATATATATATATATATATATATATATATATATATATATATATATATATATATATATATATATATATATATATATATATATGACTATTGTAATATTTACTGGCAAAATTTATTTAATGCGTCACTATTATTTATATATTAATTATTAATACAATAGATAAAAAAAATATGTTCACATATATCTCAGTAGCGCTAGATGAAAATCGGGCGTCACTTCAGACAAATTTAAAGTGGGTGGGTTGAATATTGGTTTCCACTTTCATTTTGCCTTTCGGAATAAGTTGTCAAAAGTCCCCATAATTTGAATGTACGCATATAATTTTACCGAGCGTAAACGATGCTGAGAATGGGATTTTCTTATTGTTTTTCGTTAACTTTATGACCGTGAGATATATTAACAAGGAAATAATATCGGAAATCTATATATAAAAAAGGTGATTTAGTGTTTTGTTAACTACTGATCTAGTTGTATGTAGGATATTGTCAATGATTTTAGAAATATTGTAACTACCTTGCATCAGTTGTGCTATCTATATTCAGATGAAACAACTAACAGTACCTTTTACTTTCCGAAGATAACCGAAGGTTTTAAATTTACATTTTAGGCCAAATGACTTTAGGCCAACTGCCTTTTAGGCCAAATGCCTTTTAGGCCAACTGCCTTTAGGCCAAATACCTTTAGGCCAAATGCCTTTTAGGCCAAACGCCTTTAGGCCAAACGCTTTTTAGGCCAAATTCCTTTTAGGCCAAATGACTTTTGGTTTCATTTTTAGGCCAAATGCCTTTAGGCCAATTGCCTTTAAGGCCAACTGCCACATCCCCCTAATTACGCTATTTAGTTAGGGATTAAGAAAGCTGAATTTGCGTAAAGAGAGAGTGTGGGAAACAATTTATAATAAAACTACCCTCTGTGTACCCAACGGAGATCAAACCCCGAACTCGCTGTCAAGTCAATACATTGCAAACAACGTGTTCGACAACAAAATCGTAAACGGAAAATATCAAGTAGTCTATGAAATATTATTTTTTAACCAAATTTATAGCTCTAATAAATACCCACATTTGTGGTCACAAGGTCCAATGCGTCATTCGCATTCCTTGTTCTGCGTATAGCTCAAACGGGGAGTGAAAAGCTAAGGAAAAAAATTAAGATTTTTTTTTTTAACACCGCGTCTTACTACCCGTCGGTTACACACTAATTTTGTGGATTAAAATTATCATTAGTAAGGTATCAATTTTCTAAGTTGGTCTTTTTTTGTGTTAACCAGGTATCTGTCAATCATTTTGTCAGTATATGCATGTGTTCAACCAGTTGGTACAAGACATGATTTACTTGTGTAGCCAGGCCCCGCGACATCAAGAAATAGTAGATTATGAACCAGTGGTAACAAGACCCTGGATATAAATCTATAGAATATTTGCGTATAACCCGAATGGGGTAGTAAGACGCGGTGCTAATAATAATAATAGAATATTGTGAACCATTGGTAACAAGGCCCCGGGACATCAAGCAATAGATTATGAACCAGTGGTAACAAGGCCCCGGGATATAAAACTATAGAATATTATGAACCAGTGGTAACAAGGCCCCGGGACATCAAATAATGGAATATTATGAACCACTAGTAGCAAGGGCCCGGAATATAAAACAATAGAATATTATGAACCATTGGTAACAAGGCTCCGGGACATCAAACAATGGAGTATTATAAACCACTGGTAACAAGGACCCGGAACAACAAACAACAGTGGGTTCCGAGTTGAAGCTGTAGTTCAAACCAAGATTCTTAGTGGATAAGTAGAATTTAAGATTTAGACTGATAGCAAGATCATTATTTGACAACTATAAATGGGTTCACTAATTCATACGTCAAATCATGTGATCTAAGAGCTGTACCTTTGATAAAGGCTTATACTATAATATTTACATAAGTTTTAGTCTGCACTGACTAAACTGACTACACTTTTATATAGTCAGTGCGCGTGGATATGAGATCATGAGCGAGGGACGAATCCTGGATAACTGTGCTAGAACATTGACGCGCTAAGATCCCAAGTTCAATTATATTCTATTTGAAGTGGTTTTTTTTTTGCCACATAACCTTCTAACTGCCAGAGGATAGAACAAATTCTAAATATTAAACAACTCTAGAAGCTATCTGGGTAAGTTTTTTTGGGAACTACCGTAAACTAGGAGAAATTCTAAATGCTAACTAAACACCTTTGGGAGCTATCTGAAGTTCTTTCTTTGCAACATAGCACCGCAACTGCAGAAGGGTAGGAAAAATTCTAGTACTAAACACCTCTAGAATCCAACTGAAGGTGTGTTTTTGCGACATAACTCCATAACTGCCGAAGGATAGGAAATATTCTGAATATTAAACACCTCTAGAAGCTATCAGAAGTGGTTAATGTTTTGCGAAATAACATCATAGCTGTCAAAGGCTAGGAAATATTCC
The DNA here is from genome assembly GCA_039000515.1 of Timema cristinae. Lineage (NCBI taxonomy): Eukaryota > Metazoa > Arthropoda > Insecta > Phasmatodea > Timematidae > Timema > Timema cristinae. The sequence goes on from JBCFYV010000003.1 coordinate 14,091,816, forward strand.
GAATATTAAACACATATAGAAGCTATCAGAAGTGGTTTTTTTTGCAACATAACCCCTAATTAATGAAGGCTAGGGAAAATTCTAAATACTAAACACCTGTAGTAGCTCTATCCAAAGTGCTTTTTATGGTTGCGCGGCTCCCTAATTTGTACTTGTATCTTAATTTTTTATATTGTTTGAATCATAATAAAGTCATGTATAATTTGTTCATAAATTTTTTTGGAGGGTTTGAACCCCCCCTCTCCCCCCATATGCGGCCTTATACTTACCTGAAATATTGTAGATCAAATATTTCATTGTTTTAAAGTTTATAACGATTCGTGTTCGATTTCGCCTTTTTGTTTCGTTTTCTTGGTTTTGAGGCACATTTCATTTTTAGGGTTAAACTTAGCCATGTTCAATAAACACGCTAAATTATGATATTTTTTTTTAGAAAGTGTATAAAGAAATGCAGTATTTATGTGACATTAGATATATTTTCAAAGCTTTTAAAATCTTTTTAATGTTAAATTTATAACAAGTAATAAAAGGGAAACTCATTTTTATACATTCATGAAGTTAATTGTAATATTCAGATAAACTATAGGTCTAAAATCAATACGCGTTTTGATGTACCAAGAGATGAGTTCCTTTTGACACTATGAGTTGAAGAATAAAACTTAACACAGTACAATATTATCCAAGTGCCAAATTACTAGAGGAAGGAAAAAGAGACAAAATAAATGTCACAACTCGTCACTCAAGTAGTAAGATTCGGTTCTATATATATATATACCTTTAAGTGCTTTATATATATATATAAAGCACTTAAAGGTGAGACATTAGTCGGAGACCGGGGTAGCCTGATCCTTCCTTGGTCGGCAAGTTTGTGTTATCAGTAGGTACAGTCAAACCAAGAAGTTTCAGGAAATGTCCATAACAAATTTACGTTTACATTGATCAACGTGGTGTACATAATAAAATAAAATAGTAGAGTTAGACTAATAAACCAAACAAATTTGAAATAACGACATTATGTACTACAAAATTATATAAAATCGAAGTAGCGGGGTATAAAACGAAAAGTACTTGTATAAGATCATAAATTATTTAATTGTACAACTATAAAATATCTTATATATTAAAAACTAAATTGATTTAAAATATTGTTAGTACTTCATTGCATACACTCTATATGCATGACTAGCAAGAATAAATGTAATCCTCATACATTAACTATATTACCTTAAAATTAGTACGCAAAATGGATAAAATAGTAAGTTTGACTACTTATAACTCGATAACTGTAATGAATTGAAAGAAATTAATGACTATTTAGAGCTTATATTTATACACTTATTAAAATAATGCAACACAATTTTAATGATCAAATATAGATAAGAGAAAATTATGAAATTATCTATATTTGGAGAAAAAAAACAACTATGGAAAATTTCATTAGAATCTTAAAAGTCTACTGGTATTTTCATTTTATCAATTGTCATGGAATAGCCCCTTAGTTTAAAAAATGTAAATATAAAACAAAAATAGCTATACTAATGGTAAATAAAAGAATAATTTAATTTTAAAGTTCAATGATAACATTTATTTTCAAGTCAAGAAAACCAAAAAAGAAAATAGCGTAAGCAAAAGATTAAGAGTCAAAATAGTTGGCTGAAAGAGCTGCTGAAAATGAATTTTAAAAATACATTAACAAAGATAAGTTTACGACCAAAAACTATTTACTTTATTCCTGGATGTTTGAAGTCTTTTGGGACTTTAAAAGTCTAAACACCATACTTTATACCAAATCTCTTCGAAAAAGTGAATTTGGAGCGAACTAATAAAAGCTTTTAAAATACTAGGTATTTATGTCTACCTTACCAAATCATAGTCAAGCGGGCTCACACTGCACTGCCACCTGAATTATCAAATGTCAACACACAGGAGAGTGATAGTCTGTTATTCTTGTGCACAACGCCAATAAATGTTTTAGGCCCATAGGCCGCAGGCCCTCCTCCATGCCCCTAGCGCATAAAGCCTACTGCTTTTAGCTGCTAGTCCTGCTTGTCTTCATCTTGAATAAGGGACTTCTAACCTTCACTCATAATTTTAAGGTACAAATTCTCTCATCCTCTAAAACAATGTCCCTTTCATCCATAACCATTATTAGGTCTAACTTCATTCTATCATTTAAACTATTCTCTTTTATCATGTTATGATTTCTAATCGCCATATTTTCTTCACCATACTTAAATAGTTTAAATTTCTTCCACTCTATCAGTTCTTCACCATTCTAAGATAATCTCTTTCTCACTTTATCTCTCATTCAGTAGTCAAATTATTTTATTCTTCTGTTTCTCCATCTGCTGTATCACACCTTTCAAAGATTTCTTCTTTATCTCTTCTTTTCCAAATCCTTGTAGATGTCTTCAAAAACGCTATGAAAATATCAAGTAAGTTGACCATACTTTTCCTCCTCCACACCAGACCACGATCACGTATTTCCCTCACTAACACGATCCGTATCACTTAGTATCTCTCAATTTCGTACATGATGTGGCAAACGGTTCTGCAACAACATTGTCCACAGTTTTGTTCCTAACACAGATTAAACCCAGATAATTTTCAAGAAAAATATCCATGGCCACTTCTAAAGTGTGTAGCGTAATTATTGCTAGTCATTTCATACTTTTATACTCTCGTTTAAAAAGATGAGAAATACTCAAAAGATTATTTTCCTTTGAGGTTACTCAGGCTCTCATATTAGCATTGTTCTAAAACATCTCATTAGCACCTATCAATTAATCAGATTTTCTTATAATTCCCTTCTGTATCCAAATGTAAACCGGGATGACACCTCCCAGTACCACAACAGCATCATGTAATACTGTCCTGTATGCCTATGTCACCACAATAAGTTACTTCCTCTGCACACTTATACATATATGTGGGCTACTTATTATAGTATTGTTCTAGGAATGGTATAGGTAAAATTTAGGGTAAATGTACAAGCATTTTTGAAGGGGAAGAGATGGCAACGATTTTGAAAAAAACGTACCTCAATACACTCAGCGGGATTAAAACTTTGAATATCTTATCACCAGCAAAGAAGACTTATGTTCTTGACCATATGCTCACTGGAGCGGGTAATATCAATAATAATGTCAATGGTGATTTTACTAACAATATTGTATTCCCAAATGTATACTTTTGAGATAAAAATGTTTTAATAATAGTTTTGTTTACAAAACACTTTATTTTTAACATATACATCTTTAATTGAATAAATTGAATAATGAGACAATGACATGGGAAACAAACCCAAACCGAGGTGGTATTTCGATTATATTTGACAATAAAAGAGATCAGGCTCAATTTGAATAGTAATGATCGCTCTCTCCCCAAACTTTTCCTTTCATATATAGGTATTTAATTATTGTATGGTGTTGACTTCTTCTATATTTAATCTTTACTTTCTCATGGAAAGAGAAAATATTGTAAGAGTTTAAAAATTCATCCTAATTCATTCCTAATTATTTACTCAAACTATTTTCTGCTTGTTTATTCGCAATTGTACCTTGTTTTCAAAATTCCTATTCATTGTATATGTAGATAAAGTCTGTTCAGCATGGGAATTGTTTTCTGAAAGGCCTTTTTCCCTGGCAGAAATCTATTATATAGTAGAATATGGGTATAAAAAAGCCTTTAAGAGATTAATTCCTAAAGTGAATGGGATGTATTGACTCATACAATATTAATTATTATTACTTGATACTTTTCTATTCTTACTCATTTTATATTTATTCTGATTCAATACGTAATCCATTCTGATCAAATTATTACTTTTCCGACTTGTTCCTTATTTAATCTGACTTCTACACTTTTATTTCCCTCTTTTTATTCTTTATTTATTCAGACTTGTTCCTTATTTATTTTTACCCGTTTTTGATTTAATGAAATTCATTCCTCCTAATTAAGTCTGACTCTTTTCATCTTAATTCCTACTTGATCCATATATATTGTGACAAGTTCCTTAATTATTTAAACGCTATACTTCTTATTTACTCTCACAAATTTATTAATAATTTTGAATTGTTGATTATTCATTCAGACTTTTTTTTTAGTTAAAGAACATCATACAATTATTTTTATACCTATTCGTTCCTTATCTATAACGAATGGTTCTATATTTATACCAACTTGATGATATAGTGAGCCAATTTGAAAATACAGCATGTGGATCATTCTTAAGTGTTAACAGAAACATTGTGTTAACAAACTACAATGACAATTTGGATTAACTCTTTCAGTCAGTCAAAGATATGTGGTGTAATTGTTGCTTAAAATTCATTTCTTGAACTATCATTTAAATTTCTTCCGCAAGAACCTCAGCGAGGAACATTTCCACCAAGACATTTTGATCATGGGAAAGATTAGTTCTGTATGATCGCAAACTAATGCTGGCACTTAAGAGGGATGTTTCAGAAGCTAACTATAATAGAAAATCATCAACTATCACTTTTTAGTTTATATTAATAATGTTTTAAAAGTACCGGTATGTGATTAAATACTTATTTTTCAGAATTAGACTATTATATCACTAAAAATCCATGTGGTAGAAAAAAACTAGTTACATATTTGAATTCAGCATAAATATACTATCAGAGTCAGACTTTTCTTTTTGCCAAAAATATGTTTAACTTTGTAAAAAAATGTTATTGTGTAAGTAAGTGTAGGGAAGTACCGCATAAACCATTAGTAATTTATGCAACGGAAACTTGGCCTTTGGATAAAAGAGAAAGGAAAGTGAAGGCCATGGGAATGAAGTTTTTGAGGAACATGCTAGCTGTCACCAGAAGAGATAGGATTAGGAATGAAGCTGTAAGATCTAGAGTTGATGTACATGAGATAGTAGAGGAAGCTAGGATGAGATGGTATGGACATGTAATTAGGATGGTAAGGGAGAGGATTCCAAGAAGATTATTTAATATGAAGTATGTAGGGAAGAGACAACAACGAGGACCAAGAACAAGATGGAAGGAACCGACAGAACAAGTGTGCAAGTGAGAGGAGCAGAGTAGAAGAGAATACAGGAGGGAGATGAGGCATTTTACTAAACAGAACCGGCCACAGGCTGGAAACAGTTCCTTATGATGATGATAATATTGTTTCTCACTCTTTTATTATTTTCTGTGCTGTTATTTATCTATTCTCAAACATTCTTCTTAAAATATCCCAACTCATTCCTAATTTATCAAGACTAGTTTTTTATTCACTATATATATAGACTCATCCCTTATTTATTCCAAATCATTCCCTTTTAAATATTCTGACTCATTTATTTTTAAATTCGACTAATTCCGTATTTATTCTGACCGCTTCCTCTTTAATGTTCGTTCCTTATTTTTTCTGACTTATTACTTATTCATTTGGAATTTTAACTTATTTATTCTGATGAGCCTTTATTAGTTGTAATTTTATACTTTTTAATTTTGATTACAATCTTTTAATAATAAGACAATCTTACTTATTCGGAATTGTTTCTAAATCATTCTGACTCAATATTTATTTTGACTCAATCTTCGCTATTTATCGCGCCTTGTTATAATTTATGTATGCCAAATTTCTCCCTACTATTTATTTCTACAAGTTCTTTATTTATTTTTATTTGCCCCATAATGAATCGATGAGTTCATTATTAATTCCAACTAATTCAAACTATATTTTATTTTTCTGACTTAATAATCCTAAACTATTCCGAATAATTTATTGATAATCCCGACACTATAATTTATTATTCCAACTAAATCCTCCATATTTATTCGGTCTTGTCTTTCTTTATTAATTCCAATTCGTCTCTTATCTATTCTTACTCATTACTATTTGTTTTAAGAGCCGTTTTTAAGATATTCCAAAAATTTCCTCGTGTATACATGAGTTGATCCGTATTAATTCCAAATCTTTATTCCAACACGTTCCTTATTTATTTTATTTAAATGACTGCATGATTGTCCATATTTACGATAATGCCACAGTATGTACGTAGCTAAGCGGAGAAGATGTATAGGACACGTTCTTACTTGAATTTTCTTCTTGACGTTGTTTCTTAATGATAGATGGATGAATTCCTTTAATAAATAGCCTGTTTGGAAGGTGTTTGAATAAATAAGGGAAGCGTCTGCATATATGAATTAAGGTCCACAAATTTGGTGGTGATCTAAACTCAATTAACCTCATCAGGCTCCTATCCATTGGTGAAGCCTGATAGCGCCTTCTCGCCTTTGTATAGAAGCGTGATGAGTGGTGTCTATGGTCAGAAAAAATGAATGAATCCTCAAAAACCCCAGAAGAACGACTTACCAATGTATCTCTACCATCCTCTTGAGATGGATTTCTAGAAGTTGAGGGTGGTTCCCTGGATATGGATGATTCCCTGAAAGGGGCTGGTTCCATGGAGGTGGCTGAATCACTGGAGGTGGCTGACTCACTGGAGGTGAGTGACTGACTGGAGGTGGCTGACTCCCTGGAAGTGGCTGACTCAATGGAGGAGGCTGGTTCCTTGGAGGAGGCTGACTCCCTGGAGGTTGGTGAATCTCTGGAGGTGGCTGACTCACTGGAGGCGGCTGACTCCCTGAAGGTGGCTGACTCCCTGGAGGTGGCTGACTCCCTGGAGGTGGCTGAATCACTGGAGGTGGCTGACTCACTGGAGGCGGCTGACTTTCTGGAGGTAGCTGACTTTCTGGAGGTGGCTGACTTTCTGGGGGTGGCTGACTTCCTGGAGGTGGCTGACTTTCTGGAGGTGGCTGACTTTCTGGAGGTGGCTGACTTTCTGGAGGTGGCTGACTGACTGGAGTTGGCTGACTGACTGGAGGTGGCTGACTCCCTGGAGGGGGCTGACTCACTGGAGGTGGCTGACTCCCTGAAGGTGACTGACTCACTGGAGGTGGCTGACTCCCTGAAGGTGGCTGACTCCCTATTGGATTTACTTACCAATTGTTCTATCTTGTAATATTCACACGCCTTCATTAAAAGATAACGAGTCTTCTTATCGAATACAGATGTTTTCTTCATTCGAGCAACAGCTTTTAGAGTCAACATCATGGACTTGGAATGCACCATACTGAAGGAAGAATCTTGTTGACCTGACACGGATGGTGGACTGGACCGACTGGACGATCTTACAATATTACCACGAAGGGGAGTTGTACCTGATGATGACGCTACCAGTTCAAGAGAAGAATCGTCTTGTTGGCTCAATCCGGAAGGTGGCTGACTTAACAATGTTCTCTCAGATGGGTCTTCTTGTCTTGATAGGTAAGGTGACTGACCTACTGACCTATACTTACCATTCCGTTTAAGGGTCCTCTTGTTCTTTTGTACAATGGTGGCGGCCGTCATTTCCCCTGGAAAAAAATGTTCATTGTGAACAGGTTGAGTGGACGATGGCATCCCATCGTCCGGGCACCCAGCGGTGTTAGGGGTGCCCCCTTGTCGCTCACCATCAACTGCAACAAACCGTCATCAGAACAATATTATATTGAGTAGGAAAAAATATTTAAGTGTTGATAAAGTATAAAGCTTGCTTTTACAACTAATGGTTTTTTTTTTTTTAAAAAGGCTAGAAAAACGTTTAATAGTTTTGCTGATATTTAGAATAGTATGAAGAGAACTATTTGATTGGTGGTTTTTGGAGAACTTATTGTAAAAAAATTGCTACTAAGTACTTCTATAAAAGCTCAATTGAAAAGATTTGAATAACCAAACCAGTCAAACCTGTCTAATTATAATGATTTCTTATTAAGGGCAATAAACGTTACTCAATTTCTTATATTACACACAAATGACAAACGTGTTTCAAATAAACCACCAATAAATATTACGGTAATTAGATCTTGAGTGAGTCTACATACTCCCATGATCATAACAAATAATTAAACCCCAACAAGATTTATTATTCACTTCTGAAAATATATGACATTTGAAAACGGTAAATTCAGGTTTACCAAAGGTATGAATTCCAACCATTAAACTACGTGTGTTTTCCAAGAAAAAATTCTTTGCTGCAGAAATAATGGTCTAATATAATAAATGATCATTTAGTTCATATCTCAAAACAAACAAAAGTTTCCATATAAATAGGAAAACAAAGTATTATCAACTGACCCTCAGCTTTAAACCACATCTTATCTACCAGACAAAACAACTTAGCTAACAGTATTCTTACCCTATCAACTAGTCTATTCATCAAACCGTATTAAATTCACATCAACCTTTCTCTATATTAACCCGTAATCACATCCTATCAACTAGTCTCCACATCAACCAGTATCAACATCCTATCAACCAATGTCCACGCCCTATCATCCATTCTCCTTATTCTATCTAGGCTGGTAGCTTTTAATTTTGTCCCAGAATAAAATGGTATTATAAATGATTATTTTAGTCAAGATCTGCACGAAATAAAGGCTAACCCCTCCTGATCCATCCCATTTACGGCTGCCATTTTGGAAAAATTGTGAATACAGTGTCTTGTAAGGAATAAAAGATGAAATCAATAATGGTTTGATTAAGTCCTATTTATTGGTTAAATTTGGCACAGCAACATCTTTCTTTGCGATGACGATACAGAAAGAGCATCAATTATTTCTTCACTAAGAATTCACTCTAACAAGTCTTTCTCTGAAGCTAGAACCATAAGGTTCGAAAGCCATGCATCTCCCATCGCAGACCTGAGCCTGATATTTATTATTCTAACTCGACTCAGAGCTCTTTCATCCGAACAACTGGTTATGGCCAAAGATAGCGAGGTTGTATTGACAACTTTCAATCTATTGAAGCTTGAAAAACTAATCAAGCACCCATAAGGTTTTAAAAAAACCTTTGTCACACAGAAACTCTTAATCTGTTAAGGTTCATTTTATGTTTCACTTTCAGACACATCATCAACGTCCATGCTTGTTTTCCTTTCAACATGATCCTTTATCTGAGCTGTGTCTTTAGATTTCTCAATTTACGTGGAACAAATCATCAATTGATATGCTTGAATTATTGGCAAAATACATTTCATTGAATGTGTTTAACTCTTCACTTACAATAATGTGGTTCCAATCGTAAAACTCACAAAGGCTTTCTATGATTTCAGGGGAAACATTATTTGCGTTGTTTCTAAAACTCTTGTATATGTGATATAAACCATTTCTTTTACCATGTCTATGCTATTATCAGAAAGTCTATCTTTAAGCAACTTTAATACAATTCAATTTTTTTTATTTAGCTCAATAATAGGTTCATCTATACCCAATTAATCAATAATCATTTTTCTTCTTCTAAACCTATTTGGAGCTAAACCATGGACATAATGATTTTTAATAACTTTTCAGCCTCTCACATCACATTAGACCATTCCTAAACCTTTCGCAAGCTACTGATATGAGTTTTGACATTTTTTTATTATAGCTTGTACACCATTATAGTCCAACGCCTTACTCTGTAAGCTTACTGTGACTGTATGCATTACTTTAAGACCAGTGCCTTTTCTAACACTTAATCCCTTAATAATAAAGAATGGACATTTAATACTTAAGTAGGCCTAATAAAAACTGATGTATAAAACAATAACAAATATATATATATATATATTACCCACATACATAATTGAATATTAATGAACTTATTAAAATAAAATAAATGAGGAAATTAGAATTAATATAGTAGGGTGAGGGAAAACAAACAAAAACAAACATTAAGGCACACACACACATTCATATGTTATTATACTCAGCTTAACATATATTCAAACATGATCGATATAGCAAATAATTTAAAAATAAAACAATGCTCTTAATAGCTAAGAACTATATACAGGTGAGCACAAATGATCTTTACACTTTCGAAAAGTTATAAGAACGGAAAGGTGCACCCGATTAACTAGAAACATTTTCCAGGCGATACAGAAACCCTGGAAACTTTTTTCGCAGTTTAAAGTGATTCGATATGTGCTCCTCCATTAACACGGCAGAAAACGCTTCACACAATTTGTTTAGTGTGTCGGCGGTGACGGACTCAACGATGGCTGTGATTCTCTGCCTCAGCTCCAGCAAGATCGTGGCAGAGGTGTGACAAATATTTTGTCTTTCACATAACCCAACATCAAGAAATCGTATGGGGTTCAGTACGGTGATTGAATTGGCTATCTGCCCCACGACAACTCGTCGGCACGGTCACGACCAAGCCAGCTCCCAGAGATATGTTTGTTTGTTCATGTACAGCCAACCGGAAGTGAGGCGGTGCCCCATCTTGATGGAAGATGAATTAGTTTGATTCTTCTTCAAATAGAGGCAGAGGCCAAAAGTAGGCATGTCGAGGTAGGAATGACCTGTGACTGGTTTTTCTATTAAAAATAAGGGTGCGTAAACCTTCACCCTCAATATAGAAGAGAACACAATCACTTTGGGGTAATCTCTAACATGTTAGTTGCGTACATGTTTAGTAAAAAATTGATGGTAATGTAAATACAGAAACATTGTCTGTGTAGTAACAACTTGATGGTAATATAAATATAGACAACATTGTGTGAGTAGTAACAACTTATGGTAATGTAAATACAGACAACATTGTGTGAGTAGTAACAAATTATGGTAATGTAAATACAGACATCATTGTGTGAGTAGTAACAAATTATGGTAATGTAAATAAAGACAACATTGTCTGTGTAGTAAAAACTTGATGGTAATGTAAATACAGACAACATTGTCTGTTTAGTAACAAATGATGGTAATGTAGATAAAGATAACATTGTCTGTTTAGCTACAACTTTTGGTAATATAAATACAGATAACCTAGTGTGAGTAGTAACAACTGATGCTAATGTAAATAGAGACAACAATGTGTGTGTTTCGTAACAACTGATGGTAATGTAAATAGAGACAACATTTTGTGAGTAGTTACAACTCATTGTAATATAAATATAGACAACACTGTTTGTGTGTTGTAACAACTAAGGCTACGGCCAGGCTTGCGACCTGGTCGCCGAGACCAGGATGCTGCAACCAGGACGATGCGACCAGGACTCTGCGACCAGGTCGCGGGGAATGCTTTTTGTTGGTCCCGGCCACGCTTGCGACCTGGTCGCAGCGTTTTATGACCAGATGTGTTACTAACCATAGTAGTATCTAGTTATATGAAGAAAAAACGTACATCTAAAAAATACGGTTTCCACACCATTAATAAGGACGGGGAGATCGAGGTTCGAATCTCGGTCAGGTGAACTGGGGGTGGTTTTTCCTAAATTGTTTTCCACTCTCCCTCCACGCAAATGCGGCTTCACTTCCTTTAATTCAACCTTCCCAACTCCTAATCCATTAGAGTAATTAGTACTTAAGCGTATAACCCAAACGGGTATTAAGACGCGATGCTAAATAATAATAATAAAAAACACCCCATTAATATGCAGAGACGTACTTATGGGCAGTTTCATACCTTATTTATTGAACTCAGAAAGGCTGAAGATAGATTATTTCAGTCTTTTAGAATGAGTGTAGCTTCATTTGACGAACTTTGCTCATATGTCAGAGAGAGCATTGAGAAGCAAAGAACGAGAATGAATAACTCGATTCCAGTGGAAGAAAGAGTGGCGGTCGCATTGAGGTAATATGAGACATGGATAAACAACATTTTTTACAGTAGCAATGCCCTGTAAAATTTAATTGAAATTGTGTATTAAAAAAATACAAGTTTTAAAGACTGAATTTTTTTTTCTAATTGTTAGCAGGGTTACTAAACACACTAAATACACTTGACTCGCTCTCATGTTCAGATGTTGTTGATTGCTCTTCGTTGTGTTGGTGATGAAATGCTTGAGATACTGGTTGGTCGCTAGGTTGATGGGTAAGTGATGATAATTGGTTGAAAGACATTGTTTGGCTTTGGTCAGCATATACATGATGGTTGAAGTGTTGAAGGGTTGAAGGGGTGAAGGGTGGTGGGTGGTTGTGATTTACATATGGAGGATGGTTGAAAATAGTTACTTCATTTATATATAGCTCGGTATCAAACATTGTTATTTACAGTACCCTCTAACGAGTGTTAAACTTCAGACGGGCGGGAACCGGGAAACACTGGGCGGTTTGCAAGGAAGTTAGTGAAAATGCTTAGTGGAGGAGTGATAGTGTAGTTCCGAGCACCTTATCGGTCGACATTTTAACCTACGATGACGCAAGCAAACCCAGACAAGTGTCTCCAGTGTTCTCGCGACAGGCTGCGACCCGAACGCAAGCGTGGCCATAAGAAATAAAGGCGAGCGTATTTGTCGCTGCGACCTGAAAACGCTCACGAAAGCGTTTTAAAATCTGTCGCTGCCGCAGGTCGCCAAGCGTGGCCACCCTCATAAGAATCAATGTAATACACTACTGCGACCTGGTCGTGGTGACCAGGTCGCAAGCCTGGCCGGGGTCTAATGGTAACGTAAATACAAACAACATTATTTGAGTAGTAATAACGTCATGGTAATGTAATTACAGATAACATTGTTTGAGTGGTAATAACTTATGGTCATGTAAATACAGGCCACAAATTTGTGTAGTAACAACTGGTGGTAATGTAAATACAAACAACATTGTATGATAAGTAATAAAGTCATGGTATTGTAAATACAGGCAACATTGTTTATGTTATTTTATGCTATCGATGTGACTATAATATTATACACTTTCTTGCATAGCATTTTGTACAATAATATTTGTCGTATATGTACTTAGCTTTAGAAATGTCTGACTTAAAAAAACAAATTACTTAATTACTTTCGAATACTGCCACATTTAAGTGTTTCTACGTCTATTTCATTTCTAATTATTTATTTGAGATAACAAAGTATCTCTTTACTTATTAATCTGGAAATCTTTTCTTAATGATGAAATCTTCCTAGGCAATAACCTTTACATTTACTTCAAATAAACTAAATAAAATGTAATTGTAGAATAAATAATATATTAATAAATAGAATGATTTGTGTCTGATTAAATTATTTTTGATTATACTATGTTCAGATAACATTGAATTTGTAACAACGTGATGTTCATGTAAGTACAGATAATATTATATGTGTGGCAACAATTTGATGTAAATAATCTAAATACCTTATTGATGCACTTTGTGACTTACCGTGGCGTAAATTCCGGCGAACCAGGCGCGCCCGGATACTGCGAAACGCTCCACGGACACGCCGGCCTAGCCCTCCGCAAAATCCACCGAAACATCCGTTGCTCATTTTTGTATTAATAATTAATTTCACTTAATTTCTTGTTCACAAACTCAATCTGACATGTTTTATAGTGCTCCGAGAAGACACTACAAAGATTTATATTGCTATGCGACGGCTATAATTGCAATAAACAATTGAATTTATAGAGAAGAGCACTCTGAGTAGTTCTGGAGTATAATGACATCGATATAAGCAATGAATACACGCAATATGCCATTATGGGGGTATTACGTCAGAGCTTACAATTATTTAATATGGAAAAAATTGAATTTTACACGTTAATAAGTATGCATTTATAACTAAATAATTTATATAAAGAATGTTTATGTAATCATTAAAGCTTAAAATGTCCGAATATTAAAGTGAAAGTCCATAAAAATAGCACAACTTTAATTATTTACCACCTAAGTATGGAAAGTTTTGGCGGCAACTCAAAATCGAAGCGTCCTTCCAAAATGATGTTAAGGTAATATTAGATGTCATTATAAGATAGATACTTCCCTAATTAAAACGAACTATTGTGTAATAGTTGCAAAGTAATAAATATTGCTACATCATTATTACATGTTTAATGTAACAAAATGTATTATTAGTTTTTGTTTATGTACACTTATGAAATATTATAATCAGCGGCGGTGAATCTTATTTGTGTGTGGAAAGTTGAGGGTGTAGATTTAAAGACTTTATTTATATTATCGAATACCTCTTCCCCTTTCTTCCCAGAGCTGTAGATCTTAGACCAAGGGGGTGAGGCCAGGGGGTGGTGTAAAAAAAAGATATATTGCTCTAAATTGCCCAAATAGAAGACCATAGAAATAGACCGTTTGCGCTATTATTATTGTAGGACCATCACCTAAATTTCTGGAATGACATAATTTTTAGAAGAGGGTTTGTGCCCCTTTCTCCATATGGCTATGTCTGAAGTTCACACTCTATCGAAGAGAGAGAAGTATTTTTCCCGTTATTAATTAAATAGGTGAACCGTCATTCTGAAATGTGTTGGTGGGAGAAATTCTTTCACTTTAATAAGTGGGGTTTCCACCCCCAGGGCACAACACATTTGAAAATTATGAAGATGTGATTTCTTAGTTAAATTGTCTCGTTTGGAAATACTTTAAATATAAAAGTGTTTTTGAGAAAATCTTAATGTCTGGGGACGGGTTTAACGGGGTAGTGGGGGGGGGGGGGGGATAGCTTCCCGCGTGCACAACTCATCCTAAAAATGAAGTGGTAGTGATTTCTTTGCTAAAATCATTTAGGATGGACACACTTTCAATATAAAAGTGGTGTCTAAGAAAATTGGACTTTTAGAGGGCTTTGTCCCACAGGTGCGATTACTCATCAAATTATGATGGAAATGGGATTTTTAGCTTAAATTGTTTGGGATGAACACACTTTCAAAGGAAGATTGTTTTATGGAATAATTATAACTTGGGGGTTTTATACCCCCAGTCACAACTTTTCAGCTAAAAATTGATTGATATTTAATGTATTCGCTAGCAATCTTATAGTTGGACACACCTTAGATATAAGAGTTATTTGAATTTATGAAAATGTTAAACACACGCTGGTGGTGAGGCCATTGAAACTTCACCAGAAAATATCTACTATTTAAAGCTATTTTATTTATTCATTGCAAATAAATAGAGCACCTAATAAACAAAGAAAAAATCTTAAATTGAATTATTATTGAATAAATAAACCAAGTTTTATGTACTATCATTGTAGTATGAGCAAGAAAACCAAGTGAGAGCTTTTCTTGTCATTGTATTGATGTTGCATGATGAGAACTGCTAGTCAAAGTACGTTAAGGGTTAAAATTAAACTATTTTAAATGTTATTTTGAGTATTTCCACCCCCAACCCCAATAAACACATTTTCTACAGTAAAGTTGAGACCAACATACAAAAAAAAAGAGAGTCAAATGGTATAATATTGCAATAGTAGACAAAAAAATAATTTCTAATTTCCAAAATTCATAGCACCGATTAATGTAATTACAGATAGATAATCAAATACTGTCAAATGTGGTTGCTTTGTTACAGAAAACACCATATTTGTCGAATATTTCTAAACTAAGCCATGTACAATCATGGTTGTATTTTTAAAACCATTGGACAAGTTTAATCTATCAATATATTAGTAATTAAAAAATGGACCTGTCAATTTTTACCTGATTATAATTTTGTACGCCTTTTCAAAGTAACCCCGTAGGTTACTTTGAACACATATTTAAAAGCATTGCGACAGACACACTATTTCAGTTAAGACTTTGTTTAGTAAATAGCTGAATAGAGGGGAATTTGATGAACATTTTGCTATAATTGACCTATATATAGACTTTGATTAAAAATAAATTGATCAGGATCAAGAAAATTGAGCGACTTACCTGATTTTCCACAAACTGTTTTATTAAACATAAGGTAGGATTCTTGTTACATTTTAAACATTGTAAATACATTAAATTGTTCATAAAGACTTAAGTATTAAAAAAAACTTTTTGGGTATATTTTTCTTTCCGTTTTCTTAAAATTATAAAATTCACACTCTAAGCTATATGCAAGATGTTCTCATTTCACTGTCAATCCTTAATCCAAGTTCAAACCAGCAAATGCAATGATGTTAAACTTCATAATGTCACTATTGTTTGCTGTGGGCTCTGGAGGTACTTGAATGATATCTTATTCTTCATTATCATCACGGTCTTCAATATCTGGCCAAATAAAACACCCAAACATATTGTGTGCAAATGATTGGACCTCGGTAGGAGGTGATTTTTATACAGTTGTAGTACATATTACTTAAATAGTTGATAAATAAACTCATGTGTATAAATTAAATAATTAATTTAAAACAATTATCGCTTTAAGGTCACTCCTACGAAGCCATAGTGGATGAAAAAAACATTTTACTTTATTGTGACGTTATTGGTACCCACAACGTTTGAGCTGGACTCAACCAATAATTACGTGGCCGTGACGTCACTAAAGGTAGAGGTAATAAATTGTTTATTGTTGTTTACGTTTAAGCAAACTGATCCACGATTACATAACTGGTATCAATGGCTATGAAACTGGAAAATATGTTTAAAATATTTGTATTGTTTGTAAACTAAAAAAAGTAAAGTATGATAGTAATTAAACCTACAAATTTTTTTGAATATTCATTCTTTTGAGACATTGTTTTCTACTTAAGGTAGAGAAAATGAAAACTATATTTTGTGATCAAAAAATTTAGAAAATAAAAAGCCCTAGTGGAGATGTATGTTATGTTAATAATGTATTTTATTGTAAAAGTATGTATACTAGAACATGTTTGCTCTGTAAAAATTGTGCTTTAACAGGAGTGTTTGTATGTTGCTTGTAAAAGTATTGTGTTAAATATAATAGACATAATGATAGTATATGTGAGTTTTGTATTGGTGCTCCTTGATTGTTTTTATCATTGATACTTTTAAAACAAGGGTTATTAATCTATTGAGAAGCGCTGAGGATTGTAATTTTTTTAATAGACAGTCCACCTAAATTAGGGTGGAGAGAGAATACTGTGACAAATCGCATTTTAAAATCTACCCCTTCCGATCGTAGCCGAGTTTGGAACTTGGACCTCCCAATCAACGGCAGTCCAGTCTATTGATGCCTTAGACAATATGACCACCCATAGGCACCAGTATTGGTAAGGGTGACAAGGGTGGCATGAGTACACTCTTCCCTCATAGTTTTCTTAAGGCCCTGGGGTCGATTCCTGGTCTAGTTGTAATTTTTTAACTAATTTAAATTAATATGTATGCATATAACATAAACCTGCCATTTAACCACGATTTCTCTCAACACAACACAATACATGTTTATTACGCTGTGTTTAAGGTATAGTGGGATTCTTAAAGGAAGAACATTATTTAACAGTTACTAAAACCATTTTAATACTCTCACGTCAAGTCATGTGATCTGCAACCGTAAATTTTGATAGATATTATCAATATTTTTAAATTAACATTCATAATATAGTAAAATGTTATTAATGTTGTGCGCAGAATAATGTTTTTGCGTTTTCTAAACGGGTCTTCCTTTTAAAATTGAATTATACTCTTTTCCTCAAAGCAATATTTCCCCGAAACGGTGATTAAACCAACTTCACATGATGAGCTATCATCACCAAGAACTTGATCAAAGCCATTCACCATGACACCAGCAGTAGAGCAACATTAACACAATACTATGTATTCACACGACCACTGCTATATAAACTATGTTGGCCAGCTTCTCGCAGGGGTTAAATTCTGGGATGGAGCGATGGGGATGGTCTCCCTCCGACCACCACTCCAGCTTAGAAAATAATCAAATGCATTTCAACCCAAACCTTAATGTTGTGAAGAATAACTAACACCTACCTCGCCCTATTTCCTACATCATCTTAGTTCTAATGTGCAGAAATCCAGGTGGCTTGAAATAATAACTCCCCAGTAGTTAGATTACTGAGTTTAGTGTGATAATAAATTGATAACCAATTATTTATATTAAAATACAAATTTTTTCTAAAATATGTTATGCACATGTAGGTCCTACATTTTTAATTATTCCAAAGAGGCAGTGACTTATTATGACATTTTTTAGATTTTTTTACAAGTCCTTTTTATTATTATGATTATTAATTAATTATATTTCAAATGTTTGAGTATCACATTTATATTTTCACATTCTCTCTCTCTTTCTCTATTAAACTCTCCCATGCTCTTACACACTCTCCCTCATAAGCACACACACACTCACTCTATAAAAAACACTCTTTAATATAATATTTTATCATTCTCTCTCTCACACACTCACATACACGCTCTATCACACAATTTATCTTACATTAGCTTTGTTATACTTTCTCTCAAAATCTATCTTTCTCGAATGCTTTATTTTCTCAAATGCTATCTATTTCTCAAATGTGCTTTCTCTCAAACGTACTCTCTCTTAAACGCTCTCTCACAAATGATCTCTCTCTTTTAAACTCCCTTTATTTCAAACACTCTCAAAATCTCTGTCTCAAACTCTCTCACTATCTCAATCTCACTCTCTCAAACACTTGACTCAAACTGTCTCTATCTTAATCTCATTCTCTCTCTCTCAAACTTTATTTCTCTCAAACTTGCTCTCTCAATATATCTTTCTAACTCTTTATTTCAAACACTCTCTCTCTTAAGGAGCCGGTCAACACTCGTTCACCCATAAAAACATGATATTACAAAATAAAAGATTGTGATAAAACCGTTCTATAGATTTGAAAAATAGTTGAATTATCAATAGAAATCCACTGCTTGTTTGTAACAAATTCTATTTCATTTTCATTAAAAAGGTCGTCTAGTTTTAATATACCCATATGTTCCAGTATTAGTTCAGAAGTTTTCAGTCGTTTGATACTCTCTGGAAACCAGCTGAATTTGCTTATAATTTATGCAGTTGAACTGCACACTTTTGGAACACTAAATGCGTTCTTTCCCATATGCAGCAGAAACATGGACACTGAATGTAAAAATACAAGGTAAGAGGAGGCCATGGGAATGGAGTTTGTGAGGAGCATGCTAGCTGTAACGAGGAGAAACAAGATTAGGAATGAGGTTATCCAGGAAAGAGTAGGAGTACAGGGAGTACATGAGATGGTAGAGGAAGAAAGACTGAGATGGTATGAGCATGTAATAAGAATGTTGGAGTACTTGAGATAGTAGAGGAAGCAGGGCTGAAATTGTATGAGCATGTAATGAGGATGGTAAAAGAGAGGATGCCGAAGACAATGCTGGAAATGAAGTATGTGGAAAAAAGACCGCAGGGGAGGACAAGAGATGGGAGGAGCAGATAGCAAAAACTGTGCAAGTGAGAGGAGAAGAATGGAGGAAATTAAAGGAGGAAGATTGGTGGACGGATAAATGAAGATAGAAGCATTTTACTAAACTGACCTGGGCACAGGCTGGAAACAGTTGTTGATGTTGATTTGAATGCGTTCTGAGAGTCATGCACAGTCGAGGGCGAACATAATTATATATTGCTGACCTCACAGCTCCAAACTGTTCACTGTAGAAGTTGGCTGCTCTTTATCTTGTTAGAACTGGTTGTGGCAGCAATAGCACGTTAAACGAGAGCTGTTGGTAAGTTTTGACTTGGCCTGGGGCTTTAACAAATACTTTTTTTTTTGTCACAGAAATTAATCTATTCATTTTGGGAAACTTTTCTCTTATATCTTCCACAACACCAAGCCAAGCTTGTAAGATGGATCACATCAGAGTAGAAGAACTCCAAAGCACTTGTGGTTTTCAGCATATAAACTGCTGCATCCGAGTACCCAACTGGGACCTTCCTCGTGACCTCACCTATGCCACAACTCTTCCAATCCTACATTGAGAAATTTTGCAACATGATTCATATGGTCCAGCACTTTTCAGTAAGTCAAATAAAGTTCCTCAGGATCTAACTTACCTACCACCACGAGACAAGGTACACGACAAAGTGACCCTAAAAATACGTTGTTTCATCTACAATGACCCATATGAAGTTCTTATTCTTACCATAGTTTATTCATATTAGATCTGCAGATAATTCTTTCTTAGTATTAACTTATTAGAAATTTATCACTTTCAGTACTTTTACCAGAAGCATTCAAATTCAGGAACTTAGAGTTTAAGCCATGGGATATTCGAAACAACCATCGCACTACACAAGTCCTTACAGAATTTGTTTCTGGAACTGAAAGAATCCTTTGTTGAAATAACTCAGTTGCTTATTTTTTGTATGAAGTGCGTGCCTACATGTTGCTCCAATTGTGATTTCATTAAACATCCAATTTTGTTGTTGCAAACTTGACACATTACAAATTCACTTTCCTTTGTGAAGGTCGTTGATTACAGCCCATGATTAACTAGTGCCATAGCGGGGGAGAACAAAGGGAAAAAAACCTTGGGTGGTTATTTAATGTAAGTCCTTTACTTTTACAAAACTAAAATAACTTTTATTTTAGTGAAAGTAAATTACTAAAATAACTTTTAAACATTACAAAATAAGAATGCAGTTCGTTGGACAAGTGTATTGAAATGGGGATGTTGGGAGGTTTCAGACCAAAATTCTTAGAAAAATCCATCCCAAGATTCATTGTAGGGAGAGGAACATATACTTAACGGAAAAATAACTGACTAAATGAGCTAGAGTTTAACCTTTTCAATAGTTCATTGGCAAATGCCTTTCAACTTATTTAAGCAAACCAAACCACGTTTAAAAATTCAACAAATTTACAATTAGTATAAAAATAAATTATCAAATCACAAAATATGTAATTTTATGTAAAATCACTTGAAATAGGTAAAAATGTCAAACCATGCAATATATGTAAAATGAAAATCAAATGACATAACCCTAATATAATGATTCATTGACATTTCTATTTTCAGAGAATCTAAATGGCAAGAAATAAAATATGTATGTACATAGACGTCCCAGCTCTATTTATAATATCCACACATTTAGCTAAGTGTTAAATTGTATCGTGTTAAACCTTCTGTTTAACACGTATCCTACACTCAAAATACCATACACATGATTAACACGATAAATACAATAACTAATATATTCTAATAGTGTGGCAGGTATTAACTCACGGTGGAATCATGTTGCTGGGAAAAGCCCAAACTTAAGGAAACCTGCCCCAGCTGACTATGGAGACCATTAGCAGATTGACATATCACCAGCAGGCTCCACTTCGATGAAATAGCTGAACTATTTCTCTTTGTTCCTCACGCAGTCTTCAAGCGCTAGTTGTCATTCAGTGCAATTCCACAAATTACCTCCCCCTCTGTTGTCTGGGTGAATACCCGCCTCGAATACGTCAGTTCTGTTACTATATAACCATCATTCCTCGCTTCATATTTTGTATTCTATTTTATCAATTCGATGGAAGAACAACTTCAACGTTAATCTACATCGGTGAACAAGCTACTGGTGACTACGATGTGTTAGGCGTCGGTCTCTCCACCTGAGCACAGATGAAGCCTCGTCTGTAGAGTCATAGTACTCTTTTTTAACTATGTCCATAAATTTGTTGTCAGAAGGTCTGACTTGTTTTTTTATGCCCATAGGTTTATTACTCGTTTTCTTTGTGCATATTACATAGTATTAATTGTCAGTGTTTCTGACTTGTTTTTCTATGCCCATAAGACATAGTTTTGAATGATGGACTTAATGCTCTATGTGTAGCATCGGATGTTTTATGATAGACACGAAACAAACATAAATAGTCAAGACTTACCCCGTTTGCTTGTTGACTGGGGCTGCGTGGAAGAACGACACAAAACCACCTAACGCACCTTCACTGAACCGGGAAAATTGAATACTGACTGTGAAGACTGTATGGCAAGTTCAAGCCAACGCCTTGGGTTGAATGGACTTGCGCAGTAAAGAGATCCCCTCCGAGAAGATTCCCGAACGCCCACGGCCTCTCTCGAAGCGAATCAACTTGCGCTTTCTTGTGTTCCTTTTATATTCTCGAATGTTATTCCCCCCTTTTTTCCCATCTTCCCCTCTTCTATGCTTTAGGGTATATATTCTGGTGCCTGTGGCTACGAACTTTACAATTGGGCCTGAGTCATATCAGGGATAGGATAAGCTCCGGCTTTCAGCTACGTAAAATGTAAGAACTAAATCCATTTTCGGCAAATTAGACTTTTTTTTTTAACTGTAGATCTTTTCAAAATTCAATTTTGGCTTGAATTTCAAATAACTTTAAAATTAATCTGACAGTTAGGAACATAGTTTTTTTTTAGAGATCACTTCATTGCAAGGTCAGGGCGACTTATCGTCAGTAGAGTCAAAAATAATCGATTGTATCGATTATGTACTGTATTGTTTAAGTTAATGTTCACGGGAACTATTTTATATTTGAAATCAGTTTATCTTGTTGCCATTTGCTACGTCCCGTTTAATGGGCGAATATTTAGTATTTTAATTTAACATATCTTATTGTCATACTCTATGTGCCATTTCTTATGGACAAATATTTAGTATTTGAATTTAACATATCTTATTGTCATACGCTATGTGCCATTTCTTATGGACGAATATTTTATATTTGAAATTAGTTTATCTTGTTGCCATTTGCTATGTCCCATTTTAATGGGCGAACACTTAATATTTGAATTTAAATTATTTTGTTGTCATATACTATGTGCCATTCCTAATGGACGTATATATTATATTTGAAATTAGATTGTCTTGTTGTCATTGACTAGGTGCCATTTTTAAAGGATTAATATTTAATGATGGAATTCAAATTATCATGTTGTTATTTACTATGCGCCATTTCTTATGGGCGACGTCTTAAGTTAACATTTAAGTAATCTGATGAATATTTAACCTCAGACTCTTTATCTTTGACTTCAATTCATAGTTGTTTATGAATTTAATCTATTTTCTTTTATACATCGCAACAACAACAATGTATATATTTAATGGAACTGTTAAACATCTAATTGAGCTATAGCTAATAAATATCGACTAACTTTGACTTATACTAATTCTTATTTTATATATATATCCCATCATACCCAAGGTACTACGTAAAATATATATCTATTGTTTATTGTGAATGGTAGGCAGGTTGCAGTCTCTAACTTTTCCTGAGGTAGACGATCCATTTCGATGGCTCAGCAACAGTTGTGAGAGTTGCGAGCTTCAGTATTTGAATATTTTGAGTATAACATTCAAAGTCTTGAACTCCATAGCACTCACTTCTGTTGTTGTTCCCCCTTTTTGTATTTTTTTGTATTATTTGGGCATCCTCCTCTTGAGGATGCTACATATGTAACTTGGTCCATACGACTTTATTTACTATGTCAATCAGTCTGACTTCCTTTTCTAAGTCCTTAAGACATATTTTTATATATTAGGGAGTAATAATAGCTCCCTAAATGGTATGACCATGTTTAGGATCACTTAATGACGGAAATCAGGTTATCTAACGGTTCGTTCAATGGCCTAATTTGGACTGTGACAGGTAGCAGTCACTATTGTTTCTTTTATTGTATCTTTTTACAGTGTGCAACCTGTGGGAGCACAACAAGTTCATAGTAGTGTCTCACGGGGATAGTGCTTAGTTTCCAGCCCCCTTCAGGTACCGTTTGTATAAGTTAATACATTTATTGTTTGCACTAATTGTTGTGTGCCTAAGATTGTGGTGAAGTATAAACATACTATTGAATGTCCAGGCAGTACCAATTAGGAATAGACCGGCAACGTATCTTTGCAGCCTAGATTCCTGGTAGCTCGCAATTTATTATTTGTAAAGTGATAGTTCCTCTTCTAGGAGATTAATCTTTGTGTTTGGTAACTCTTGCTATCTAGCTCATTTAACTATCATGTTAGTAACTCTTTAAATAGGACGTACTAGAATTTAATATCATAGCTATTATTTAAATATAATCAATGTATATGTTTTTCAAGTCTAAGACTAGTAGTTGTGAGGCTAGATAGATATATTATATTGTTGCCCAGCTTTGAATTAATATTGGCTTTCTATTTATTTTGCCACCTTGTTGAGGCAAACGCTCCTACGCAGCTGAATGTACTTTGGTACTAGTTTGAAGAGTTACTACTCTCGACAAAAGACTCAACTTTACTTGTTTTGATTCCTAGTTCCCAATTAGGATGTGTACGTTTATGGTAATTAAATTATTTTCTTTATATAAACACAGGACTTTGATCTAAGACCTATTTAAACCTTATGTAATTCTATTAATTTGTTTACATTTAAATAAACTGATTTGTTATACTTGTATATTTATCTTATGCTGGCACCTTCCACATCCTCCTTATTTAACTTTGTTTGTAAATGTAATCGTCACTTCTTCTACATGATAGGGGGAGCGATGATACAAAACTATTAGTCCGGGCTATGGCTGTAGAGTTCATTTTATAATTATCATAGGTTCTGAATCATCAATAAGCAGTAATGGATCTCGCAAACAAATATCACTTGAAAAATAAAATTCTTTTTAAACATTTGAGTCTCAAATACTAAATTGTATTGAGTCCTTAAATCTCGAATATCCTTAAGGATTCAAGTACTTTAGGGCCCATCCCTATTAAAAATTAATGTTTGTGTTTATGATTTGTATATAAATCTGTTACAAAAACTCAACATTAGAAATATTTCTATTACAAATATTACTCCATATTAGGGTATTGCCAGACTGAGTGAGCGCGCGAGCGACTAAAAAGTGGAATGGGACACATTGGTTGAAATGAGAGGTGGCCAGACTGGAGCGAGCGACTAAAAAGTGGAATGGGACACATTGGTTGCAATGAGAGGTGGCCAGACTGGAGCGAGCGACTAAAAAGTGGAATGGGACACATTGGTTGCAATGAGAGGTGGCCAGATTGGAGCGAGCGTGCTTGAAATATGGAACTGGTTCTATTTTTTAAGCGCACGCGCTCAAGCTTGTAGTCTAGTTTACACGAGAACTATCTGCTAATCACCCGCTCGCTCGCTCGCCAATCTGGCCGAACCCTTTACTTGTACTCGAAATAAACTCAATGTGTGTTTAAATTCAAACTTGATTTGAACTTGATTCGAAGTGAAAAATACCTGCTTCCACATCCCTAGTATTATTTACTTCTAGCCACCTTCATAAATTAATTCTGTGCTAAGCTTTAAATCCAAATATTTGATATATTTTATTGAATTACAAATTTTAAATCCAAATGAATCCCAGATTTGGATTTGATAGAATACGAATACAAATAAAAATTTTAATCCAAAAGTCAAACATTTGAACAATTTAACTTTTTAAAGGCGTTAGCATGGATCTATTATTTTCTTGACCATTTAAGCTTGTGAATCTCATATTTCAAATCTATTCATTATTTGGTCACAGTTTATCGACATAATTTTATCAATTTCCTCTACATGATTGTTTAATTTGATTATTGTAAACTCCTTTCACAGCTGAGAATATTTAATATTATCAGGACGATTGCTATCCTATGAGTAATAGATATCTTTAAGGAAAACCTCTTTTCCCTTTTCTCCCTTTTGTGTTTTTTGGTTTCCTCTTTTATAAATTTGAGTTGCACGTTTCAGACTCCTCCCTGATGAGTTCTGATATAATGAAACCTATGTCAGGGGAAATGGGTGGTGACGATCGAGTTTCTTAAAGAGGCAGCCAATACCTCTTTATCCAATGGCAGCAATGTGAACAGTTTTTTTTTCATTGAAATAGCCATATTGTGTTTGTTCCTTTGATACATTTCTATCCACCTTGCCTGTACCTTCTTACAAATATATGTCCTATGAGTAAGAATTGGTAAACATTACCTGACGTCATCCCCCAATAATAAAACTTTCTCCCATAAGAAAATGATTATCTATTATAGCTTATTCTGCAACAAATTATTGGCTGCAGCTATTGCATGGATCAAAGCCATGGTCAGCTCATCTCATATTATCAGTTTGGCCTCTGATAACGATTTCATCTTTCACTGTCACATTAAATCAAATTATTATTATGCGTTCAACATTAATTACATGCGGTTGATAACGTTTTCTTCCTTGTTTATGTCACACTAACTTGGATTATTTCTGAAAAGTTATGTGGAGACTTCTTCTATTTAAAGTCTTCCCAACTTCCTGCCTTATAGGATCAGTATATTTGGTACATCTTGAAGAGCCAAATTTTCGCAATAAAAATATCAGGGAATATGATTTTTGGGTTTTCTAGAAAAGTCCTCTATGAAATATCAAAGAAAGTCTCTTACAGCCTCTTAGGTTTGGCCGCTAAACCAAATACACAAATTAAGGTAAGGGACTTACCTGAGAGGTTATGGTATTTTCATTGAAATAGCTTTTTTTTTCCATTGTATCCTCCCACACTATCTTAAGTACCTGGGGAGCATAATAGAAGAAAGTGAAATAAACTGAAGATAGATCACTTAGAGAGGGAGTAAAACATAAGTTTTTATTCAGAATTGTGAGTAATATAATTTGGAGCAGGGGTTTGCGAAAGAATTGTAGAGGAGTGATCTAAAATACGTAGTGTGTACCACTTTTGACACATACAGCGAAAACATGCATAATGAAGGAGCAGGGTGGAAGCAAAATTCAAGCCTATAAGAGTGACAAAAATGGATAGGATGAGAAATGAGAGAGTGAGAGGAATAGTTAAGGAAGAGCCAGTGTAGGACAGGATAGAGAAGTCACGACTAAAGTGGTATATTCATGTGAGGATAATAAAGGAGAAGACAGCAAAGAAGATGTTAAATATTTAAGTGAGGGGCAGGAGGCCCAGAGGAAGACCAAGAGGCAGGTGGACGAAGAGATTGAAATGAATTTAGAGGAGAGAGGAGAATACTGGGTCATTATTGAGAAGTGTAGGTGGGGAGAAAGGATATGTTGGAGAGGATGTTGCAAACAGAACCAGCCAGTGGATGGAAGCTGTTCATGATGATGATTTGACATGATAATTTCTGCTTAAGGCATGGCTGTGGAAGGAAGAATGCAAAGGTAGAGCAACTCTTCAACTTCTGCCTGAGGATCAGCTTGGTGGTGAAAAATAGTTGATTTAAGCAAGGCGTCACAAGAACACAAGATACAGTTGGATTGGAATGGACAAAACAAAACAGTAATGTATTATGTTATAACAGATGAAGAAAGGAGCAGACTCCTGACAGATGTCAAAAGTGATTCCAAGTGAGAACCTCAATAATGACTACTGTCTCTTGTGTCATACTTGAAAGAAATCCATTTACCTAAGATAACAACCATGAAGATGCAAAGATCAAAGGGTGGGCGCGACAGAAAACCGCTAATAAGACCAATCATCAGGTCAGAATAGGAATTTAACTGCCAACTGATGAAGTGAATAACGGAGAGCAATTATGGCTCAGATTGAATAACATCTTGTTGATGGAATCAATTGAGGTCTGCGGGAAGATACACGTGAAAGTGAGAGAGAAGGAGACGCCATGGTGGAACTAAAGAGAGATTATTGATAAGGGAAAGAGATCGAGGCAAACTGAATTTGAAACAGTTGTGCCAGGATAGTGGGAATTAGCCCACACTCAATCACCTCAACCTCCAACAAATAAAATATCGAGTCTCCAAGAACAGTGGACAGGGTTTGACTTACCATGGACAGGCCGATGCAGTCATTGTTCTGTTTGTTCGTTGTTGATGGCTCACATTTAACCCTATTTGAATGGTAACTCCCGGAAAAATATTGAAATAAATTGTTTCAAATCTGAGTCATTCATAACTTACTCCCCGCGCATGCGTGAAGCCTGATTCGGGTATCTGCCTATCCAAGCAATGTTGCACTGTGGCGTGATTGGTCGATTCCTCTTCTTTTCCTTTCCTAGTCAGGTGTCACTCGGGGAGCCTATCTAACATGATGTATCACCTAAAATAGGCACAGAACTATATTCAGTATACTTCAGTGCATATTAAAGGCTTTGTTTTTCTTCGTTAAGACACAGCTGCAAGAGGTATCTACTACCCAGGACGCTATGACGTTGAACTCAGCCATGGCCAGGATCGGCGCCATATAGCATCCCGCCACTTCGAGGATAAACAACCAGGAGTCTTCGTGGTCCGACTACTCAACTTAGGGAGATGGTCTGTTAGTTTGTGTACGTGTCTTATAATCCCACGAGTGGTTTTAGGGTATTATCTACAAGTCACTTTCTGACAGTTATTTGTTCACCTAAGTCAAGAACTTGGCGTAGCTCTACGGTATAATAAGCTGTGTGTCTGCTTTGACAGCGTAGAAATCGTTCGGTTAACGACATAGTTATGTTTACTTCTAAGTTAGATGGTTATTAATATTTAATTGCTCTTACTATCTAATTATACCTGTAGCTTAACTGCGGGTCATATGATTCCCTCAGAACAAAATTTAATTTTTTCGTGGCAGTATACGTCTTGTTGGTCTGGTTTGATCTGTTATCTTTCAAGTTACTTCAACAGCTGTTAGTGTGATTAGAAAAAACAGTTAGCTCTATTAGGTGTAAGCACAGTTCACACACTTTAGGATACTCTACTAAACAGTTTTAAGCATTTGGTGATAGTCATCTAACGACTCCTTGTAGCTCATTATGTTGTGCGCTGAGCCTAGATACTCCAAAGATGTCCCTTGGCAAGTTGAGACACTCAATTATTCCTTTTTGACAGGGGAACGTCAGCACCAAGAAACTAGGTGTTAGCTATTTGGTGTTTTGGACTAATTAGGCCTTTGCCCAAGTCAATTGTATCGTGTTCTCCTTGATTTTGAACACTCCCTTTTTACTTGTTTGCCAGAAGTGTTCAAGGCAGGCCTCTCAAGGAACTTGTAAATGTCAGTATTTAACACCACTTAGGTGGCTTCCTTAAGATTCCTTGAAAAAATGCTGCCGCGTTCTAGTGTATACTTTTATATAAAGTTTTGATAGGGGGGATCTCCGTGAAGTTATGTTTAATCAGAGCAGTCCTAATTGGGACTTAGCTATCCCTAATGTAGGGTATCTGGTTAGTTGCCCCTACCCTTGGCCTTGACGTTTTAGCAGTTGATATACGAGCTCATATGGGCCAGAAACAATATAAAGGCTGTTGCCTAGTAAACTGGAAGGTATATATTAGAGTACTAGAGCTATATGAGCTAACATTATAATTAATTGTCTGGTGTATTGAATTATTCTATCTATGCACTTACGAGTTTGTTTGTTATGAGTTTTAAGCATTTATAACTTTAAAGTTATCCTATTGCTGTGCAGGAGCTGCCAGTTTAAAACCTATTATCTTTGTTAGATGGCTAGTTCCCCTATTTGTAGGAATTCACTAACCAATGTTGCCCGTCAAATTAGGTTAATTATATGCTTTCTAATATCACCTCAAAAAGATCCATTAATATTGGCATGAAAATAAGTGATTCAGACAGCCTGTTGTTTGTGTTCTAGATAACTCTCAAATTGTTAGTATTAGTTAAAAGGGGCTATTTATGAAGCGCATAACTAATTGTACATTATAGCTCGTTTTTTCTACCAATGACTCATTGTTTTTGTATTGTAGTGTATTCAAAGAGAATTCACCACGACACCCATCTAGGGGTAACTTAATTTGTATGTAACTTATCGTATGTTCGATAAAATATTGTTTCCCTTGTACTTGTTCTCTCATTTATAACGCCCCCCATAGTGGAGGTGTGTGTCACAGCAAAGGAACAAGGTGAAGATAAGAGATCTTGACCAATTACACCAGGACAAGAAGCTGTTAGAAGTGTAAGAAGAGAAGCAAAGAGTTGGAAGGACTTCACACAGAAACTGGAGGAGACAGCAGAGTCAACATGAAACTATTCTACAAGTTGCTCAAAAACAAAAGGAAGCCAATGGACAGCATAAAGGTACTCGATGATTGTAATGGGAATCTAGTCAGGAAGGAAGGAAGGTGACATCAAAGAGGTCATGAACCATTTCGACCACCTTCTGAATTGAAGAGAGGAGAAGCAGAAATTCATAGAGCCAGGTGTGTAAGCCTTTGCAGAGGAACCTCATTTCACTTGAACCGAAACAGAAGCAGAACTGAGGTTTATGTCAAAGAGGAAGTTGCCAGGAGTCAATTTGATCAACGCAAACATGATCAAAGCAGCATGGATGCAGGTTCTACAGTGGTTACACAGAGTTTTCAATGCGGTGGGGAAGGACGATAAGATGACCGTAGAGCAAGAGTGTAGTAATTCCATTGCTCAGAATGGGAGTCGGCGAAAAGGCACTAACTAAAGGGGAATAACTCTCCTATCACACATGCTAAAAATTCTCGAGGATATCAGAGTGGTGACTTCAAGCCATCTTAGAGCCACAGCTAGAAGAGGATGAGTACGGCCTCAGAGCCAACAGGTCAACAACAAACCTCATCTTCAGGGTCAAGTTGTTGATGTAAAAACATTAGTAGAGTCAAGGATCTGTTCATTGAAGGACTTGTGAGGAAGATCCAGATGTTTTACAAGAACTTTTAGCTGTGTGCAATTTGGTGAGAGTACTTATCCTGGTTCCAAACCAAGACGGGAGCACACTTTTCCTAATCTTGTTTATCACCATCATGGGTGAAATAATAAAGAGCATCAAGGAACCACTGGATGAACTCAATGCAATGGCCTTTAGTGATTGTGTCATGATCCGGAGAGAAACATAAAAGAAGGTGCAGACCAGACTAAACGAGTGAAAGGTCAAGTTTCAGGAGTTCAACTTTAAGATGTTACAATGTATGTAGGAAACGTTGTGTTGATGGCAGTGAACAGAGAGGGCCAACCAGTAAGCATCAAGCTAGCAGACCACCAGCTGGAGAGCAGTGTCATCTCTAGTAACAACCTAGTCAAGCTACCACCAATAGGGTGCAGAGAAGCTTCCACTTCTACTAACTAAGAAGGATGCTCCTTTGGGAAACCAAAGATTCAAAGAAAGTTAAGTTAGTAATCTTCATCAGCTACTTCATGACGATCTTGATCTATGGTATTGAAACATGCACCCTTACCAAGCGTGGCTCGTAAATACTGCAGGTGTCGGAGATGTAGTTCCTGAGGTCCACAATCTAAAGGATAATGTTGAACAATAAAAGGAACGAGGAGGTGAGAAGGGAAGCTGTGATTGAAACATAGATGCTGGGCTGAGTCAGCACATCCAGACTTAACTGGTTCGAGCACGTGATGAGGATGGAGACAGTGAGATCAGCCCAAGTGAACCTGGAGAGAGGGAGGTGGAAGGAAGACGTCAAGTATAGGGACTATGAGGACCTAAAGCCCACTGGATGGACAATGAGAAGAAGGACATTGCAGCTAGGGGAAGGACACTGGTCAATGTCATGAACAGGATATACTTGAATAGGTCAGAGACCTACTTCGTTGTCCACATGGTCTAACACACTAATATCAAGTTGGACTAAACTACCTATGACGAGATCGGGGTTCAATCCCAGTTGGGTGCACTGAGGGTGGCTTTTAATTCTCCTGCCACGCAAATGCGGGTGCACTTCTCAATTACGGCTTCTCAATCCCTAATTCCTTAGTGTTATTAGTACGTAGGCATATAGCCTTAACAGATAGTAAGACGTGGTGCTAAATAAAAGTCAAGAGTGTAGGAGGCTCACCAACAGTAACCGGGAAACTGGAACTGCAAACTGATGATGGTGATTTATATGTGTACCAAGTTTGCTCTGAATCAATCCATTGTTACATAACTTAATGAGAACATGATGATTTCTAGTTTCATTATAAATCTTTTCTATCTGGAATGCAAAATAAACCCTAATAAGATTTTATTTTTATTTTTTTACAAATTATTTTTATGTAAAACAAATCCTGTACAGTTGAAATAAAACATTAGTAATCAGAATTTGAAAATAATTTGATTAAATAATCTCAATGTTTAAGAAAATAATTTTTATTTCTACGGATACAATTAATTATACTACATTTACATTTTATTGTTCAATACGTCATGTTAATAATGATTCAGAAACATATGGATATGATTCATCAGATGTGTCTCACTAGAATATGTTAGCATTAATGTGAATGACTCATCATGTACTTGCAGAACTGTTATTCCAGGTGGAGGAATAATCTCACTAAAACTGTTCCATCAAATGACATGTGTGTTTTAATAATTGGTTAGAGAAGGCCGACATTTGTCTCCCTCCCGTTACTAATCCACAGGAGCCATTCATTGGAAGGGGGTGGGGGGTGGGGGTGTTGCTTAAATTGCATGCTTGATAGTATTACACGTTTGTACATAGCATCTTTTAATAAAACATCTTTTAGCTTTTAAGGTACATTTTGTTATATTTGTAAGAAGATGTAGGAAAGAGGGAAAGGAACAAATAAAAGGGAACACACACAATATGGCTTTTACATTGCTGCTCCTGGACAATGAGCTACTGGCTACCTACTGAAGAAAATCAATTGTTGCTACTCATTCAGATGACCTGCATTGCATTTACAAGGTGTGTTCAGATATAATAAAACCTAGGTTGAGGGATTAAGAAGAAGCCAATACTGATTTTTCATAGACAGAAGTGCGAACTTTTATACATATTTAATAATTTTCATAACACTGTAATTTCCTCCTTAAATAATGATTATTTCCATCTATCATCAACAGTAAAAATAATAATGATTTCAATTCAAAATAAAATATTTTATTAGTTTCTTACACATTCATTCTCCACTCGTTAGACTTCTAAGAACAACTTAATAATAAAATTTGTTTTCCAAATTATCACAGTTTGGCAGTGTTAGTAATACACATTTCAACAATGATAGTTTAAAAAAATACTGATATTGTGTTATTTACTATTTAGAATACAGACAAAAGAATTAGTAATAATTTGTATAAATTTAATTGTTATATTTTTAAAGCTTTAAACATGTTAATGTAGATTTTAAAGACTCATACAAGGTTTGATTATTTGCAAGAAAACAAAACTAGCATGATACTCTTGAAAGTGATATATTAAATCATTATGTACGAACAACAGAGAAAGAACGCTGGAACTACAATAAACTCGGACACGGGGGAGTGTTGAATGGATTGTGCGGTTCTGGTGGAGGGACACATTAGAAGGATTGTATTAAAGAGGAAGTTAATGAAAATATACCCACTGTTACTTCGTAACGAATGTATGTTACAACTTGTAAGAGATTCAGAAAGCAACATCAGTGGATACTTATTAGGTGCCTTTCCATATTACTTTCAGTTTTACTTAGTTTTGTTCAGTTTACCTCTAGAATTATTGGCTCATGTACAAGCTTGGGTTGTGGTAAAGGTGTATCGACCTCACTCACATGAGTCAATTCATCCGAACTCTAAGACAAGTGAAGATGTGTGTGATAGTAAACCAGCATTCAAAGGTTTCTAAAGTAGAAAGAAAGATTTGTATGGACAGTGACCCAAATTAATGCCTTTACTTTGCTTTTACTGCTAGTAACTTTGTACTCCAAAGCCCAGATGTTTGTATACCCAAGAAGTGTCGGCCAAACCTCATATTGAACCTACCCAATATTTAATGTCCATTATATGTTTGTTATCAACTTTTTATATTGTTACTCGTGATTTTTTCTAAACTTTATTTTAATTTTGCAGACTTTTGTAAAAATTCTAACACAATAAATTCATCTTTATAAAAATGATGGTACTATTTAACATCAGGTCCAAATTTCATGGTCGCACTTGAATATCTCCATATTTTATGACTTAGGTTGGGATGTAATCGTTACAATTATTGCATTTTATTTATGATATATTGTGATATGAGCACATGAAAGTTAATTTCATTTAAACCAGTTATAATTTAAAATGTTTGCTGAACAGTTTTCAAATTTACATGCAATAGTGTTTTTACTCTTTTTTTGTGATAGGTTGTCCTGCAATCAAATATCTTATTTAAAACTGTAGAGATAGTTTAGATGGAGTCGTAAGACCTCTGATTCACCAAATTGTCTGAACATTTCTGTGGGAACATGATTCCTGACAAAAGTAGGTCTGACAATTTCTTGAGTCCCGGGAGACATGGTGTCAGCGTGCTGACGATAACGTACGGCACGAAGCAGAAGGACGCGACGAACCAGGACAGAAACACTAGGAGCAGGAGCCAGAATAAGATGTTGAACAAGTTCTTAGCTGTAGCCATCGTCTAGAATTTTAAACAACAGACATTTCATGCCGTCAATTAAGTAGGAAAATAAAACAAGTTATTTTAAATATTGGTTAACTAACTTAATGAATATTTTGAGAAATTAATTAATTTTTTCTCAAAATAATATATTGATTCTCTCCTTACTAAGAATTAAAAAAAAAGTTCTTTAAAAATGTCAATGCTCCTCAAGAAATAAAGTTTAAATAGTGTATGGATACTAAAAATCAAATAAAAAATAACCAATGCATTGATAATAAAGTGGTACAGAAATTTGAGAAAATGTATCCTAAGCCAGACAATTTTAAAAAATCTTAAATTTAACAAAGTGGTTCAAAATGCTAGAAGCAATAAATGATCAATTTCTCAAAATATTATATCTCTTTTTAACACAAATATTAAATGTGTTCTTAAAATAACCTAATGATGATAAACTATAATATAGTATAAAGTAACACAAGTGTAACCCGCCATACAACATTTTTTTAATCACTGCGTCTCACAACCAGATGGGAATATATACAAACACTAAACCTAATTAAATATTTAATTGATTCAACTTTAGCCTCTACAAATCAAAGATCCTTAATTATGAATCAAATACAAACCTTTACTCAATAACTCGAATTGATTTAAAATTAAATATCTTAATTGAAAAAACCTCAATCAATATGTATGAAGAGTCATCTTGCCCCTTTCCCCACTAAGTGTATGAAGGGTCAACTTTCTCCCCTTTTCCCCACTAAGTGTATAAAGGGTCAACTTTCTCCCCTTTTCCCCAGCCAATGTATACCTTGCAATATATATCTTGCTCCCTTTTTCCCCATCAGTGTATGAAGGGTCAACTTTCTCCCCTTTTCCCCACTAAGTGTATAAAGGGTCAACTTTCTCCCCTTTTCCCCAGCCAATGTATACCTTGCAATATATATCTTGCTCCCTTTTTCCCCATCAGTGTATGAAGGGCCAACTTGCTCCCCTTTTCCCCACTAAGTGTATAAAGAGTCAACTTTCTCCCCGTTTTTCCACCCAATGTATAAATCTATATCATGCTCCCCTTTTCCCCAATCAGTGTATGAAGGGCCAACTTGCTCCCCTTTTCCCCACTAAGTTTAAAAAGAGTCAACTTTCTCCCCTTTCCCCCACCCAATGTATAAATAGATATCTCTTTCCCCTTTTCCCCAATCAGTGTATGAAGGGCCAACTTGTTCCCTTTTCCCCACTAAGTCTATAAAGAGTCAACTTTCTCCCTTTCCCCCACCCAATTTATAAATAGATATCTCGCTCCCCTTTTCCCCACTCAGTGTATAAAGAGTCAACTTTCTCCCTTTTCCCCACCCAATGTATAAAGAGTCAACTTTCTCCCCTTTTCCCCACCCAATGTATAAATATATACCATGCTCCCTTTTTCCCCACTCAGTGTACGAAGGGCCAACTTTCTCCCCTTTTCCCCACTAAGTGTATAAAGAGTCAACTTTCTCCCCGTTTCCCCACCCAATGTATAAAGAGTCAACTTTCTCCCCTTTTCCCCACCCAATGTATAAATATATACCATGCTCCCTTTTTCCCCACTCAGTGTACGAAGGTCCAAGTTGCTCCGTTTTTCCCCACTAAGTGTATAAAGAGTCAACTTTCTCCCGTTTCCCCACCCAATGTATAAATATATATCTTGCTCCCTTTTTCCCACTAAGTATATAAAGAGTCAACTTTCTCCCCGTTTTCCCACCCAATGTATAAATATATATCTTGCTCCCTTTTCCCCACTAAGTTTATATAAGAGTCAACTTGCTCCCCTTTTCCCCACCCAATGTATAAATATATATCTTGCTCCCTTTTTCCACAATCAGTGTATGAAGGGTCAACTTTCTCCCCGTTTCCCCACCCAGTGAATAAATATATATCTTGCTCCCTTTTTCCCCAATCAGTGTATGAAGGGCTAACTTTCTTCCCCTTTCCCCACTAAGTGTATCAAGAGTCAACTTTCTCCCCTTTTTCTCACCGAACCCAATTTTATTTCAAGCTCATGCATTATTTTTATGACTAGCTCTTTATATTATATATAATGTACAAAGTATTTTCTCAATTTTATATAAATTATTTTCTTAGGATTTGATTTTTAGTATAAGTCTAAAATATTAATAACCTTTTTGTTTGAAATAAATTTCAATTCATCATCGGCTTCATGCTGTGGTTGAGACATCTAAAGCCATACATGCAATTGAATGTGTTATAGAAGATTCTGAAGTCTGTATAGGTATGGTATCAGAACAGGTGTTCATAAATTTGGTTGGTGCCGAGAGCCATAAATACAGTAATTTACTGAGAATGGTGGCTACTTGTCATTTTTTTACATACATTTATTTTATTATTTAAAATTTAGTCAGTAAGAAATAAGGCAATGTTAGTTTAAATTGTAATTTATAATTGCAAATTGTAACCTTGTGTATAATATATCCAAGCTTTTGATTTATGCTTTCCCCAAGTGGGACTTTTAATGTGGATAATACTTTTTGGATATCAAGTTGTAAGCTTGGTCTTGAACTGTAGCTTTGTATTAGACTCATCTTCAGTTCTATATATTTCAGTTATAATTAATTTTTGATCTAAGTTTTTAATAAAATTATAGAATTGATTGGGAGTCTTTGATGGAGGAGGGGGGGGGGGGCCTTTTACCTTACCTTGAGTGTGTCAATGTGTCTGAGAAAAAAAAAGGCAAACACATTTTTGTAATCAACTTTAAAATCGTACTTAAGGAATCAACATGGTTAAGGACCAACTTAAATAAAAGAACAACTGTGCCAAATTAATTGAGTTGATAGCTTATCTGGGCTTACTAATCTCATCCCACCCTCTCTTTAAACACACCTACTTACCCAAAACACTATTTTGTAACTCTGAGAAGTTTGAAATTCTACACAAATTGGAACAGCGCTTGTGCTGCTTCATGAACTGGGCATGCTCTAATTGTCACCCAATTCATAAACTGGACTAGTTTTTGCCAGGTCAGTGAAATGGACAAGCAAAGAACAGGTTTGGTCTTTAAGTTCCTTTAACATTTAATAGTTTTGAAATGAAAGGTTAGGTTAAGTCAGGTTGTGTTAGAAACAAATTTCAGCTAAGCTTGTAGTAAGTAGTAAACTTAACTACAGTTCATAAAATGAGCAAGAAATATTGGAATTTTGGCCCAGTTAGTGCGTGCTTGAATATATATATGTATGGAAATCTGGGCTGGACCTCTCTTAAAATTGTTGGAGCCGCCTATGAATGGGTAGACCTCTCAAAGTGGGGGAAGAGGGATCCACACAACCGTATACAAACTTTAATAAGGTATGCCTGTCATCAATGAACCTAGTCGGGATTTTATACTCCGACCATCTAGTCAAAATGATCTAATCCAAAAGAGTTTATCGCACTTTAGACCACGAGACTACGGGTGTGGGCTTTGAGTTTTTTTATAAATGGTGAAATACAAGTACTATTAGTTTTAAATAAATTCATTCAATGTTTTATGAAATGTCTGATTTCAATAAGAATACAACCTTAATAGTTAATAAAAGCATGGTATTTTTAAGATGAGTGTATTGGCCTGCATTTGGTGTATTTTATCATACTGTTTACAGTAGCTTGACGTGAGTGTTGCAAAGCTAAGCAGAGCTTGTTTAAACTGTCACTATCAGTGAATGTTCTCACCCCTCAGTAGAGAACTCGCTCGTTTGGCAGATATCAACTAGCACAACGGTGTCTACGTATCATTGGTCAGATGGGAGCAGAGTGGGAGAGAACATATCACAAGCACAGTTTAAACCAACTTTACTTACCCTAACAACAATCCACGAAATGATACTGACTATATATTGAATTTATTGACTATTATACAGGATTGGGGGGAAACAATTAGACTATCTACACTGAGAAAAGGGACGGACAACGTGCTGAAGTTGCCTGACGTCCAGTGGAAATCACCTGAGTGACATTATCTTCAAACAGTAAATAAAGTATAGTATGTAGTTTGCTTTTATGGAGCTAGTGAACAGTTACTTTTCAATTAAAGTTTTAGTTTTCAAGTTTCTAATATTAAATGGTTTCGGCGCCAACCTTACAGTGATTCAGTTCGCCAGTTAAAAATGACCCGGTCCTTTGAATCTATTATGAATTTAAGTTAAGCATCCTAGCATATCTCTAGTTCACAAATTTTAAAGATCGACCATATCCATCTCCTTGCTGCGTCATTACCTAGCCTGGCATATGGGAACAGCTCGTTGATTGGTTGAATTTGATCACGTTACCACGTGACCACGTCCCCTCGCTCTCTGATTGGCTGTTGGTTTCCCCCTCCCCTCCTCCTAACTACCTTTCCAGTGTTCCAAACTTGTTTATTCTTGTCTCATTTGTTTTTTTATTCCCCTCACTCCCCCCTCGTTCAAACCATGGGTCGCGACCACCTATGCGGTAATGGGTATTCCCGGTGTCGCAACTTCCTATGTGGTAATGGGTTTTCCCTGATGACTGGCGCCAGTTTGGTGGCTCGACAAGACAGGAATAGAACACGACCTTGAATGATGTCGCAATGGGTTTTCCCTAGTGCCAGTTTGGTGGCTCGACAAAACAGGAATATATCGTGACCTTGAAACCGTGAACTAGGTCATTGACCCTGGTAACTCTCCCCACTGCAATGGGTTTTACCGGTGTCGTCATCGCAACCAGCCCACCCCCTATGTGATAATGGTTTTTTTTCCTGCAACTAGAGAGCATTGACACAACTCTGATTATGGAAAATCAGGGGCCTCGGAATCCTCAGTTAGGGGCCGCTATCCCCCACCAAAAAGTCTACTAAACTTGGTTTTTTGGTATCATCCGTTGACATGCGTGGATGTAGGTATCCGTCATGTATCGGAGGAGTAAGGTATAAATGTTCCGGCGTTTAAAAGGAGTGAGGGAGAGTAGAAAACCACCCCAGTTCACCCGAGCGATATTCGAACCCACGACCTCCCCCACCATAACTATATAAGTGACGTACCATTTCTGGCAAAACGTGCGGTAGGGATGATTAAGAAAATGTTCCGGAGGGAGAAATAACTACAGTTTACACGGTGGTGATTCGATTTCCCCCCACCAGAATAAGATGAGCCTGACATTTAGACAGCGTGCACACTGATTTGAAACTCAATATCTTTAGCACGGCTAATGTCTGTTAGAACGGTCGTACTTCCTTCCGAGTGCACCTCAACCAGATTTTTCTAGGCCCGGTAGAATGTGTACCCTCATTTGCTTCAAAAGTCGATCACTCTGTCACCGGCCGTCTAGTGACGCTTTAAACCATGCGACCATTGATGCACATATAGAAAAATTATTATAAAATGCATTGTGACGGTAGATTGCTACCCAAGGACCTAGTCTTTTTTTTTTGCCAGTGATGGGGTTCAAATATGGTCGGATGAATTGATGGGTTTTTTCCCAAATGGTTTAATTATCTACCTTCACGCAAATGAGGGAACACTTACCTTTTAAATTAATCATAACTAGCAATCCCACATCGTTATCCATGACCCACTGTGGTATTTTGTTCAAAATAGATTAATTTAAACGAAATTAAAAATCCGGCTTTGAGGTGCATTCGGACCCCCTCCCGTACACCAATGCTTAAAATTTTAGATCTCTCTGTGCCGTAGATTTGGCTGGGCACGCACGCACGCACCACACACACAACAACAACACACACAGACCAACACTTCCTTTTATTATTATTATAAATTCCTGTTCCATTAATATAAATATGCGGATAGCCCAGACAGGTGCGGCCGCAAGAGAGAAAACATATATCATGACAAGAAAGATAAAAAGATAGAAAATCTCAATATCTAGATTTATTCCCACTGCACCCTAACGAGATTCGAACCGAATCCTAGAAATGACCATGACAGCTGAGCACTGTTTCACCGAACTACAGTCCCATTTTCATAGGAACAACTAGAAAAGCCATTAGATCTAATGTCACGCATTCATACGTCAAGACATGTGATCTACAACAACATATTTTGATATAATATCAATACCTATAAAATATCACCGATACTGTAGGATTATTTTATAAATGTTGGTTGAAAAAGGTTTGTATTTTCTAAAAGTCTCTTTGTATAAAAACTGGACTCTACATATAAACAGTTGTTTTTCCACCGCGGTTTTTTACTAACGGTCTGGGCTTTACTACACTTATTACCTCGTCAAGTTAATCTAGTGCGAGCCTGACGACTTGTAGCCCCATGGCCACCGATGTATAAAATATTAGTGTTACTGTACTTATTTAACTATAAGAGGATGAAATCATAAACAAATTGGTCAAAACAAAACCTTCCAAGTGCGGGTATGAGCTCAAACTACCTCCCTCAGTACACCCGGCAGAGATTCAAACCTCAATCTCCACATCATCAGCAGTCTATAGCCTAATGCGAGAGTAGAGCGTTAGACCATGCGGCCACTGAAGCAGTGATTACCACTTTGTCCTCTAGTGTAGGACAGTTTGCTATCTATTACTCTTTTATAGCACCGCATCTTACAAACCGTTCGGATTATAATACGCTTAAGTACTATTTACGCTAATGGACTAGGAATTGGAAAGGTTGCATCCGTATTTGCGCGGGGAGGGAAGATGAAAGATCTGCTCAGTTCACCCGACCGAGATTCGAACCTCGATCTCCCCTGTCCTTGGTAGTTTAGCTCAACATAAATCTGGTGCGTTAGCCAATTGCGTCACTGAGGCGGTTCTCTATCACTCTGCCCTCTCTTTACGAGTTAATCAGATGGCCGAAGCTATCATCTATGCATTTTAGTGAGGCTACCGCCATTTAGATATCATATTCTGAAAATTGAAAAATGACACCTGGACACGGGTTCGATTCCCGTGTCCAGGTGTCATTTTTCAATTTTCAGAATATGAAATTTTTACGAGGCTGGCTCTTGTCTATGTACATTTCAACCAAACCAAATATTACAACAGATTGAAAGAAGAAGCAGAACCGCGAGTCCAACCGGATTAAGAATTGGTGAAGTTTGAATCCACATTTGCGTGGAGGGGAGTGTTTGAAGTGATCGTCCTCTTGGTGATATTTGGAATGGTCCTTTCCCAGCAATCATTAGAAGACACAGTGTTTCTCTCACACATATGAATACAAATAATGATGTTTTTCATTGACTGGCACAGGACATCACTCGCTAAATGTGGATAAGCATCACTTGGAAGAGAGGAAATTGAAACTCAAAAGGGCGAGATATTAATGAAACTAAACTAAGAGTAGGTATTTTTTTGAGTTCAGGGATGAATCAAGTTTGAATATTCAGAGTATGAATGAAAGTGACTAAACAATAATATTTCTGAAATTATTTCAAACAAATCAACCTTAGTACATCTGACCGGGATTCGAACCCCGATCTCTTTGTCATCGGCAGTCTAGTTTATTGCGAGTGTGACACCTGCTTCCGCGTGGCCACCGAAGTGGATATATTATGCGTACAACTAGAACGGGTGGTAAAACACAGTTCTGAAAAAATGAATCGTAACCTTACAAGTGGGGCAAATAAAATAAAAAAAGCTAGAAAGTTCCACAATCAAAACTACTCTCTTAATAAAATTGATAATTACTATATTGTAAAACAGCCACAAAGTGGCGAGAATGCATGTGAACATATTATTGTTAGAAATGTTACTATTGGTAATGAACATATAGACTACTAGCAGAAATACCCGGCGTTGCCCGGGGTAACCACACAAAGCAACGTTTTCTTTGCTTCAAATAAGACGGAAAAGAAAACCTCTTCATTATATTTTTTTCCGACCCAGTTTTTAATTAATTTAAAAATAACTAATAAAAAAATTTAAATTCCCGGCTCTTAGGTGCACTATTTCAGATCTCTGTGAGGTGTATTATTATTACTAATGTTATTATAATATTTATTATTATTATCATTATTACTATTAGCACCGCGTCTTACTACCCATTCGGGTTATACGCACTTACGCTAATGTGTAATGATAGGGTGATTGTGAGATGAAATGGAGGACCTACAGCTTAACGTGAGATCCGAACCACGGTGGAGGCCTGGCATTCCCCACATTCACAAGTTGTGATTAATACACTTCTTGTCAGAGGTGAAGGAAGGGTTTGGCAATCAGATAAATCTGTGCTGGGACCAAGGATTGAACCCCGGACCCCTAACACGGAAATCCGACACCTTACCCCTAGAACGCCAGGTCACCCTCTGTGAGCTGTAGATATTACACAACGCTCATGACAGACAACCAGACTCATTTTATTAATATAGATATACTCAATGAGGAAATAAATATAGACATTAAATTTATCAAAACGATGAAACAGAGGAACGGGCTGTCCATTTTGTGAGTACAAAAAATGTCTCCCCAGGTAAGGATCTGAAATTGAATCAGTTGAGTTGAAGTTCCATTGGATTTGTCCCTTTCCTCCCAAGATCAAATTCTCAAGGTAAAAAAGTAAAACCTCCAGTCCAGTCTCCAAGTAATCAACTGATCCAGTACATTGAGAACCAGAGATTACCAAGCCTGAACGTCCTTTAACCTGTCAGAACAAATAGCCAAACTCAAGTGTAGGGAGAATGAATATAGCCAGACTAAAGTGTAGGGAGAATGAATATAGCCAGACTCAAGTGTAGGGAGAATGAATATAGCCAGACTCAAGTGTAGGGAGAATGAATATAGCCAGACTCAAGTGTAGGGAGAATGAATATAGCCAGACTCAAGTGTAGGGAGAATGAATATAGCCAGACTCAAGTGTAGGGAGAATGAATATAGCCAGACTCAAGTGTAGAGAGAATGAATATAGCCACACTCAAGTGTAGGAGAATGAATAAGCCAGACTAAAGTGTAGGGAGAATGAATATAGCCAGACTCAAGTGTAGGGAGAATGAATATAGCCAGACTCAAGTGTAGAGAGAATGATATACCCACACTCAAGTGTAGGAGAATGAATATAGCCAGACTAAAGTGTAGGGAGAATGAATATAGCCAGACTCAAGTGTAGGGAGAATGAATATAACTTGGGGGAGGCTCAAAACAGTATGACATGATGTTGAGACTTACTAATAAACCTTAAGAAACATGAGCATGGTTATTTAATACATTAGTGGTGGAACTTTATTTGTGTAAGAGAACGCGGGGGAGGAGGGCAGGCAAATAACAAAAAGCTTTATTTAGGTATTTTTTACCCTCCCTTACTCCAGTTAATGATAGAAAATTTGATGCTTCTAGAAGCTATTTGTAGTGATCCTCATTTGAAGTGTTTTTGAAAATTATATTTATTTTAATAGCTATTTAGAATAGTGCTCCCCCTATTTTTATTTAATTTTATTTGGATACTCCTAGAGCCTATTTGGAGTTTTCCTCCTTTGGTAAATTTTTGAAAATGTTGATGCTTCTAAAATATATTTTAAGAAGTACTCACCAGAATAATTTTTATAAATTAAATTCCCTAGAATTTATTTTAAGTGGTCCTTACCCAGAATTCTTTAGAAATGTGTGATGCCCTAGGGCAGGGGTCTTCAACCCGTGGTAACTTTTTTGCGGCCCACTGGCTCATAAAAAATATAAAATTATTTCAAGGAAAAAAAGTGGCAAATAGGCTACAGATTTACATTTTACATAATCAACTAATAAAAAAATGCGTATTTTACGTTATTTTACAAACAATTTTTGCTTTTTTAACGAAGAAAAGTGTTGCTTTTTAATCCTAATTTACTCTAAACTAGCAAATGACAGATCAAGTAGACAAGATAAATCACGCTACCTCCTGCGATGAAAACTAAAAATAGAACAAAATAAAAGAGAACAAACTTCACGAGAAATCCTAATCCCTATTGTGAATATAAGTGTGTACGAATCTAATATGAATATTTTAATATTTATTCAATCAGAATATTGTTGATACAGGATTGCGGCCCAAGAGGCAACAAGTGACAGAAACTTTGGCTCTTTGACATAAAAAGATTGACGACCCCTGACCTAGAAGATATTTATCTTTTGTCGACAGTAAAATGCCTTTAATAAGCTGTTCAAAGTGGTCTTCACCAATCAATTTTTTAAAAGAGGATGTCCTTAGAAGTTATTTGGCATGGTCCTCGCCTGAATTAATATATATCTATATGTCTATAGATGCTAATGAAAGTGGTCTTCCCCCAAAACATTTTTAAAAAGAGAATGCTTGTAACTGTTAGTTGGAGTGGTCTTCGCTTGTATGAGAACAAAAAAAATGCATATAGAGGCTATTTGGAGTGTCCCCTTTCTTTTAAAGATCGGATGCCTCTAGAAGCTGTTTGGCGTAGTCCTTTTTGTAAAGTATATACCTCCATAAGTTATTTTAAGTTTGATACAAGTTAATATTAAAAACTTAGAAAATTTTGTGGGGGAGAGGGGTTTGAACCTTATACTGCCCTCCCTAGGGCCATGTCCTGATTTCACGCTCACTTAAATAAAGGTTACAAGTTGAGTGGAAAAAAACCCGCTTATTGATTGACAATCTTTTATAAACTCATGAGTTTTCTGTTTATTTGTTGTGTTTTAAATTTTACACTAGTGATTTATATACTAAAACACCCTCCCCCTGAATAGAGTGCGGAGGATGTAAATTATTATTATTATTATTATTATTATTATTATTGTTGTTGGCACTGCGTCTTACTACCAGTTCGGGTTGTACGCACTTACGCTAATGACTAATGGTAGGGTGGTTGTGAGATGAGATGGAGGA
Organism: Timema cristinae; assembly: GCA_039000515.1. Classification (NCBI taxonomy): domain Eukaryota; kingdom Metazoa; phylum Arthropoda; class Insecta; order Phasmatodea; family Timematidae; genus Timema; species Timema cristinae. The sequence continues at coordinate 14,136,501 of JBCFYV010000003.1, forward strand.
CCTACAGTTTAACGTGGGATCCGAACCACGGTGGAGGCCTGGCATAACACACATTCACAAATTGTGAGTAATACACGTCTTGTCAGAGGTGAAAGAAGGGTTTGGCAATCAGATAAATCTGTACCGGGACCGAGGATTAAACCCCGGACTCTCAGCACAGAAATCCGACACCTTACCCCTAGACCAGCAGGTCACCCGAGGAGGTAAAACCTGCGTGATGAAGATACTTTCAAATATCTATATTTAAACAAAGATAAATGTATATAAAACAGAAAGAACAATCGTTTGGAAGTATTTAATACTAAGTCAGTCGACAGCTAAAGGCTACTGGTCAAAATAACGAACTTGGGAACCGAACTTAATCGTGTCCCGCCCAAATTTCCACCTTAAGGTTTATAGTATTTAACAATATATTTGAAAAAAAAAAGTACATTTCTTGTTTGAATTTTTTTTTATGGAAGGCTAGCTTTACTCTTTATATATAGGAATATCAGAAGGGAGTTAAATACATCAATAAAGAAGCAAATCGATTTAAGTGTGTAACAAATTATTTTCACTAAGATGGAACAAAGCCCCTTGCCCATTACAGCTTAGCCACTAATAATATGTAATGCCTTGAATGTGTTTGTTATGATTACTTCAGAATTAATACAAAGCGTCCAACACAAGCTTATCAAAGAGTCTAATACAAACTGATCAAAGAGTTTAATACAAACTCATCAAATAGTCCAAAACAAACTTACCAAATAGTCCAATAACGGCAATACAACGTCAACAAAGAGTCTAATACAAACTTACCAAGCGGCTGTGTGCACGTAATCTGTTTCTGTGGCCCTCAGGTATTCTGACCGGTGTATTATATCATCAACCGACTGGACGAGACTGCAAAGAACAAGTCAGACGAGTTGGGCTTCTTATCAAGGTCATTCCATCCCATGACACAAACAAACCAAACGATCAGATTATCAGCGCTATCACTTTTTCTAGAGTGGCAGAAAGGCGGGATGGGATATCACTCGACAGCTGACCGCGTGATACCTACAGGCAAGACAATATGCGGGGGTCGCGTTCCTAAAGACTAGTTAGTGACTGGGCGACTTTACTCGCCGCTACTACACGGCTGTGGGAATCTTCGAAACATTGACTTGGCCTCAAAATAAATATTTGTTTCGACCTCGCTTGGGAAAAAAAATCCTGCTTCCACAGTTATGAAGCTTTGCACATAAAAATATTGACATCTAAAATACTAAATTTATGTTCAATTATAGTCATTCTGAGTTCCTATATACATTATAAATCAATATTCATAAGGAGAAACCTGAATTAATTGAACTTGATTTATTAACAATATGGAATATTCCAAAATAATTATACAATTACACATTTTTTAAATAATTTTGGTGCTTACTGTCTTGGGCGGACCCAGCTAATTTTCATAGGGGATCATAGTTATAAATAACATAGTTACTTACAATGTAATATTTCCGTTTAAAGCCATTTAATAATTGACTATTCATGTTTGATCTTATGTATGTTTTAAACCGTGATCATCCCCTCCAATATTTTAAAATCAGATAGTTTTTCATAAACTATTTGGAGTGTTCCTCCTTCAAAAATGTTTGGAAAAATTAAAAACTCAAGAAGCTTTAAGTTTGCCTACTTTTTTTAATTAGATTTTTTATAAATTATAAGCCACCATTTAAGGTGTTTCTCACCTAGAAATTTTTGAAATTTGGATGCCCTTCAAAGCTATTTAGAGTGATCCTCACCTTAATTTTGTAGGATAGCTAGATACCTATAGAAGATAATCTTTGAAGTGGTCTTCCACTGACAAAATTTTGAAATTTGAATTATTTCATAAAGTAGGCTATTGGGGCTGTTCTCGCCTGAAAATTCTTCAAAATGACATGCATCTAGAAGCTATCTGGATCTGTCCTCCCCTAAACATTTATGAAATTTGGATGATCTTGGAAGCTATTTAAAGCTTTCTCCCCCTGACATTTTGACCCAGTTAGATGCCTCTAGTCTATTAGTTATTTACCCGCCTCGGTGGCGTAATTGGCTTACGCGCTTGTCATGTTTAGCTCGACAGCTGAGGACGGGGATATCGAGGTTCGAATCTCGGTCGGGTGAACTGGGGGTGGTTTTTCCTAAATGGTTTTCCACTCTACCTCCACGCAAATGCTGGCTCACTTCCTCTAATTAAACTTTCCCAATTCCTAATCCATTAGCGTAATTAGTACTTAAAGCGTATAACCCAAACGGGTAGTAACACGCACTGCTAAGTATTATTATTATTACTTATTTGACAATAAAATGCATTTAGAAGTCATTTGGAGTTTGATTTAAGGCCATCTCTAAGATTCATATTCGATAATATCAGAGGATTTGAAATATATCTAGGGGGGGGGAATTTATTCAAGGGAGGGGCAAATTAATTCCAGAGGGGCAGAGTCCCCCACAGTTCCGCTGCTCCTGATGTGCACACACACTCTATTCGTGGTATTCGTGGATTAAAACCGCTCTCAGGCGATTATTAGTCTTCTTTGATGTGTGGTAGTCTACCGTTTCTATGCGGAACAATATTCGTTATTCGCTATGCACGACAAATATTTGTACATGAAAACTAATATTTTTTCCACAATTGCGTGAGTCATATCGAAATTTGAATGAACGTGGACGAATAACGAACGTGTGGACCCAGCTTAAGAGGTGTCTGAGCGTAAAAAAAAGCAAAAAAAATTATGATTTTTTATGTGTTTTATTTGATTTCTAAAATTTGAACTTTCATTTTGTTTATTGTATTAATTTTATAGCTTTCAAAGGGGGGTCAACTGACTCTTTGACCACCACCTCTCCTAAATCCACGCCACTACCTATCTGGCCCTCTCAGTTCAGTTTGACCTTTGACCTTTGACTCCGCCGTAGAGAGAGTGTGTATTGTGATGATTACGTAATGATGTTATCGCTCTCTGATTGATTGTTATTATTATTAGCACCGCATCTTACTACCTATTCGGGTTACACGCACTTATGCTAATGTGTAATGGTAGGGTGATTGTGAGATGAAATGAAGGACCAACAATTTAACATGGAATCCGAACCACGGTGGAGGCCTGGCATTCCCCACATTCACAAGTTGTGATTAATACACGTCTTGTCAGAGGTGAAGGAAGGGTCTGGTAGTCAGATAAATCTGTGCCGGGACCAAGGATTAAACCCCGGCCGCCAGGACAGAAGTCTGACACCTTACCCCTAGACCACCAGGTCACCCTCGATTGATTGTTACACAATGCCGTTCTCGCTTTCTGATTGGATGTTGGCTTTATCCCCTTCCTCCTTCTCTTCCCATCCCACCTGACCATTTCGGTGGTTCTGGACATGTTAGTTATTGTTCCAAACATTTTGGCTATTGTTGCGGACATGTTGATTATTTTTGTGTGCTAATTGATTTTTAATGGTTGGGTAGGATTGGGGTGTTGGAGTTTATTTATTTATTGGCGTGCAGTCCAAGGCGCCGGGCGCTCCTCATTCGGCATCGCTAGTGAACGCTGGGACCATCTTCTCTGGTGAGTTGCTTAGCTCAGAGTGTGAGAGATGGATCCCACTGCCTTGAGAACCCTTTCACTTCCCCTCACTACCCCTCCTTAGAGGTATGTGTCGCAACCCCCTCCCTCAACCCCTATGTGGTAATGGGTTTTCCATGATGGCAGGCGCCAGTTTGGCGGGTCGACAAGACAAGTTGGGACAAGAATAGATCGTGACCTTGGTTGATGTCGAAATGGGTTTTCCTTGATGACTAGCGCCAGTTTGGTGGATCTACAAGACAGGAATAAATAGTGACCTTGAAATCGATAGCTATATCATTGGCACTAGCAACCCTCCCTCGACAATGGGATTTTCTGGTGTCGAAACCCCTCCCGCACCCTCTATGTGGTAATGGAATTTCTCTGATGACAGGCGCCAGCTTGGAGGGTCGACAAGACAAGTCGGGACACGACCTTGAATGATGTTGCAATGGGTTTTCCCTGATGATTGGCGACAGTTTGGTGGGTCAACAAAACAAGTTGGGACACGACCTTGAATGATATTGCAATGGGTTTTCCCTGATGACTGGCGCCAGTTTGGCGGGTCGACAAGACGAGTCGAGACAATAATAGATCGTGGCCTTTAAGCCGTGAGCTAGTACAAGAGGTCATTGACATTGGTGACATTTTGACGGCTCGACAAGTAGAGACTCGTATTTACGTGTAAGGGGGACTGAAAGGTTTTGCGTGAATAAAACACGATATTACAAAACAAATATTTCTTAAACATTAATGGTTCTACAGACATATATTAAAGGTTTCACAGACATCATACATAATATTATTATATACTTTTACAGGAATGCAGCATATATTCGTTCATACGTTTTTCTACTGTTTCTCTTAGATGCGTTAGTAAAATTGTTTTTAGCTCAGAATCCAACATGTAATAGTCCAAATTGACGACTTGACGTGTATAGTAGGTAGCACTGATAAGATCCAGGTTTCTAATGTGCGTTTCCACCGTAGGCTGTTCGAGATCGATTACATCCACTGATTCTGTTAGCGTGTCGCATACATCCACGATGAGTGTGTTGATCAAACCGTTGCAATAGCGTTTGACGGATGTCGACCACATATCCCAGTGGTTGATGGCAACGTCGATGAGGTCCCACACATCACAAAGACGGGCCCAGCTTGGTGCTAGATAGGCGACCCGTTTGATTCCGGCGTCTTGTTTCTCACTGATGACAACCATACGGTTACCGCACATGCGTCTCTTAATGATAAGTCAGACTAATCTTCTGAGGAGGTTGCGTGTTACTGAAAAACTTTGATATGACCGACTTGTAGCTGCCCAGTTCTTGCCACTCTGTAAGGTTATACACCGCACAGTTCCCTCCGCATTTTTCTAACTGAATATTGGGCGTAAAGTTGTTCTTGACACTCATGCCAACGATGACACGTATGGCGTCAACTTCGTCCAGTGGGAACAAAGTGTTGAAAATACTAATGATGGCGAGCGGCTTCACTGGTTTTGATTTGCGGGCGCAAACGTTTTGACCTCCCATTATGTTTGTTCGCTTCGACGACTGTCATAGCTATGGCCGACACGCCCCTTTTATAGGCGCACGCTGATTGGATGAAGCCTCTTGAGGGGCGGCAGAACACTACAGTCTTGAAAATGTGTTGTACTATTTCACCACCTTAGCGTCGTTGCCTGTATGATTGGTGGGCGAGAATAGATTTAGAAAAGTTTTCATCGGAATGTTCTATGTGCAATAGAGAAGGTACATTAGACAGTAATGGCCGTAAACGTCTGAGGCGATGCTTTGAAGTTGTAGCGTTCTATGAGACGTGCGGGAAATGTTTTTGAGTATAAATGCCAGATGTGAGTTTATACAGGGTGGAAAACCATAACTGTCAAAATGTTCTCCCACGCCATTCTTGTCGATAAGATGGTGACCCAATGCTTCCCAGGCTTGGTGTGTGGATCCATGTTTATGATGAGAGCGGAAGTTCGAACTATTATTTCGGGTAGTAGATCAATAGGAAAAACACCCCACTGTACAAAACGGAACCATGGGTTTGTTTTCAGCGCATGTATTATGGTGTGCGTGTCCATCTTCAATCATCAAATCTCGAAGTTCCCAAACGATGGAGGCCGAACAGAAATGCCATACAGAACTATTGGCCATGTACATGGTGTGGCCCAATTCAAGTGTTTTCAAAGATGAACAACCTCTGTCATACAAATCTACGATGGGTGTAGGCGTGTATTTGAATATAAACTTTTTCTTTTCTGCCCCTTTGAAATAGATGGTTTATACACGCGTTTTTACATGGTAGATGAGGGATTCAAGCCGGCTGTAATCCACATCACCACTATCTCAGGGAATACCGTGCAGTTTGTTGACAATATAGTCGGCGTGTTTTTTGGTGGCAGCTGAAAGTTCTTCGATAGCGTTTGGGGGTTTTAACACCCAATGTTGAAGAATGTACCATACAGATAAAACACTCAGTTCCTTGATGATAAACTGTTTGCTGTCAACGATGAAGCTCTGGAAATCCACAATGACGTCCATGATTTAAATGACGAATGTAAGGGGCGGGAAGCCTTTATATCAACTCCCAAAATATGTCACCACGTTTCTGTCCTTGTCGATGGTAATTATGTTGGAAAACTCCCCGTATACGATACAGTTGACGGTTTCGGTAAGAGCTCTGGTGAAGCTCACTTTGATTCTTAGAGAGCCGTGCCTCACCAAATTCCAATGCATGACATGTGGGGGGACAGATTATGTATTAGATTGAAATCCATGAGATGATATCGCTTAGGGAAGGCTTTCTGTTTGATGTCGCTACCTGCGTTTATGAAATGGATACTCGTTCCAGAAAACAGTGTATGGAAGGACATGACATAGTTGCCGTTTGAAAAATCGGGATGTAGTGGTTTTGAAGGCACTTGTTCCCTGTTCACGTACAGCGAGAAATGATTCATCCTATGGGTTTTGAAGTTGAACGGGTTCTTGGTGGCATCTCCGTTGAACCCCGTGTTCGATACAAATCCCAAAATGATCGTTTGGGTATATGTCCGGTGAATACGTTGTGCAGTGATTTCCCTTGCACATCCGTAGGAATAGTTAGTGCTTTTACTTCCACACGGGTGATGGGATATTTTGCGAGACTGACGTTTAATACCTTGGTATGTGCCAACAGTATAGAAGCTGGTACTTTGACACGTCTCACTAGAAAACCAGCTTCAGCGATGTGAACCTTAAAGTGAGGGAGTTCAGAGACGGCCATAAGAATAAGCCCATCTCTGGAACGGACCATTTTGACTATGAGTTCAGTGATGTTCTAAAGGTATTTCTCTTTGTTAAACACGTCTCCGTGTAGATACCCAAAGTGACCCACCATCTTACTTTTTGCGGTGAGACAGTGATGGGCCTCAAATCCCTTGTTGCCGGCGTTAGCCTCCTCAAAGGTTCTAGGGCTGTCTGCGAACAACAGACCAAAAGTAAAATGTGTTTTTTTGGCGTCACGGATGTAATTGAGCAGCGTCTCAATGTACGATCTATAAGCATACGGTTGCTGGATGGTGATACTAGATTTTGGTTCAAAAACACATCCACCTGTGTGAAAAGCGAATGAAAACAGTGGTTGACGGGAACGATTTGATTCACCTCTGTGAAAGTGCCACCGTCGGGTTTCATGATGGCCACCCTTAGATAGAGCATAGTCTGTGAAAGATTGATATAAACTCACCTTGACTGGTAACAGTAAATTCGATGGGTGAATCATCGGTGAGGGAAGAGACAGGTTTGTACTGGAGCCAGTGCCCAATTTAAATACTTGTTTGTGTGGGTGAGACAGAAAAGAGATCGAGCTCTCTGCTGGCACACTCGCAGAACTAGGGTGTAGAAACGACATTTCAACTGAAAATATATACCGCTCTTTCTTGACCTTTTTACGTCGGGCAACGACAGAAGACAGAAAAGACGCCCTTTATAGCCTGAGCCGGTCATCTGTGTACCGATCTTCGGCTGCGCTTTTCGTTTCAGGTTTATTTCAGCATCGCCGACACGCTGCCGTAGAGCATCTTTGAAAGGATTACGCTAATTGGCAACGTCGGAGAGCACGTCGATACCTGTATGAAGGGCCATGTTTTCTAATGGCTTTAGCGCCGCTTCTCAGCAATGGTACGACGCTCTTGAAAATTCTTTGAAAAAAAACTTCCTATCCCATGCTCACGTTGATAGGGAACACCGTGATAGATCTAAGATATTCCTGCTCCAGCCCAATTGACGTAGTATCTTTGTTGGGACATTTCATGTTGAGCAGCGTCGAAAATAAAGTTTCACGCACACTTTTTCAAACTCGAATGGTACAGGTTCACAGTGTATGTTCTTATATTGATTTCCATGCTTTCATTTTCCCTTCTGCACGTAGTGCAACGGATCATAGCTAACTGTTTTATGTATGCTGTAGATATAATATATGTTGTTGAAACCAACGACACATAAAAGCGGTGCCACAATGTCGCCCATGGGCTGAGGATCACTGATATCCGTGTAGATGTACATTTGCGAGGGCAAGCATATTTGTTCCACACCGTTAGCATCCACCCAGTTGTACCATACAATATTTTAGCCCTCGGGTACGGTAGTGAAAGAACACGGATATTGGAATTTGGCGAGAGTAAATTCCCACTGTCCTTCGAGTGTAAGATGGTAGGGTAGTTGCGTGGTGAAATTCACGAGGGTATTTTTGGGAAATATCCCATAGAGCGTCATTCGGAAGTGATGTAAAACTGGTCCTTCATGGTAGGGCGCTGACGTAACTGGCAGGAATTCAAGAATTAAACTTAGCGGGGTAACCTTTCCACTGTACATACACTTTCTTTCTGGCGCCTTTACCCTTGACACGAATTATTTTATCAACTTTAAAAGTTGCGGGAAGACGTACGCGTTGCAATTAGGGTTTTGTAAAACGTTCCCTCCACCTCCTCACCGTTAAGATCGGTGAGTCTGTAGATGACAGGTTGTCGCAACGACGACACTGCTGAGTTTGAACATTTCTTTGCTCCAATTGCTTTTGTAGCCGTTTTCAAACATCATTTTGGATTTGGTGATACGCACCATGTTACCAACTTTCATTTTTGTCTTACTAATCTAGTTTGGACGCCGTTTGCCATACAGATTATCTCTGACTTGAAGGACATTATATTATGAAACGTCGGCAGGCACTATCTTGATACTGGAATGTTTTGCGCCGTTGTAAGCGTCAATGAGATCTTGTAGGACGTCCACATACCGATACGTGTTATTTTAGGTAAAGTAGCGTCACATGCACCCTTTAAAAATACTATTGAATCTTTCCATGATGCTTGATTTCAAGTTCGGATTATGAGTGGTGTAATAATACACGCCTTCTTTATTGAGAAATTTCCGGACTAGACGTACCGTGAAAACTGTTCCCTTGTCCGTCTGTATACTTAGAGGTTTACGGCCACTTTGTTTAAAAATGTCCCAAAAGGCGTCTCTCATGACGTTCCCCATCTTGGATGGAAGCGTCCTCGCCCATGCCGTTTGGCTAAACACATCGATGATGGTGAGCAAGTACACTGCACCTCCATTGTTTTATTTTCCGAGACTTTGCATATCGTTGAGATCGGCTTGCCAGAGATCGTCAATGTATGACACCACGTACTTGTTGCATAGAAACTTTTTATCACCAGTGTGTGTGTAGGGTATGAGCGTCCTGCGCACGAGGCCATTCCTGTACTTTGTTGGGATCTTTCTTGGACGCCTTTATGAGCGACGCCACCACTGAAAACCCTGCAGGATGAGAAGGGGCGTAGTAGATGTCGGATAAACGGGCCATTAATCTCGGAATGGTAGCCACCTGTTTTCGTCCACCCATTTCAGTTTTTTCTTCTTCTTAGGGCGTTGCTACGGTGTAAGTGGTTTGGGTACAAGCGTCGGATTTCTAATGGGCGCCAAACGTTTCGAATTTACACTAAATTCTTTTGGAACGTTTATTTTCTGAAGCACCGTGAAAAACTCTCGCCACCCAGACAGCTCACTGTGTATTCTTGCTCTGACCAGATCGTTGACTAAATCCACTATATTGGATCCACGGAGAGGCGTATCGTGAATACTCTCTTCCCCGTTTGAGTCCCAAGAGATACCGCCTCGGGAAATAATATGTTCTAGTAAGAGTTCAGCTTTTTTACGTGCCTGTACTTCTACAGTATTGAGTACAGCAGGTATAGGAAGTACAGATACTTTGTAGCATCGGATGGTGTACCATAGACTCTAAACAACAACAAGGCGCTAACTTACCCCGTTTGCCCTCTGCCGAGGCTCCATGCAAGATAGACACAAGTCGGACGTAACTTCGCGTGACCGAAACAAAACTAATACTAACTTGAAGAATGGGACGCAAATCGGCGACGCCCGTAAAGTGGACTGACTGACGCAATGCGGATATCCACATCGTGAAGATTCCCGACCGGCTACGAACTTCCCCGAAGTTCGTTTTAGGCATGCGTAATATGTTCCCTGGCGATCCTAAATGTTTTCCCCCCCAATGTCTCCCTTCTTTTCCCCCTCTGTGGCAGATTGTATTTATACGGGCATCTGAGCCTACTATCGACACAATTGGGCCTTAACCGTATTAGGAATAGGAGAAGCTCCAGCTTCATTCGTATTATAATGTAAGATCTAAATTATTTTCTAGCAACTCTAACTTCGCTTTCTGTTAATATTAATTATTCTAATTTCACTTTTGACGTCATTTCAATTTATCTCTAAATATGGAGCATAGTAGTAAATTTAATCTGACCTCGTTGGTATCACAATGCGAGTCGAGTCGTAATCCTTGCTGGATAATAATCGATTATTAACCTTTGAGAGATATCGATTTTCTTTACATCAATATAGAATGTTTGTTTTTTAACTCGATATTTCTGTGAGATATAGTTAAATGCATGTTCGCGGGAACATTGAGTTTGTAATCCCTAAGCTCCAAACTAGAGGGATTCAATACATAAATATAAACAAAATCTACAGTTAAAGAAAAATGAAATAGAATATAGGGGAGCGCGCAGAGTGAATATCCTAAAGTTGTGAGTTATAAAATGCTGGACATTTAGCATGTCCCCAGCGCACGCAACTCACTCTTGTGAGTAGCGGGAAACAACGGTCCACCTTCACAGGTTGCCTAACATATAAATATATAAAAAAGGTCGAAGGCTAATCCCTCGCACCTTTTCTAGACATAGGGATAATATGGCGTAATTATGTAATAGAATAAATGCAAGTCTTAGAATCTTTTAGATTTTATTTATGCCACTTTATTAAATAATAAGCATATTATTTGAAGAGCATTTAATAATTCAGTTATATATATATTATCCAATAAAAACATTGTTCCATAAATATTTACTCTTTTCCTTCTAATCATTACGTTATTTATTATGTACCCTAAACATATTACGCAAATACAAATATTGATGCATAACATTAATTTAATATGATCATACGTCATACAGTAAATGATGTCTCCTAACTAACACATTTTTGATGTTGTTGCGAAAATGCCACATGTTACTAAAAGTTTTAGTTCCATCAAAACTACCTAATGCCAATACCATTCAACTTTAGCGCTAATAACCTACTAGCATAACTCACAATAGCCTTCGCCTATGTCCTAAACAAGGATTATAGTAATATTATAAATATCGAGGATATTTCCTAACATTACCCCCTTAAGTTTGTTTATTTGTTACTATTTTGGCACAAAATAGATATTAACAAAACTATCCTAAACATAACAATCGAGAAAGTAGTAAAAAAATATAAAGTTAAGTTGATCTATATAATAATCTAGTGCAATACTCCATTCTACTAATATTGAAAATCTCGGCACCATATTTCAAACACTTTCCCACCTTAATGTTTACCAAAAACACAAAGAATGTCTACATTTGCATAGATGCTAAATAATAACTGATGAAGTATAATTTTATGCGCTATCCTAATACATACACGAAAATGTTGACTTTATAATACCTCTTTAAGAAATCAAAGAGAAAATTTACGCAAATACATTTATAATTAAATTTGATAAACGATCTAAAAAAGAATTTTGTCTAGTTCCCATAATTTATATTTAAAGCGAAATTGGATTTTATTCATACATTAACATAATATGTCCGTTACGCCGACGCTTAGTCCTACATGGTCGCAGCCAAGTCCAAGAGTGACGTCTTCCTCGACGGATGGTCTTTTATATGGCACACTCATCGAACAGGATAGGCACAAAGGAAGGGGGCGCGCCGGCAGAAGAACATTCTATATTATTCTGGCAAAGCCTGGCAGTTACCATCTTCTTCTCGTTTCTTGAAGTTGGGCGGATTGATCATGGTAGCAGTGGTGCCGGGCTCTAGTGGCGATAGGCGGAACTTGGCTCAGTCTTGGCAGTTGTTCGCTTGTGGTTCGTGTAGTCGGATGTTCGTTTGCGCAAGGTGCTTGGCAAGATTAGTGGTATTGGGTAAGTGATGTTTATACTTGACTGTCCCCATTCTGTTGACTTGGAGCAATAATTGCTACAGGTTGGTTGAACTTAGGATTAAAACTTTTGTACCTTTGCTATAGACTCGTGACTATTTATTGTTATAAATTATTCGGAGTAAATTTGTGGATACCAAATTAGGGTATTTTTCTTATGTTTAGTTCAAGGAGGTTATTAAGTGTAAATAAGCTTTGGTATTTAACTGTTAAGATATAAACCATATTATTGTAAGCTTTCTCTTGTAACGTATCTTAATCATCACAAACATTATGACTGCCATTAAAAAAAAGAAAAGGGAACCAAAGCCTATAAATGTTTTGTAGCCTATCTACTCTGTCAACGCTAAAGTAAAGTATATGATTATTTGGTTGGTATGAACCTTGTAAAATCAACTGATAATACTATAGCATTTTTACGACGTTTTGGTGAAAACCATAAATATTATACAATTATATATATTACAACTATATTTGATGTTCAATATTTAATCCTTTTAAATAAATTTGATATTCTCTATTCTACAAATATCTTCTTGACGTGATTTCTTCCATAATATAAGATTTTCCCACCATACCCTAGGTATACGAGAGTATATTTAAGTAAGTTTTCTAATATGGTGAACATGAGGGGCAGTATATATTCTTTACCTTCTCTTGAGATGGACTATCCATATGTTTTACTCTGCGACAGGCGGGAGTTGCGAGATCTGATGATTTGAATGTTGTCTTTAAACCTTGAAAGGACAGAACTCCTTGCATTCACTCCTGATGTCCCCCCTTTTTTGTATGTACCTTTCTTGTAGTTTGAGCCTCCCCCCCCCCCTCCCCCCCCCATTAGGACGGTTCAACTTCAGGGGCGGTCGTGGTAGTGGTGGTGGTGGTGGTATATTCAGGTGGTGGAGTGTGTTGACTAAAGTGAAGATAGCGCTGTAGCGCTTGTTGGTATAAAGTACATTAAGACTTATCGTCAAATTTTGAAACGAGGATTTTTTCCATTTCCTTGTCCATCTCGGATACCACTAGATTTGTGGCCGATGCCAATTGTTGGTGTTGTTGCTCGTAACGGTGTAATGTTTTCGGGGACACCAATATCATCTTTTTCGTGTGTTACATTATCTACTTGTTGAATAAGGAACCGAGTACACCGCTGGTTAAAGGGGATAAAAGTGCAGGAACGCTCCTCCTTTCTGAACGAGTAGTCGTCTATTCTTCTTCCAGCACTCTCCTCATTTGACCAGCTTGCGTAACACCTGCTTGTGAGCACGTAGCTTTGTCTTCTGCACATTTTTCAATGGCACCCGCCTGCTTGTGGAACAGTTAAATACAATTTGTACGCCCGCCAAAGAATGCATCCTTAGGGCTGAGGGGATCCTTGGTATACACCTCGTGTCGGAGTACAAATTGTTTCAAGTCCTTGTCTGCGCGTTTCCTCACATTAAACGTACACTCCCGCATCTCTACGACCATGTAGCCGACATTCTTAAACTTTTCTACGCAAGACATGGTCGCTTCATAACGCGTCTTCATGGTCTTGTGGCGGCTGTTTTATTGATAAAGTTGGTCCTGTCAGGAAAACAGAGAGGGCACACATGCCAATAACAGCCCCAGAACTTGAAGACTGTGGTGGTATCTCTAGCTTTAACAACGCCATCTACACGTCGCCCTAACACATATTCCTCATGGCCGTGACCCGCATGAAGAATAGAGACACCGCGTGTGTGGGCCTCCCAGTAGAGCCATTGTACGGCGACGTGCTACTGTTGGTCTGAACTCCAGTAGCCGTTTAGGGTTGATATCGATGGTATTCTATTTAAGATGACTTCGGGGGTAAACCAACATGGCCGCTCCTGCTATCTTACATGCCTCTCTGAAAGGATTCCCCTTTGCTTTTTCCATAAGCATGTCTTTAAATTGGGTGTAAACTTTTCTACGCAAGACATGATCGCTTCATAACGCGTCTTCATGGTCTTGTGGCGGCTGTTTTATTGATAAAGTTGGTCCTGTCAGGAAAACAGAGAGGGCACACATGCCAATAACAGCCCCAGAACTTGAAGACTGTGGTGGTATCTCTAGCTTTAACAACGCCATCTACACGTCACCCTAACACATATTCCTCATGGCCGTGACCCGCATGAAGAATAGAGACACCGCGTGTGTGGGCCTCCCAGTAGAGCCATTGTACGGCGACGTGCTACTGTTGGTCTGAACTCCAGTAGCCGTTTAGGGTTGATATCGATGGTATTCTATTTAAGATGACTTCGGGGGTAAACCAACATGGCCGCTCCTGCGATCTTACATGCCTCTCTGAAAGGATTCCCCTTTGCTTTTTCCATAAGCATGTCTTTAAATTGCAGGCAAGCCTTCCGTAGGATCTCTACATTTTTCACGCAATACAGTTCCAACTCACGGTTATAATCAAAGACATAACTTTCTTTGACCAACGCGTCATACCACTTCACAAAGTGCTTCTTTCCCTCAACCGACATCTCACCGATACCGTAGTCTTCCTTTGGTGGCCAGGGACCCCTATACCCCGCGTTTTTTAATTCATAATAATGGGGGGAATGTCCGTTGGCCAAAGACTCGTCCAAGCCGAATGTCTTGGGCATCTTGGACATCGACATCGGGAGAAAGTCCAGCTAGCCAATATAGTGGAGTGGGCCGTAACTCATGGGGATGATTTTCCCACCGTTCATTATAAGTTCTGGAGTTCTTTTTTTAACTTCCATAATATATTTTAAAATTAAATTCCGATCATAGCCTTTTGCATTATGGCTTAGGAGGGTGATATCCTTAATATTTTTTTTGCTTTAACTTGCTCTATAAATCCAAAAAATTGGGCCATTATGGTATCACCCTTAATACATAATTTTGAAATTATAATAAATATTTTCAAGGAAGAAAAATGAGTACTTCCGAACATATACAGGTAATAGAAACAGTGTTTTCAAGTTTACAGAAACTCAGAGAAAATGATAAGTTTTTATTAATTCAGAGGGAAACTATCAAAAACATTGTTACCAACAACCTGGAACATCTTTCTTTGCCAAGATAGAAGAAACCACCAATGTGTTACACAAGTCCTGTTACAACGTTCACTTCTACTTCAGTCGAGGACTACCTTCACCACGAGTATTTTGCCATTATAGACACAGCTGTTGGAAGTCTAAGGTCAAAATTTGATCAAGAAGGACTTAATCACATGAGAAAGTTGGAACTGAGTCTTTTAAAAGAAGAACTAAACCCAGAGCTGAAAATGTATCCTGAAATTAACGAGAAAGATTTTGAAATTTAACAAAAAAGGTTTTTTCATTTAAGTACACCTACTTGTGTTGAAGATGCCCTAACTGCATTTCTAGGGCTAGTGAGAAAAAATGCTAAGTAATGTTGAGGCTCTGTTGCTTATACTGCTGGTTGTTACAAGCTCGTCATGTGAGGAGGAAAGATCATTTAGTTCGTTACGTCACCTTAAAACGTACTTGAAGAACAAGATGACACAGAGGCCCATTAATCATGTGGCTGTGTGTTACACGCATAAAGATATATTGGACAAGATAAGCATTCATAATCTTATGAACAAGTTTATTGTAGTTAATGAACGAAGAAAGAGTGTTTGGTGAAGCTTAAGCTAATTTAAAATAAGATCTTCTTCATCGTCATATAAATTATTTTGTATGGCATATAAGTATTTTATCTATAAGTTGTGTTGTCAGTGTGATACATTAAATATAGTTCCTATTATTTATTTAATATAAAATTACTCATTCTCTTGCATGTAGGGCTATAGTTATTTTAAATGTTGAACAACTAAGAAAAAATTGTTATTTTAATCTGAGGTAAATATTTTTTTTTTAATTGATATTAATGTTCATCTGAAACATTTATATTGAATATGAAACTGAGTTTAGGAATATTGCTAGTGTAGGTTTCGTTTAGACTAAGTATATAAACAATTATTAATAGTGCGTTTCAAACCACTCATAATATTTTGTGTCCCCGTCCTCCCCAAAGTCTGAAAGCCACAAGCACGTCCATGAGTTCCCAGGGTGTTTAGATTTTTAGAAAAATGTATCTGAAATAGTTCCACGTGTAGCCATCTTTTCATTTTGTATATGTTTCCATAGCGACGGATCCTCTCACTGACATTAGTTATTTTATTTCAATACGCATGAACATATTTACTCGGCTGTGATATTAATCCGCATAAACTAGTCCAAAGAAAGTTAGAGTTGGGCAACTTCTGTGGAGTAAGGACTTACGGATAAGGACTCTGAAGCCAGAGCAATATGATACTGTGGCATCGATTTATTACGGACCATGGACCTATGGATACGGAGTCTGTGTTGGGGCCTTAAGGATGCGGAGCTTACGGACTTTGCAGATGGGTCTTAAGACATTTCAAGTTATTTTTAAACATCATTTTGGTTTGTGGGTGCTATGAAAATTAATTTCCATTGATTGTTTCGAGGACTTTTGATTATTCCTATTTCAGCTGTATTCATATTTTGTTTTTAAATCTCAAACATGTGCACTTTCATGAAGAGGAGGCTGGTGCACTTACTTTAGATCATCTTTCTCCCCCTGTGACCTTTGAATAATTTTAGGTAAGCTGTGATAGTCTCAAATGAGAGGTGCAAGGGGTGAACCAGTGGCAGATCATCACTATGAGGATATAAAGGAGGTTTGGGTTTGACTCTCAAACAAAAACATCAACATGAAATTTGTTCGACTGAACAAGGTCGCCCTTAGCAGACGTGGGGACCCTTGGTAAACTTCGTTTGCGGGGCCCTAAGATAGCTGCCTCATCCCAAAAATGTTATTAAAAAAATTTGTTTAGTCCCATCCCAGTAGTTTGCACCTTTATACCAATTTTCAACCGTATACCATCAGGAAATGTCCCAAGAGGAAAGTACAGTAATAATTAATACTATAAGTCGTGTTTTTATACATATAAGAGTTGATTTCCCCCCAACTCTTTGTCGAGTTTATTTATTAACGAACTTTATCTGTATAGAGGCATAAATAACAACTGTGCCAAGTTTGAATTAAATCGGTTAATTTGTTCAAAAGCTATTGCGAGACATATCCACCATAGGCAGACAAATGCAAATTGGTGGAGTTAAAACAAAGAACTCGCTTCACTCGTTCAATAAATCAAACCACATGATTATGTTTTTATTTGTTTTTACACTAAGCGTATTTTCGAGGTTGAACTGGTATCGATGTTAACGAAATGTTTATGATCGAGACGATACCAGAGCTCGGTTTGGTAACGCTTTCCTTGACCAGACTAAACAGTATGGTTACGACCAATAAACTGAGAATCTGTGTGCCAATATTAAAGACTTCATTGATGGATTTTCATGAATATAGTTTCGTTGTGAAGGAAGAAGGGAAATTATTTAAATCAAATGGACATCAAATATTAATTAAAAAAGAAAAGTAGAGTCTATAACTTATATTTAAAACTGTAACATAAGCTTTTAACACTGTATCATTCAGGAATACTAATATCATATGTTCTTTTCAGTTAAGTTTTTGGATTTTTAGAAATAAATATTGTGTATTTGTGTTAATTATTTAATATAATTATTATTTGTTCTTATTACTTCTGATCATTAATGACTGAAATTAAATAGAGGTTGATTTACTATAGGCCAACTAACCAAGAGTGTTTTTACTGAGTTTATGTGAGAACATATTAAAATAGTAGAAACAACATCTCATTTGATTTTTATCGTTTTTAGATGTACACTAATTAAACCTAAAGTTTATATTATTAGTGAAAATCATCATCAACCTAGAAAAGAATCCAATGTTCACTATATAAAGTAGGTCAAAAATGGACTTCAAAAAGTTTTGTGGATAAAAGCAAGAGTGAATTTTGGTGTGTGTTAGACTTGACACATTGCTCAATTAACCCTATGGATAAAATGTCAGTGTCAATACAATCCAATTCACTTATAGCCACTATAATTATGGCGAATCAAATATTGCTCCGTCGCTATTTTTGTTTATGAATGACAAATCTAAAATAGTTTTTGCGCTTCAACTTGGTCAGACCCACTTGATCGATAACATTGATAACAAGACGTAATCAAGTCAATCGCGAAAACTTGCCTTCTCGCTAAATAGCCTAGACAGGGTAGCAAGCAAAAATCTCCCACCTCAACTTGTTCCTCCCCCACCCCCTCTTGTCACCTAAGCGAGTGTGCCCCCCCAAATCGCGGGGTACTGTGCAGCCGAGATATTTGCACACCTCTAATGGTGGCCCTGTGGCTGAATACAAATCAATATAGTCATAAGGTATCAGACGCTAAAATCAATATGTGTTTAAATGTTGTGAAAAAATTAACAAAAAACAATAAATGTATCTGTAATTGAGGCGTAAAATTCAAGATAAAATAGATGGTTATTAAATGGGCAACGATGATAAAGACAAACCAGAAGAATAAACCCAGCATTAGAATGAATATTGGACAAGAAAAAGAGAAAACAGTTTGTGGAAACATAGTCCATGGACTCAAAAATCTATCTAACGTATGATATTGATCTTTGTTCTACTAAACTAGACAACAATATCACACGTTTGATGTATTTAAACAAGGAACTCACAATACTATCAAACGTATGGAAGTGAGCTTTGTTCTACTAAACTAGACAACAATATCACACGTTTGATGTATTTAAACAAGGAACTCACAATACTATCAAAAGTATGAAAGTGATCTTTGTTCTTCTAAACTAAACAACAATCACACTTTTGATGTACTTAAACAAGGAACTCACAATACTATCAAACGTATGGAAGTGAGCTTTGTTCTACTAAACTAGACAACAATATCACACTTTTTGATGTACTTAAACAAGGAACTCACAATACTATCTAACGTATGATAGTGATCTTTGTTCTGCTAAACTAGACAACAATATCACACGTTTGGTGGCACTCACAAGACTATCTAACATATAAGTGAATACTGATCTCTGTTCAATTAAGCAAGACAATACTAATTCACTGTACCTGGAATTTGATGAGGTTGGTATGGATGAACTTTGGAAAGTGGCAACTCTATGTATCCCCTACTTGCTTCTTTTACATGTTATTGGTTGACTGACGACTCCTCCCTTTACGGTGATGGAAAAAAGAACCAGAAAATAAAAGAAACCAGCTTATCAATTTCTGAAAACATAGGATTACAACCCTCTAAAGGCTCTAGTCTACTTCTACCAATTAGTTTGTCTTGAAAAAAAAGAAAGTAATAATAATAATAATAACAATAAAATTATATATCTATTTTAGAATTTGTTTTTAAATATGCAATTATAAATTAAAATTATACACTAATGTAACATAATAATCATTTTTAGAATTATGTTTCAATAAAATGCAATTTATACCAAAATTTAAACGAATATTTTCGTATTGCACCAAAATATATTATTGTTTTAGATAATTTGAGCTTCTACAATATATTTTTTGTCAATATTTTATTTATATTTTTATTATATCCCATATAGAGTGCTTACTTTACTCCTTACAAATGAACATAAAGTCGCTTCTTATCAAGGATTTCACTTTATACAGAAAATGTAACAAAGTAAAAAGTAGAAAACAAAGTAGAAGAAAAAATTATAAACACTGATAATTAATGTTATCAAATTACCTCCAGATGACCTAGCGCCAACGAATTTTGGCTTTATACAAAACAAACTATTAGGTATATTATTTTGGTTTTAAATTATTGTTTTATAATACTCTAAGAAAGTAAAATTATTATTTGAATAATATGTATATATAATTATTTGAATACTATATATTATAATTTGAATTGTGTATGTGTGTGTGTGTGTGTATATTTATGAATTAGGAACATTCTATCAGAAACAGTGCAACCTGAAGAGTCCACTTGTTTGTATTGGTTTCGTTAGTCCGTTTTAACACAAGGACACAAACGAGGAATCCTTGTCTGTGCACAAGGGCTACCTACACAGCTACTATGAAGAGGGGGTAAACCACACGGAGCGCCGGGCTGGGATGCACACTTCGATTCTACCTTCAACTGCAACCATGTGCATGCGAGCGAGTCAGCTTTGAAATGTTGCCTGCAAACGATAACTAAACACAAATGGTGGTTAGGTCTATTTAGCCTTTGAGCCCTTGGGAGTGAGTGACAGCTAGTTTGGTTTAAGGGTGTTAAAGGGGCGTCGGCGGGGAGAAAGGGGGAAGAATAGAGAACTGCTATATTTAAAAGTATAGTAATCCGTTTCAAGAGAAAGAGCTGCAAACATTTTCAATGTGCTTTTTTTTTTCACAAGCTAGCCTTTCAAAGAATAATTGGAGAAGCTATTAATTATATTTTGTATTATTTAAATTATATAAATGATCAAATTAAATATAATGTAAAATGGAGCAAGAAATGAGGTGGTGTTTAGTATAATAGAAACAAAATTTATTTGCTTAGCTTGGAAACAATGTTTATTTATTTTTTCCCTCCATTATGTATTCGAATAATGAACATGTACATTTTTGTATCAATATATAGTATAATTACTTTAGCAAGAACAATTTAATTAAGCACTTTATTGAACACACAGAAATTGAAACTAGCAAGTTTTGATAGAAAAAAAAGTTTTAAGAATAAATACAAATTTACTATAAATAACCCATGTTCCAAAATTGGATATGGTTTTTTTAAAATTTACATTCATTACCGTTTTCAATCTTGGGCCTAGGTCATTTTTTTTATTTAAGCCATATATTTTCCAGTACCAGCTTGCTAGGCCTGTCGTAGCTTCATATACCTTATAATCTAACTTAAGACTAGAACAGGCACAACATCCAGTCCCCAGCCGTTAATTTATTACTGTGAAAAGGTAAACTACATTTAACCAGTAATACATTTTTTGGCCATGCAAGGAATCGAAGCCAGGACCCCCAGTTCAATAGGCATACACGCTACCGACTGAGCTAAGGTGTCGAACAGTTGTGGTTCGATTTTTTTCCCATTCTATCAGGCGCCCTTAATCAAGAATGGCTTTACCTATAAATATATTATACACAAAAACAAATAAGGGTACATTACATAAACCCACAAACATAAAAAGTTTATTTTCTCCATAACAATCCTGATTCGAATTTATATAAATATGATAACTATATCGTTTGGAAATGTATTATGGTTTTCTAAACGTCAATAGCTCTAGCATGTAAATAATTTGTAATTTTTTAAGTTTCTCATATATAAATGCAGTATGAATATATTATTATGGTTGTGACTTTTACATCTTATATGATTTACCGCTTCCCTCTCCTTAAAAATACTGTTGCATTACAGTAAATATTGTCCTTCAGCTTCTCTTTGGTTTTGATTGAATAATGATATAGCCAATTTCCAGTGTTAAAACATGATAATTAAAAACACCCAACGCTGAAAAAGATCTAGCATGATTGTTGAGTCGTTGTCTCGCAATCCATCGATCGGCTTTGATGGGGAGGTTAAGGTTTGAATATCAGCTGGGAGAACCCGTTAAATTAAGGCATTAATAAACAGTGTGCCAAATGTACAAAAAAAATCTCATCACATATTGATTGATCCAACAGAATTCCAGGTACGTTAACCCTTTAAAACAAAACTGATACCACTTCAATTAAAATCAAGCTTTACACAGTACACACACATATATATATATATATAAGACATTAGGCCTAGTTATATTTAAACTAGGAGCTACCAAATATGTCAGCTAAGAATAAAGTAAATACTTGACTTATTAATTATAATAATCTAAGTTTAATCACAAAGACAACACAAAGACGTGATACCCAAATTTACCACTATCTTATTTTAAATTTTATAATAATATCCTTTACTTCTATGGTCAAATTGATAGTGATAATCGTTTTTCCGTTGCATCTGATCAAAATCATAACAAGATACAGTTCTATCACACTCGCTGAGCAAGCTCGGGTCATGCATCACACATGACATACAAAGCTAATATTCAACTAAAGTAATAATCCTAAAACAAGTTGAGTTCACAAACAATAATAATAATAACTTTACAAGTTATGTAAAAAGCATTTCCCTCTGAACTAAATATTTACCACACTAAATAAAAATAGAAATGCTCCATGCATGTAATACATAACTCTTTTTTTTTTCTACACCAAATTTCATCAATTGAGTTCTAATATTTTGTTCACCATCACAATGATTAAAAATATTAGTGGGACCAGGATTGAAAACACTTTCCCAATACTAATAATGTTTAAGTAACTATAATCCATAATAAACCATACTTAGCATACGAGTATTCGAATGAAAGGATTTTACAACCTAGATGTGTTTGTTTAGTGACGAGTGATATTGTTTACTTAGCTAAACAAAACTTGGCCCTTGCATTGGGCTGATGTTGAGATCTCTTAGCTTACTCGGATACAATATAGGAAGGGTTGTGGATAAGCATTAAGCGTGAATACCAAGGGTCTACAAGTTCAGGAAGAAAATAGTCCGTATAAAATTCTGTTAGCCTACCAATCATTTATTTCTGCCCAGAGATTATCATCACGTTTAATTTCTCCACGCGTATGTACGGTTCAACTGGTGTCCATATTACAAATAGTCAGTAAAAGCGTCGATTTTTCTGTCTTTGTTAACTTTTCAGAAGGTATCTTTACTTTGCAATGTAGCAGCCTCTGGACTCATCAATACGGCTGAGGATTGACAATTTACCTCCATTATCCAATCGTTTCCAACCAAGCCATCTAGTGTAACACTAAGGAAGGCCAATTTAGGGTCAGTGAAGAGACTACATCTTTCAACACGAATGATTAAAGTCGCCTCTAATGTTCCTATTGCTTTGTATAAAGTTTCTCTTTCGTATAACATAGTGGTAAGGTGTTGTGGATCAGTATATTATAAACATTGTTTTGCTATATTCTCGTAGAAAGTTCTGCAAGATGGTTGCAAACTTGCCAAAATTATATGCTGCCAAGTGTTTTCACCTTTATTCTAACCATAGTTTGGAATTATTCCGTTTTCTTGCTTGACATTCAATGTCTTGTTGTTTTTCCTTGAGTTGTTGCAGCCTATCAAGTAACTATTTTTATATACTTTAAAATTTGCATCACGAATGTTTATTTTCTTAATTGGCTTTTGAAAAAAAGTTTGTTTGGCTTCGTTATAGTTTGAATCCCGTTGTGATTTCTCACGTTTCTCTCGGGAGTGATATACCGTACTTCAACAAGCAGTTATTAAAATATTTCAAATTCCCAGCTGGACCTGATTTATTATTAGTACAAGAAAAGATGTTAGTGTTTCAAAAGATTTTATTGTTTACTTACCCACAATCAATGCTCCAGCAAATGAACTTACGATGGTTTCTGAAATTTTGAATTAATCAGAACTTATAAGAGAGTCACTTCTTTAAAATAAAATAATCGTTGTTATGTACCAAGCCCTTTACTCAAATGTGGGTGAAATAGAATGAAAATATAAAGATAAATACAGAAATATTATCATGCGGTTAGGTACTATGTGTAATCTCCTTTCATTTATTGGAAAAATATTTCAAGATGCTGGATTGAAGGATTTTTGAATTGAATCGGGTTTACTAGCAGAAGGTTCTACGAAGGGTGTGTTTGAATATAAACGGTATAATCGGACTGTAAGGATTCATAAATATATTTTTCAAGCGATGATGAGGCTTATTTGGATGGAATTTTTTCCATGGGTTCAAGTGGAAAGAAGTGAAAAGAAAAGCGTGCTTAATTCATTTCTGATAATGTAAAGGCTTTAACTAATAATCTATGTCAAGAAAAAATTGAAACAATTTTAGGAAGCCAAGATTTTGATGAAATTCATGAGCATTGATGTGACATTTTGGAGCACTAAGGCACAAAAATGGTGCGTTATTATAATTCTGGATGTCTTATGTTGATCGGTAGAACATATATTACTAGCTTTTCTGTGAGCTGCTAGAGAAGGAGACTAGCATTTACATCTCCCAGCCATATGCTCAATGATTCCTTCGTGTTTTGCTTACGATAAAGTAAATTATAGCCGGTATCTAACTGTATATTATGTTCAAATGATAGCGGTCCCGGAAGACCATCCAGAAATGTTTCATCATTTTATCAATGGATATCTTTCAGTTTAGACATCAAGTAACAATCCTTTCGGCCGCATTCTATTAGATAAAACCATCGAAGTAACTGTGAACAAGATACCCAAACAACAGGTGGGAAAACAAAATTTAGTATAAAAGCAGCAGCTGTCAAAAGATATTACATCACAGTGGAACATAGAAGTCCATTCCTGACTTTAATGAGAAAAATGGTGCAAGGTAACAATTGCTACCATTTTCAATATGAACTTTATAAAACAAGAGTTGAAAAGGACGAAAATGAAGTGTCTGCTTTGGTGGATCTTCTTCAGATGTTGGAGAATCCCTTTTCTGAAGCCCAGGACTTAATATATCTACAGTAGTAAAAACCTCTGGAGATGTTACAACGTATTTAATGGAAGCTTTTGAATTAGGACAAAAACTGTATACTGAATTCAAAGCTGAAAGGTTTAACAGTGATCCACTGATCAAGAAATTTCACGAATCCATAAAAGAGAACAATTTAAAAAATTCCTGAACCATTTTCAAGAAGGAAGTAGTTAAATCCAATGGGAGATCTATCGTTTTGAAAGTAGACAAAGCTCTTTTCGGTAGAATTATTATCATGACACAAAGTCATTATCTTCACATGATATATGTACTTTCACACCCACTGCTTCTCAAATATGCCACCAATGGAGGCTATTTCTGAGTAAACAAAGAAATAATGAAAATCTATTTCACTTTTTAGTTAACGAATGTTAGAAACCTGATTACAATAGCCAACTTAAAGATAAAGTATGTTATGAAACTTCTAAAGAAAAATGTTACAGGATTTCATCTCTAAACTCTCAACCCTTTTCAGATCTTAACAGTAGTCATGAAGAAGCTGATGGTCGCCTGCTGTTACACGCAGTGCATGCTGCTGAAGAAGCCTATCAAGGGGGTTAATATTATCTTGGAAGATACAAATGTGTTTCCTATGTGTTTAGCCTTTCAAAGTGCTTTTAGTGCTTTCTTATTTCAAAAATGTGGTTCTTAAGTCTGCATGATGGTGTTAGATATTATAAAAGTAGCTGCATCCACAAGTGAAAATATATGCCAGGCTATTTTAGGAATACATGCATTCATTGGTTGTGATACTGTCAGTGCACTAGCAGGGAAAGGAAAAGTGAAAGCCACAAGATTTTGTGTAAATATAAAGATGCACAAAAACATTCAAACAATTAGATGAAGAATGGGAGGTATCTGAGGATTTTATGATACAAGTTGAAACTTTCACGTGTCAACTTAATGTGACAAAAACACTGGCAACGAATCACTAATATGAATAAATATGAGTTTATAATATACACTTTACTTTTTTGAGTAAATATTTAAGTTTGTATAAATATAACTATTAGGTATCTACTCAATTTTTCATACTCACATCATGGAAGTATACTAGTATATACTCAACTGATAGCTCTTAGAGAGTAGATACTCATGTTTGGTAAGAATAAAGAAGAGTAGAGTATCAGTTTGATGAGTTTATGCTCATGTTCTTTTGAGTGTGATTAGTAGCAGTCTCAGCTGTGAGTATTTGCTGATCTGGGAAAAGTTTTAGGTTAAGCCTCAAAATAGATGGCTGAATTTATTAATAATATAGCGCCCCATGGAAAAATATACAAAGAAAACATGAACATGTAGATTCCAAGAACTTCAAAAGTCTTTATCGTTTCACAAAAGTGAATGTGGATTGGTTAAACCTATATTTTTGTGAGTCAGAAAAAGTGGAAACAAGAAGAAGTGCCATTAAGAACATAATTAAATTGAAGGTATTTTTAAGATTGGTAGGTGACCCTGGGTTTCAATTTGGCATTGGAGAAAACCTAGGTATACATCAAACAACTGTTTCCAAAATCATTGTTGAGGTTATGGATGCCATCATAGCTTAAGCTCCAATTTGGATTAAATTTCCTCAGACTGAAAGGGATTTTAATGCTGCAAAACAAGAGTGGCAAGATAAATATAATTTCCCAGCAGCAGTAGGTGCAATTGACTGCACTCATGTTAAAATTAACAAGCCAAAGTATTTTAGCTATAAAATATCAACAGAAAAGGCTACGCAAATATTAATTTGAAAGCTACCTACAACGCCAAGGAAGTTTTCACTGGTGGTGATGTATCATGGCCTGGCTCTGTGCATGATTCCAGAAGTTGGAGAGCTTTCAAAATCCAGACAACCATAGGTCGGGATGGGGTTAATGCACTATTTGTGACAATCAATTTTCCTGTTATGAAAGTGATGATTCATCTGAAATTTCCGATTAGGAAGATGATGGAGAAAATTATGATCGTGATGAGTTAGAATAAAAGTTTTACGGTATAAAGTAAATATGTATATAAAAAAATTCTGAAAACAAAATATTTTTGTTTTAAAGAAAAGGATTTAAACTATTTTTACATAATATAAGAACAAATAAGTTAAATATATTACCTATTTATATGTAAAAGAATACTACATTTGAAGAATAATTATTTAAATAAATAATTGTTTGATGTAGTATAAGACTGAGCGGTACTTAGCATTTGTGACTTCCGATAAATATTCCTGTGGAACGTTATTTATGACGTAAAAGTAAGCAAAGTTGATATAATTTTAAATCTAATTATATTATCTATACTTTTAGAGTACATTCAATATAAAAAAAAACCAATCGTATTCATGCTATATTGTGTTAAATATAAAAAAATCTGTATAACCTTTCTTAACTTTTGACTTTGAATGAATATATTCTTCAATAGGCCTATATTTAAACTATCGAAACTTTGTTAATATATTCTTATAATCAATGTTATTAGCTTAAAAATAAACAAATAAAAATCACTGTATCTTAATTACTAACCTCTCTAAAGACTTTCAAATGAAACACTACGTTTGTCAGGCGCCATTTTGTAAAATGGCATCTATTGCACAGATGACCAAGAGTTATGCAAGGCTATCACACATTTTCCTTCTTAATACACTTCAAGGAACACAAAAAACATAGTGAGCTCTCCTCCCCCATTTTGGTAATGAACGCCCATTGTTAGACACCAGGCTCATGAACTAATATTAATAATGGTGTGTTTTATCTTTTTAAGATGATTTTTACCTTTATCATGTATTAGTTCTAGCTGTTTCTTAAACGTCTCAGCAACTAATGTTTAATTCAAACTGTACATTCTAAACTTATAATAGTGTGTTACTGTAGTATTTGTTGTCTGCAGGCTGCAAATATTTAACAACTGTGAGACACGCATGAGATTACCACAAGATTACCAAGTTTAAAAAAGTAGTTAGTGCAATTATTCGTGCTAGTTTCACTGTTAGTTATACGAATTTAAAACCAGGTTGTTTCACTTTAAGAACCAAATGATTGAATGCACATTTTTTGTTCTATCTTTAAATTTGAGAATTAATTTATACTAGATTGTGTTGAGTTTTATATTTTATAATATAGTCAACTTAAATAGTCTGTGACTAACTTACTATTCCATTCTAATACCTATAGTTATTAATTTAAATGTACGGATCCTATAACGTCAAACATTTTGCATCAAAACGTACTTAGAAAATCTCATTAATCAATAAAATTATTAGTTCTCTTTTCATTTTGTACAAGTACTGAACTTTATTTGGCTATTTTCAAGTACGATAAAAACACTTTGAAATTAAAACTCTAACTTTAAAGTAGTTTTTGCAATACATTTAAATTGGAATGGATCCACCATGCGGCTAGTATATCTAGTGCCTATCATTACTACGATAAGCGCTAGTAATGGTGTTCAAACGCGTTACATTGAAGATAGTTATATATTATTTATCTATGCAACGTTAAATACATACAACTTTCTTGTCATTTAATCCATGTTTATTGCCGCCAAATTAGGTAATCTCGGATTTAAACGAAAATCAAAATGTGGTCTATTAATTATTTTTACCGTTATTAAGCTTTTTTTTTTACTTTGGATTGCTGAAGTTTTTTAATGTCCGTATTTTAAATTTAAATATTTGTCATAAAGTGAAACAATTTTAAGTTAAGCTAAGCTTGGCTAATGTCCCTCTTTTATGTACATAATTTTAGACATTATTTACTGGGACCATAATGAAAACCAGGCGAGGAGCCAAAAGAGATATTGAGGCAGAAGCGAGTTATTCTAACTGCACTGCTTCTATAAAAAAGAAATCAAAACTTAAAGAAAATGTCGGAGTGTATAACAACACTAATACTAGGCCTAATTTGGACTCGAATAAAATGGAATTATCTTCAGACAGCAGTTCTGATGAATTTGTCAGGGTAGGCCAGATTGATCTGGACTCTGAATTCTTTAAGATAAAAAAGTTAGAAACAGATTTTTCTGCCATTGAAAGTAAAATACTTTCTGGTGTGTCACATTTGAGTGATTCAGAGGAGTCTGAGCAGGAAGAAGGCGCAGGTCTTGGTTTAGATGCGCCATTACTTCCCGATCTGTGGTTCTCGCAAAGTGATATTGCTAACTCAAAGCAACATGAAGAATCTATATCAAAAACAAAACCAGTTTCAAAATCAAAATCTTCTAAGACAAGGCCGAATAAAAGGACTAGGCCCAGTTTAAAGAAACATTCTGCAAAATTGAACAAAACTAACTCGGAAAGTATGGATGTTTCACAGCTATTAGCTCTAGGAGAAGGACCGAGTAACATGAATATTCCTAATTACGAGGAACCATTAGTGAATAGAATCAAGAACTCTCCACATAGCTCTGATGATGAAGTA
The DNA here is from genome assembly GCA_039000515.1 of Timema cristinae. Taxonomy (NCBI): domain Eukaryota; kingdom Metazoa; phylum Arthropoda; class Insecta; order Phasmatodea; family Timematidae; genus Timema; species Timema cristinae. The sequence goes on from JBCFYV010000003.1 coordinate 14,165,496, forward strand.
TCTGATTGGGAAGATGTAGAAACATCTCAGCCTTTAAACCCAACCATTCCCAAAGAAGGTGTCCAAGTAACGCTCAAACTACCCAACATGTTTCAAAACCGTAAGAAAAGGGGATTTGATTGGGAAGCACATGTGAAGCGCCGAATCAACAGAGTTAAACGAGACATCCAAGTGTTGATTCATAAGGTTCATTTGCTATGTTTGCTTGCCCATGGTCTTTATATCAATTCAATATTGAATTCTAATACTCTAATGGGCTTGTCACTGTCTCTTCTTCCGTCGGATGACTGCTACCCTCCAAAACATGCAGATATTTCTTATTTAGAAAAGTTTGTATTATGGTTCACTAAAACTATCTCTATCAACAAGAAACCAGTTGTATCAACAAACAATAGCCCACTGATAAAATTATTAGAAGAGCAGTTTGAAAAGAAAGCAGCCAATTCTATATTTGAGGGTGTGCTTATGTTTGTGTGCATTTTAAGAACATTGGGATTGAAGGTTCGTTTGGTAATGTCATTTCAGCCACTGCCATTAAAGCCCCATGGGGATGAACTGTGTTCCATTAACACTAAGGAAAAAAATGGAAAGGTTAAAGACAAAGCTATCAAACAGGAAGATGGAAAAGTTAAAGATAAAGCTATCAAACAGGAAGATGGAAAAGTTAAAGATAAAGCTATCAAACAGGAAGATGGAAAAGTTAAAGATAAAGCTGTAAAACAAAAAGATGGGAAACTTGACGATAAAGATGTGAAACAAGAAGTGGGAAAAGTTAAAGAAAAAGCCGTAAAACAAGAAGATAGAACGGTAAAAGCTAAAACAGCTTTGAAAACTCTAAAACAAGGAAAATGTAAACTCATGTCAAAGCCACTTAAAAAGGAAGTTGATTGTAAACAAAATATTAAGTCAATAAACACAGATTTGAAATTGAAATACACTAAAGATGTTAATTTTGACCCTAAGGTACTGAAAACGATTGATTTACCTACAGAGATTCAACCAGAAAGCCCTAATAAAGATGTAACTTCAAACAAAAGGAGACCTAGGCTAGCTAGCAGCAAATCATCAGGTAGTCTACCGGTATCAAAGGAATCAAGTGAAACTGCAAAAGTCTCTTCAAAAATTAAAAACAAAAATACAACTGTCAGAAAGAATGAAAAATTAACAAATAGGTCGAGTGATATGACTAAACTCGCTAAGAATACAAACATGCCTATAAATCAAGAATCCCAAATCAGTGTACGCTTGGATTTATTGGAAAAAACTAAAACCAAATTCACCGAGACTATTGTACCAAAACAGGTCCAAGGTCATTCACCGAGAAGACTACGAGAAAGAAAACAAATTGACACAAAGTCTGAAGACACCTCTGTCAACAATTCAAGTAAAGATATAATACCCCCAAAAAATTATAACCTTATTACAAAAACTGCAATTAGTTCTAAGATAGATAAAAGTGTACGAAAAAACATGGTTTCAAAAACAAGTAAAGTTGAAACAAACAAATCTATTAAAGAGCCTAGGAAACAATTGGGTATTAACTCAGACATTTTGTCTCCTACTCGCGCACATACCAGTAGTGCTAAAGTTAATGGTATCTCAACCAGAGGTCAGGTCTCTAGCAAATATTTTGAAGGGACTAGCATGACAGAAGACGATAGTGATTTTGAGCCTGAATCTCCAAAGAAAAGGGATGTACACTCTGGAAAGAGGAGGTCCAGTTCTTATTTGATTGACAATGACTTTGAACCTAGCACAGCCCTTGGTAAAAAGTCCAGGAGCACGTCAAAAGGCAAGCTGTCATCAGGGAAGAGGAGAGAGTTGCAGACTGAACCAGGTACTGTCGTCGCTGTTTTAATGAAATGTGTGGATGTCAGAAATATGTTCTATATGTTATATAACGAAATTATAATATATAATAATAATATTTAGCACCGCGTCTTACTACCCATTCAGGTTATACGCTTTAAGTACTAATTACACTAATGGATTAAGAATTGGGAAGGTTGAATTAGAGGAAGTGAACCCACATTCGCGTGGAGGGAGAGTGGAAAACCATTTTGGAAAAACCACCCCAGTTCACCCGACCGAGATTCGAACCTCGATCTCCCTGGCCTCAGCAGTTGAGCTCAAAGCGACAAGCGCGTTAGCCAACTACGCCACCGAGGCAGGTATAATATATATAACAAAATTAAAATGCTTTTAATTCATAATGGACACAACAGGAATAAGAGCATGCCAAAATTAAGGTTAGGGTCTTAACTATTTGAAGACATCTTAAATGTATACCTACATACATTCTTAATCACGCCAATCCCTTACAAAGTAAGCAAGAAACTGCACAAATAGCTAAAAAAAAAAAAAGACAACTCTGAACTTAATCTCTTCTCACTAACTTCTTCACACTTCCCTATCCTTGCATACTTCCTTAGCTTCAACATCCATACATTGAGTCATACTCTATGATGTGAGCCTCCAAGTGTGCTGGGGTAATCAAATCTCACAGGTTATTGTAGGCAAAACACATGGTGTGTATAGAAGAAACTAGTACCGAGTTCGAGATATTGACTGGCCAAACCCAATGGGAAGAGACCATTGGCAAGACCTGGATGCTGATGGGAGGATAGATAACATTAGAATAGACCTGAAAGATATATATGGTGTAGTGAGGTGGACTGGATAGAACTAGCTCAAGATTGGAACACACTAGGTGGCGTAATTTTGTAAGTGTGGCTATAAACTTTCAAATTCCTAATGCCATGGAGTAAATAAGTTTAATAGTTTGATACATAGGCCTATTGTATCAACAACATATTTTTCAAATAGATGAATAGCATAACTTATGACATTTTAAACTTATGTAGGCTACTGTGGCCTGTGTGTGTATGTTTGGGGGGAGAGTGGGTAAGAATGGGATTGTTTTGAGTTTTAAACTTTTATTATTTTTTGTATAAAAAACTCATATATTTTTTAACATATTATAACATTAAAATCTATTTGTTATCTTTGTATGTTGGTACAAAATAATTTTTATTGGTAAAATTACAAGAAAAATAAGTAAGGCACATTGGGCTACTTTGTTCTATTTCTCCTGTATCCAGGGGGATTGGGTCAGTTATATAATAATACTGTTAAAAAGTTACAACAATTCTATAATATTGCTTGTATAGTGACAAAATACAACTTTGACATCTTCATAATTAAGAACAATATAAATCTTTAATAGTTATGCTCCTTAATTAATGTTTTTAACCTACCTATTTTATTGAATTCGGCCTACTTGATACAGTTATGTCAAATCAACTTCAAAGTTCTAGAGAGCAAGGCATATTTCTGTGTAGGGTGACCATATGTCCTGATTAATCTGGATTGTCCCAGTTTGGGGACACAGACATTTGTTTCGATTTTTTTTTGAAGAAAATGGCCGTTTGTCCCAGTTTTTAACTTAACAACATTTAAAAACCTATTTTTTCTTTAAATCGAACTATAGCCCTCAAGTGGAACAGTGAATCATTTCAAATCTCGAAATTATATGTAGCACACCCTTCCCCACCTATTGAAAGAAGCAAGAACTGGTCCTTTAAAAGACACCGGACTTTTAGTTCAACCTTTATCACTCTTTTGTTTCTTTACTAAAATTCTAGAATACACTTTTTACTTATTTTGTGTGTGTGTGTGTGTGTGTGTGGGGGGGGGGGGTGTATAAAAGGTGTTCCCCTTTTTGGCTTAGCAATTATGGTCACCCTATTTCTAATTCTTTATCACCACACTGATGGAGTGGGAGCTTCATAACTATCTATCTAATCACAACACTCAACTCTTATCTTTAAGGAAAAATAAAATTCATTCCCTGACCCTTTCTTCTAAGAAAACTATTCTCTTTTAACAGGCTTCATCAATAATATATTCCACTTTTCCCAAGTTTTCATTGTTGTAAATTTTCCAACAATACATCTGTTACCTTGAGTAGGCTAGTGGTCAAAATTATCATTGTTTTCATAGTGTAATTATAGTGGGCCTGATTAGGTCAATGCTCCATTTAAAGCTATTAGGTTTATTGAGCTATAAAATAATGCAAAAACATATTGTGGTATTTAACTATTTGTGGAATAATTGAAATAATGGTTGTAACTATGTTTGTGTAATGGTCTAGCTTTAACAATTTATTAAGTGATGTACAGGGTGTTTGGGACATGTCTCTTTCCTCTTGTATTGTTTTGTGAATAACCTCCTGCATGGCCTATATTTTAAAATAAAATATGTTTTGAAAATTAGTTGGATATAAAAATAAACTAATATCTATTATTATTTTTCACATCACTTAACTTCACATAGCAAATCTTGAACAAAGAATAATCCCACTAAAAGAAGTTTAAAAAAAATCATTGCACCAATAAAATTATTTTATAATGTGTAAAGTCCTTTTAATCCCTGCACAGACACAGTTAGCTAGCTGTTGTTATAGATGAAAATTTTCCACAGGGGGGGCTTGCGGTGGAGGGGTTAAATTGTAGAGGTGGCACCTAGAGCCTATTATACTTCAAAATATAGTGTAAGAGACAAGTGGTTTATCATAAAGGGGCATGGGGCTGGGGAAGAGGGAGGAGTGGTTAGGAACCACGAAGAATTGGGGGGAGGGGGGGGAAATTGGGCCAACCTTAAAATTATTTTAATTAACTTATTGATGATAAAAAATTGAATTATGATTTATGAACATAACCGGTCTACAAAGCCTCACATTCATTTGTTTCTTTATCTTAAGTATAAATGTTGACATTTGGGATATCTATATCTCGATTACATTAGTTCCATTTAATCACTTGAAATGCTTTTACAGAAATATTAATTGAAAATTTTCTGGAAAAAATAAAGGGAAAATTTTCCATCTCACATCTCACATTGTCATCATCACATAGGCCTACACATGTGCAATAGGAGTACTGCTTCAAGTGGTTGAAAGAATAAGTGAGGGAATTTTGAAATATAGTATTTGTCCCATTCCTACCCACTCTCCCTTAAACTTCTGTACACCATTAATTATTAGACCTATCCACAGTGGCTCTGCACAATGTTTATAACTTGTTCCACCATACAGTAATGGCATGGGTACAAGTAGTTATAAAAGAGCACAATACTCTTATTGTGTCTGGTTATTCTATACAGGAATGTCGATGGTACCATCTTTCAAGTGAACAAACATAACTAGCAAGGACATGAGTGGAAGAGGGGTACCGTATTTGACAGTTAAAAAACCTCTAGTCTATTTTGATTATTCATACATCAAATATAAAACATACACAATCATTGTGATTGGTTTCCAAATCTTGATAATGTTTGTGGTTTTATGCCTTAATTTGACAGTACTTAATAACAAATCATATAAAATGGTCCTAAATGGTCCTCATTCAAAACCACAGACTGAATAACCAACAATCAACAACCATAATATTTGTATAACAGATTAGCATGACCTATAAAACGCTCACATAATGCAATTTTTTTTGGAAAACTATTAATTTTAGGCAAAAAATAAGATGCACAGTAAATAATTGATTCATCACAGTTTAATCATAAAAGACTACTTGGAATCTTATATAAAATATTGTTATAGGCTTGTGATAATCAAGTGGATGATTTTTATTCTTGTCACTTGTGCTCAAAACACTATCAAATTTGTGTGTATATCTCTCTGTGCTGATTTATTTTTCATTGTTTAATTAAATCACCTTAGATGGTGTCTAAATGCCATATTGATGTCGATTTTTAACTAATTACATGGAATACATAAATCTTTGTAGAGCTCTATGTGAGTGAATTAATTAGTAACAGTACACTGTGTCCAGTCTTATGTAGATCCTACGTGATAAACCATACCTGTGTCAGAGTGTATGTGAGTAAGCTCCCATTAGCAAGACGGCAACACTGTGGCTCAGAGTCTATGTTGAAGAAAAGTTCTGTGCACATTTAAAGAAAGATACATTGTGTCTCAGAGCTCTATGTGAGTAAACTTCTTCCACATTATCAAACCAGTACACTGTGTCTCAGAGCTCTATGTGAGTAAACTTCCTCCATATTATAAAACCGTACACTGTGTTTCAGAGCTCTATGTGAGTAAACTCCCTCCAATTATCAAACAGTACACTGTGTCTCAAAGCTCTATGTGAGTAACCTTCCTCCACATTATACAAACCAGTACACTGTGTCTCAGAGCTTTGTGAGTAACTTCTCCCACATTATAAAACCAGTACATTGTGTCTCAGAGCTCTATGTGAGTAAACTTCCTCCACATTATCAAACCAGTACACTGTGTCTCAGAGCTCTATGTGAGTAAACTTCCTCCACATTATAAAACCAGTACAGTGTGTCTCGGAACTGTATGTGAGCTCAGGCTCCACATTATCAAACTTACGAGGTCTGTTCACTAAGTTTCCATACTTTTTTTAAATGATTTCTTAGGACTTACTTACAACTTATTCAGTCTTGTCACCTTTGAAGAACTCTCCCCTTGTTCGATACACCACTCGCAAGGCAGTTCCCACTTTTTGAAGTAGTCCTTACAGGTGTTTTTTGGGATTGCATGTAATTCTTTCTGTGATTTTTCCTTGTTGTCTTCAATAGTGTCTAATCTTCATATTTTTAATATGGAATTTAGTTTTGGAAAGAGGAAATAGTCCATGGGGGCCAGTTTAGGGGAGTAAGGGAGCTGGGTGTCTTAATTTTACATTGAAGGCTGCCTTGAACGTGGATCATCATCAGTTGGCTGCCGACCACCTTTGAATCTCTTAAACCATTCATAACACTGTGTATAAGCTAAGCACTGGTCACCATAAACTGGCTTCATCATTTCATGAGTTTCTTGTTTTAAATGTTTTCCCAAGTTTGAGCAAAATTAAAATTTAAATATGCTCTGCTCATCTTGAAAATCGCAACACACGCACAAACAACTCCAAGAAAACAAATGCATCATGCTGTTTAATCACAATAGAATGATGAATAATCAGTATATTCATTTCTAGGTTTGCCGCTATGCAACAACACCTTCCGCACATCGCTTCAATGTCGTGTTGTTGCACTATTTCAAAAGTTCATGAAGATTTTGAACAGACCTCATATATAAATAGTTTATTAATAGTGTGCTTATTTATATTGTCCCCATTTTACAGTGAAATTTTACTAAACATTAATTTGAGACAAATTTTAAAATGTATTAAGGGGGCGTTCAAGTATTATGTGGGCACATCTTTGACCATTTTAAACCCCTCCTCCCCCCTGTAAGCAAAAATAAGCAAATGCTTGATCCCCCCCTCCCCCTCTTGCTTGCATAAGATTTGTCGACTTGTTTTTTTCATTTGTTCACAGGTACAACCATTCCTTTTCCCTTTGCTAATAGACTAAACAGGTAGTAAGATGTATTGATAAACAAATTAAAAAGTAATGCTATTTATAAATTGCTGATAATTATTAATATAGAAGTGTAAGTTAATATTGCAAAATAATTGACAATTAACATTGTTGTACAAGGAATTTAAATTTATTGAACAGGTAAAATTAAAACAAGTTGTAACATTATAAAAGTTTAAAATCTTAATTTACTTTTTATTTAAGTTATAAAATGTATTAGTGAATACATGAATATTATATTTATAAAAAAACCACCCTAAACACAATTTAATTTGATGACCAAGGTACTTGAATCAACATCTCAACACTTTCAATAATTATGTTTCTATTTGGGGGGCTAGTTTATTCAAGTTTGGCTTACTTCTCTAGGCTTCTCCACTTCTTCCGTGTTTAGCCCGGAGCATCTTCATTGCTGCTCGAAGTTCAAGCGGCTTGCGATTCAATCTTGCCCATCTTTCTCTATCTTACGTAAGCATTGTTCTGACCTCCCCACCCTTGCTCAGCCAAAATAAGCAAAGCTAGAAATCCCTCCCCCTTAAGGTGCTTACATAATACTTGAACGTCCCCTAATGCACATAATTTGAACTATTAAATTTTATAAAGTGATGTCAAAATTATGTTCCCAGTCCTTATTATGATTAAATCAAATCAAATATCAAATACTCTAATATGAAATGTGATTTGTGGTACATCCTTTAAATTGAACAATTTTAGTTTTTAGATTTTTATAGTATTTTACTTATAGATAAGTATTTCAAACCATTATTTTTCCTCATTTTATTAATTATAAACAATCATTTCGCTCTTAAAAATACATAAAATAAACCTTGCCACAGAAACAATATGACTAAGTCATTATTCAAATTTGGTGATTTGCACCAAGCTAAATGTTAAATAAATATTTCTTTTGGAACACCTCATATGAATGTCTTGTTATACTTTTCAGCCGCATAAATTATTACTTTACCTTAATAATGTTATGTAAAAAGCATAAAATATCAAGTTTGATCCCTTATAACTCATGAACTGTAATGATTTGAAATTATTGAATCAGTATTTATAGTTCATAATCATACACTTGTTAAAGCTGTACAATACCATCTTTTTGGTTGAATGACCTTTAATGTAATATGCAGAAGGCTCCACATTTGTATTTGTTGGTCAAATTGCTCTTAACATATTTATTAGTCTTGCTGCCCAATTTAACCAAGCTGAGCAACACAAGTGGATTATAAGCCTATGAAATGCCAGGCCTCCACCATGGTTCGGATTCCACGTTAAACTGTAGGTCCTTCATTTCATCTCACAATCACCCTACCATTGCACATTAGTGTAAGTGCGTATAACCCGAACGGGTAGTAAGACGCGGTACTAATAATAATAATAATAATATAATAAAACAATTATTATATTATAATTATAACAACACAATTATTATAATTTAATTATAACAACAACAATTATTATAATTATAATTATAATACTTGTTATTATTATTAGCACCGCGTCTTACTACTCGTTCGGGTTATACGCACTTACGCTAATGTGTAATGGTAGGGTGATTGTGAGATGAAATGAAGGACCTACAGCTTAACGTGGAATCGAACTACGGTGGAGGCCTGGCATTCTCCACATTCACAAGATATCTTGTCAGAGGTGAAGGAAGGGTTTGGAAATCAGATAAATCTGTGCCGGGACCGAGGATTGAACCCCGGCCGCCAGCATAGAAGTCTGACACCTTACCCCTAGACCACCAGGTCACCTACTATAATACTTGTGTTGTTGTTGTTGTTATAACTATAATAATAATCCTATGAACACAAGTCCATTAAAAAAATGTCTGTTTATTTTAACTGCTTGTATTAGTTGTTCTCTAAAGTTGGTTTAAAATAAGAATTATTTTTAGTTTCATAAACTTAAAATAAAAAGTTTATTTAAAAGTAAAATGTTTTGTTTTGAATAATCCCAGAAATATGTTATCAAAGATATTTAGTTTTAACAATGATAGTCAATATTAACTTACCTATTGATGGGGTCTATGAACTTAAGTTTTTCTTATCATTGCTATGCTCGAGAAAGTGTCTCATAATTCTACTGAGTGTCAAGTTTGAGTTAAATAAATATTGTAAGATTTATGTTGGTGTGGTTTTGTATTAGATTACTATTGGAATCAATCCTGTAATTTCAATGAATTATTTATCTAATGTCATCACTGGTCTGACCAAAGGGATTACATTAAAACAGTTAAATTATATGCTTGACGCGAATTGAGCGTGTTACCTTCACTAGATAAATTGAGAATTTTATTGATTGTATTAAAAGTACTTAGCATTGTCCAACACAGCGCAAACATGTTACCTGTGCAAGATTTAGACCGAGAGTGGGCTTGAGTTTCCACTCACTAGATGTATATTGTTGGATAGTTGATACCTTCTTGAATGTTCTAACACGTATGTATTGCATTGTATTGCACTCACTCCTCCTGGACTTGTTAACTTCCAAAGAAGAAAGAGTGATGAAATAGCTTGACATATGTTGCAACTATACAGCTAAAAGAAGATTAGATTATTAAATTTTTAATATGTACTGTACTACATTTATTATTAATGAATTTAAGGCCTTGATAAAATAGTATTGTTATAATTAATATACAAGCCTCAAATTAAAACTTAACTTTGTCTGAAGTTTACATACACTTCTTTGTTGGGTTCTTCCTCCCCATTCTTTCTTTTCCCAATTCCCTTTCCCATCCCAGATGCACATTTCATAACGAGTATCCAGAGAAGTAAATTGAAGAGTTAACAATAAGTCATCTTTTACTAGAAACATAATAGAGTAAATAAGTAAAGAAACAGCTCCCTCCATAGAACAAGCTTAAAATTGGCAAGCCTATAAAATCTGTAACTCAAGCCTGGTATTTATTAAAATCTCTCCCCAAAAGTGTTAGTACTATTCACAGATCTCTACCTAATTATGCTATATTATTCTACTTTAAACTTTTTTCCCACTAAACTTAACAATCTTTTATTATAGATTGGTTTTAACAAACTCTTTAGTTTACTAGAATCAGATTGTGCAGTGTGCTCTGTATTTCAGTCTCGTGCCACACACCCGGTGACATATGTGGTGGCATTCAATGTGGACCAGACGGTGAGGGACGTGACACGTCGCTACTGCTCCCAGTACCACTTGTGACCAGAAACAGCGCGTGGCTGCTGATTGGTGGGAACACTCTTTACGACCATGGAGAGGTTCATGGACCTCCATGGACAAGGAAGAGGAAGAAGACTTGGAACAACAACTTCATGACCGGCCACTGCCCTCGTCGCTGAGCGAGTGAGTTACCTCTTGTAATGTTCCTCTTTGAGTCCTCAATCAAAATGGACACATGGCTTGTACCCTAGTCCTTGCCATATTTAGATCTGATACTAAATTTCTCTCCTACATCACTTCAAATTTTGTATCCATTATATTTTCTATTCTTGAACAAAATTATATTAGAAAATACATAAAATCATATTTTCATTTGCATTTTCATAGATACTTCCTTGCCTTAACCGCAATAAATTGGTCAGCTATGTCATAATTTTCATTACTCCTCCTACTTGTTGATACTGAAATATGTATTCTGAATGTATTTTATCATTATTATGATACTAGTGGTTTAGTCTTAACTTCACGCCACACCGTTAATGTATCAACTAAAAGTGAATTCACATTATAACAAAAAATATTTACAAATGATTTTTATTTTGTGTAGCAACTAAAGAATTAATTTAAACCTAACCAGAATTGAAGACATAAAAATGTTAGCAATTTGAGAAAGTTAACCACTAAGCATGGCTTAAAGATACAAATTCAGATTCTGGAGTTAAAAGAGTATTTAGATTCTATAAGAGGTGGATTAAATCCATATCTACTTCCAAGCCTTCCTAACCAAAAGAGTGGTTTTAATGTGTTGATAAACTTCTCTGTGGCGGTTTGTGTATTTGAGCACATGTGCACGTGAGCACCACCTGTTTTGATTACATTTATATACTATTTTAGTTTAAAATAATTACTATTCTCTCTAAATCTATGTGATAGTTTATAACTCCAAACAATCACATTATTTTCTGGTGTAATGTTGGCAACTGTATTGTGTGCGAGTGTGGGAGGTAAGGTCCTGTACACATCCATACCGCACAGTGTAAGCACTAGAAGTATATGTTACAGTTGAAGCACTGATGTGCATTCACACTATAGAATTATTTAACTCTTATGGAGATTTAATCTGGTAAATGTGTGCCTCGTTGCTGCGAACATTTTAGTATTTTGAATATCTCCCCTTTATCCCAACCCTGGAGAGTTGGGGCATTCAAACTGATCCAAACAAACTGAGACGTTTGTGACCTTCATGAGCCCAGTCCAGTCTTTATTCATTCGAGAATAGGTATCATTATAAGTAACTGTGTTTCGTTTGTTTGGTAATTTGGAGTGTGCCATTCTAAAAGAATTTATAAAGAAACTTTGTTTAAACCTTGTGTTGCCATTTTTATAATTATTTCTATTATAAAATGCATATTAGCTTATTGAAAGTGTAAAATAACTTTTTTGTTGTAATAATTCTTTAAAGAAGAATACGATGTAATATATTTATTTTAGACAACTATTTATTTCTGTGTACAGTGCTTATAACAAGCTATGGTAATATCTTCACTATTTTTTCCTTATTTTTTTTTACTTTCTCATATTAAGAGTAGTAGTATATTAAGAGTATTGTAATCGTGAAAATTTAATTTTAAACCTCAAGATTATAATGAATTTCACACTTTATGTGTGTCCGAACTCAAAAGAGTGGATTTTACCATTCTGTCTGTTTGTCTCTGGCCACAAATATGAAATTGTTCGATGGATTTTCAGGGTGTCTTCCATCCGAAAAAATAAGGAAAAAAGGGAATTAGCCAGGAATTTGGTAAAAAAAAGTGTTTATTTAGATTTTTAAACTTATTATTATTTATAAAAAAGATTAATATAAAAATGAGGGTGGAGGTTGGGGAAGGGGGAGGGGAAGAGTTAGAAGGATGTGACATACTTTTTAGTAAGAAATTTCAGGAAATGATCGAGGGAAATCAGGGAAAAAGTCGAGAATTTCATTGGTCGAGTTGAGTTGACGCCATGATTTTGTTCAAACTTAATATCTAAGGGTTGTAGGACAATACCTATGGGACTTTTTGACTTTTACTAGGGTAGTTTACTGTTGAGTCATATTTTTTATTCCAGATTTTTCAAAACTGTCTTAACAATTTTGTGTAAAATGGATATCTGACATACAAAACTGTTGGCTGTTTTTTTGGAAAAAAATATGTTACGAGTAATTTACTGATGACTTTTTTTTAAATTGAATATTTAAAAAAACTAGCTCTCGTTGTTTGGCTCAAAATGAGTATCTGCTAAGTTTTTTTTGTAGCACCGCATCTTGCTACCTGTTTGGGTTACATGCTTTTAAGTTTATTCATAATAAATAATTTTATATGTATATTTTATATATATATATATATTTGTTTTACTGAAAATTTTTTTATAGTAGTTTACTGATGACTGATTTAGTGAAATTTGAATTTTTTTGAAAACAGTGTTAATAATTTGTTCAAAATTAGTATTAGGGGACTATTTTACCTGATCATTTATAATGTATGATTAATTTTTGAAAGTTAATCAATTTAAAGTTAGCTTACTTATGACAAATCATAAAAATTATGAAGTTTTTCGAAATTGACCTTGAAAATTGATTTAAAAATGGATGCCTGGGAATAATATTTTATGAAAAATAAGATTAGTTTTTTTTCAAACTAAAACTAGTTTTAGATTAGCTAGGGTAGGCTAAAAATAACTTATTTTTGACAGTATGAAGTATGTTATAAATATTTTAACGACTTGGTATAAATTATATAGATGAAGAGTATTTATTGCGATTAACAAAATTATGTTCTGCTTTTTATGAGGAAAACTTTAAGAATATTTTATTGGAAACCTATTTTTATAAACTTTCTTCCAAGCTATAATAAACAATATGAGAAAGTTTGTGCAATTGTGTCATACCTATTATTTATTTTATTCCAATTTGCCATACTTTGGGAACATAATTTTGTTGATAAAAAATTTGCAGAAGCATTTGTGACTATGTTGAGTCATCGTTTTAATTCTTGTTCATTTCTAATGATAGGTGGCTCATTTACAGTTAACATAACTCAAATTTGCTAAATAAAGTTAACTTTAAATATATGCATTTAAATAAGTTTTTAATTTTAAACTAAATAAGTACAACTGTGAACCTCTAAACTTAGTGATCTTACTCTGTTTATTAAGTACTCCTTTCGCCGTAAACTAGTTTAAATAGACCATTCTGTCAAGCAGCAGCAACCATGCTTTATTCTAGTTTGTTAATATCTTCAGTATTTGTGATTATGAGTTATACAAGCCCATTGATTGATGCTATATGCCGTCATTGGTGGAATCCTTTGTAGTTAGTTTTTGTATCCTAGAGCAGAGATATGGGCAGTTGGTTCCAAGCATTTGTTGTAGACAGTTACTTGTAGATTGTTACTTATGGACAATTACTTGTGGACAGTTGTCAGTGTGTGTTGTTTAAGATGAGTCTGTTTAGTGGTGGAGTGTCGTGATCACCTGGGTATGATAATGGTTAAGACAGTGGTTGACACAGTTGATTGTGGGCATTTGCTTGAGAGTGTGTGTAATGAAAAGTGTCTTAAGCTCTTGCCATGTGCATGCTTATGTGACACCTTTTTAGAGGGGACCGAAATATAAATTGTAACTTGAGGTCAGCACTATGATGGTTGTGTATTAGTTCATTTTATTCTAATAAAGCCGATAGTGTTAATTGTCATCCATTCATGCAACCCATCCTGACTGTCCCCATCACAATGTAGTCTCACAGAGACCGTGGGGCAGCGTCCAAACATTTGGTGATCTTAAAACCTGTGGCTTTACATATTGACAATTTTAAAATCCCATTCTCACAACAGTGATGTTTTTACTCTGGCTTTTTAGTGCTACGCTCTATACTGGGTGTAGTAAGCGCAAGTATAAATCCTTAATGTATTTAACTATGGCAAAACATAATGTAAGGTTGAGTATGAATTTGTGGCTGTTTAATGTATAAAACACATTAAATATTTACCAGTCAATTCTATTTTAATCGCTAAGAAACTGGAATCATAGGCTTATTAGATTTTCCCCTGACCTAGGAGGCCAGAGTTTAGTCCTAACTGGCTTCACTACAAGCTTCCATTCATACTTATACTTGTTCTTATTCTTTATAATTTAAATTAAGATATATTGACAAAGATGGGTCAAATCTGAACCCCACATCCTAATCTTAATTTAACCTACAAATCCTGGATTGGCATATTAAAAAACAATGTAAACACAAGAGACTAAATTTCCCACATGGTATGACTATTTTTTCTTCAATTTTGATTTGTTCACATAGAAAATGTTAGCTAAATATTAACATGTTTTGTTATTAATACACTAATTATGACTTTAGATAGTCAGTTAAGTGATAAATTATTGTTCTGGGGTCTGGCTTTTAGTTATTTTCTAATTATGTAGGTATGAACTATCACTAAGCAGTATAATAGCTCTAAATAAATTTTTATTCAAAAATATGTCAAAAAAATAAAACAACAACCATGATCTGATATTTTTTCAAATTATTAAATCTCAAACTACCTTAAGTATTCGAAGAAGTCATCCTTAGAATGAACTAAATAAGAAATACCACCCTTAACAAACACTAATCACATGATTTCACTCTAATCATGGAATAACTAACACTGTATAATGTTAATGTTGCAGGTATAAAAATCACCCTCTCTATGTTCTGCGTAAAGACCTACTCAAGTTTGAAGCCATCTATCCTCCAGATGCTCCAACTTTAGGTTTTATCCGAGGTCAGGAGGTGTTTGCTCGTGAGTGTGTGAAGAACCTCCATTCCCGCGAGACGTGGGTGAAAGAAGCCAAGGTAGTCAGACTGGGAGAGAAACCTTACAAGATTGTCAAGGCTCGGCCCAAGTATGATCGGGTGAGTTCACACTGGTCACTTTCTGGGAAGTCTGGTTAGTTCACAATGAGGGAACTTAAGATTCCAGTCTACTTAATATCTTTGTAATTAAATTTTAGCTATAGAGTAGTTAAACAAATTTAAGTCACACTAAAGTCAATTAATGCTTACTCACTTTTAAAAGTAGCACCATATTTAATTATACTGACTAAATTAGTAGCTTTCAAAGGCAAAAAGACACCAAACAACTCTATATAATAAACATCGAAAGAAAGTTATATGGGAAAGCCTTATATAGTTGCCAGAAAAGTGAGATTATCTCCTGATTGCGACCAATCCAAACGGCGGACAGGCCAACATTTATCTAGATTGTGAATACACCCAAACTGTTATGATCACCTAAATATCCAGTGTCTAATTTCGAACAAAAGAGTAACTCGCGGGAATTCCTGCATGAGGGTGGCGACACAGGTGAAAGGGGGCTGCTGGCAGCACCTAACGGCCACCAGGGCTTTCCTTCTAGCCTAGCCTAACCCTTTCCCTAACCCCAATATCCCTAAAACTAACAACTCTAAACCTAACATAACCTGAGTGTGATAAGAAAATAATCTAAAGGGAAACTCTACAAATGGTAATCGTACTCCAAATGTTCACTGCGAGATTGTACGAAAATTGTTAGGATTAAAAATAAAACTATAGCAACATGTTTGTTCCCCTTTTTTTGTTTTACTATAAAACTAGAGATGGGTCGAATCTGAATCTCGAATCCGAATCTACATTTTATTTTTGAATCTCGAATCTGAATCCTAGCATTAGACATTTTAATGATTGACAAATAGACTACATCACACAAAACAGGCCTAAACTGTAAATTAAGATTTATTTCAATCATGCTTTCAATTTTAATCAACCCCAACCACCCATCGACAAAATACTGATTAAAATACAGCCAAATTAAACACTCTAGACTCATATTATTGTTTAGAAATCAAATCAATCAAAATTTGAGTGTCTTTTAGTTATTTTTAAAAGTGTTGATGGAATTAGTTAAGTTTCTAAAGAGAAACTTGTGAAATAAACTAACAGATTAAGCCTGGTTACCTTTTGATCAACTTTAATCATCATTGAAGGATTATAATTTATTTTAATAAGAAAGCAAAAATAAAAATACAAACAGATTTAAAAAAAGAGACTAAAACAACATGCTTAACAATTAAACATGCATTGGAAATAGTGAACTTAATATTGCCTAAGTATGTATTATTATCATCTTTTATATCTATTATCTACCTTGGCGTAGAAAACAAGAAATATATTAGATTCTTGCGATGTATCGATTTCTGAGAGTACATTCTATTTAAAACACGAACAATTACAATTACTTCAATAACATATTCTTTTAAATAATTAACTCTTAGTTAATATAAATTGAAAAACAAATTATGAATTAGCAAGTCGTTGATTCTTAAATTTCGATAGCACTTACTAAGTGATCAGATTACCTGAATGAATTCTAAACAAACAATCAATACAAAATACATAGGCTGGTAGGCATAAAAAACAGTTTTATTGATGTCCAACTGTTGACTGTATTTATTTTTCATGAAACCTAACAAAATATCTAACTTAAGGATCGTATGAAATAAATTGGGGTTATTTGCATGGTTGTAGATAATTAAAACCAGTCGGGTGTAAGAATTGACAATCGTGTTTATTTAATCATCACTCTGGCGAATAAATGTATATGTCATGGCGGCTGACTTCGGATCGTGTGTAATGTGTTCTTATTTCTATTTATAAAAAGGCTGTAATTTGTTTTATTTATTTTGAAGTTATTTGTAATTCTATTTTTGATTTTAAGTTTTTTAAAAGTTTTAATGTTCTCATTAAAATATTTACAAGATTGTTGTGAGGTGAAAGTTTTAGAAGTGAGGATGTGCTTTAACTGTCAAGTTCAAGTTTCACATAGAGATGTGAGGTTAGGGTATTAGGCACATTAGATTTTCTAGACCTAACAATTATAATTTTTTTTAAAAAGAGATTCTATTCATGCTTATCTCTTTTTTCTGACAAAATAATGATTACGGATTAATTTGTGCTTTTTAAGTAGGCTTAATTTTTGAATTCAAAATAATTATGCTTTCTATATGAGGTGAAAGATTGGACCATCGAATCCAGTAAAACACCGAATCCTTGAATCTTGAATACTAGTCAGGATTCGGCGGATTCGAGTATTTGAAGATTCGAGTGGCCCATCTTTATATAAAACACTTTGATATAGGGAACAGTATATGAGATAATTGTAAAAGATAGTTTTAAGGCGCCATTTTTTTCAATATGAAGGATGTAAAAGATTTCTTGAAGTGACCTGTACAAACTTGCGTCTAGGTTAGTTCCATACCGAGGCTATACATCACTTGACTTTTAAGTGTAGTCTGATGGCCTTACATAATAGTTAGATCAGAAACACATCGACTCATGGTCGGCTTTTATGCGGCCAAGATATGTCATATAAGGTTGCATTTATACACATAACTATGAAATTAACGTTTAATATGAACAACTTCCGTTCACAAAATAATATACGTGGATATTTTTTTTAAAAAAAAAGCTCATTTTTATATTGATTTTGAAAAATTATAAGAATTCAATTAAAGATTTATTTTCCTAGTTAAAGTTTCAGTACGCCTGTTATTCTTTTCAACTTAATGACTTGAGTTGCAGATGACAGGCACTGTGATCAAAGATCTTCCGTTGGAGGTGTTTGGGGAGTGGCAAGTCGAGGACTACATCCCACCTCCTGCTGTGGATGGGAAGGTGCCTAGAAATGCTTATGGAAATGTTGAACTGTTCAAACCTTGCATGCTGCCTAAAGGAACAGTCCATTTGCAGAGTAAGAATATTTTTATCACTTTCTTATATGATGTAATCCTAATTAACCTTAAAGGATATTTAGCCAAACACACTTCTATCTTTATTTCTTTTAAAACTTTTACACTTCACACTTTTTCACACTTCCACAGTTATACACTGTTTTAAATTTTTGGAAATTCAAATTCTTTAAGGTGCATGTAGTTTTATATTTGTGTTTTTTTTAAAATGTATTTTTATATTTAAAAGGAATATTTCCAAAAATTCTAAACAATGTGTAACTAAAAGTGGGAAGAAGTGGGAAGAGTAAAAGTGATTGAAGAAGATGAAGAGAGTCCTGTGTTTGCTCTTATCTAGACCTAACCTAACTATCCTTTCTGGTGGTTTCCTTATCACTGACTTTACATTATTGTACACTGTTTAGTTGTACATTTACAAGCTATTAGGTAATAAATCATTTTGTTATACTAATTAAGAAATATGAAGAATAAAAAAATATACCACTAATAAGTTCAAGACAGAATTCTGATGGCAATATGTTGTCTTTATTTGGCTACAAGACTAGATATTTGTAAATCCCAACTGACCAGTTCAAACCTCCCCTCAACTATTTAGGTATTAAATGCCATTTCATCCAGGTATTTTCTTAACATATGTTATTTTTAATCTGCATTGAGTCTAATGCATATTTTCTAAAAACTTAAAATACATCGGTTTAAATGAGTCTCTTCATTGTGAAATTGTTTTAAAATTGAGAGCCAAAGGTGAGATGTGCGAGAACAATTTTTTCAACTCAATATAAAATTGATACGATAATATAGGGGGGGGGGGGAATTAAGAGACAAATACTCAACAAGAAAACGTTCTTTGAAAGTATAAAAATATAAATTACTTTTATTAAAGTATTAAATAGTTTATATATTTCCTTTTGACATTTGGGTTGGCGCATGCTTTGGATTATCTTATATTTCATTCAAAAATTTCCAATTTAATTCATCACATTTTAAATGCAATTAGTAAACTAGTGGTAGTCACAACAAATACCATTTACAATAATTTAATTTTGTAGTTTTAACAGTTATATTGTCAAGGTTTGATAGTGAAAAACAATATTTATAACCAAAACATTTCCTAATGAAGGCTGTTTTTGGGGAAATAAGTGTTGCTTATTTTGGGTCATGATGGTATTATAAAAAAATTCTCAGTTTGGTTTGTAAATTTCTTATGCAGTTATTTTCTTTTTCAAATTTTTTGCAATTTCCTCAAATTTTCGAAATGAGATTGAGATTTTTTTCCTTGTCTCAATCAAAATATCTTTGAGTATCACACATTGTAATGTAACTGACTTGCCCCTGAAAAGTATGTGAAAGCATTGACAATATTATCATCCTAATTTTATAAACGTATTTAATTTTATTTAAATTATATAGTATATTAAATGATTCAAAATGAGGTGGCCCAATGGCTAGATAATTTTATAATAAAGGAAATTGATAAAACTAAAGAAAAAGGAAAAATAAACTACTAAGAATAAGAATAAATTTGATGAAGAAAGCCCACCTAGGGAAAGAGGAAAGATGTGGGAAGAATCCAATGCACAAAGGTGACATCTTCTTCCTTTTTTGTCTTCTATAGAAGAAGAAGAAAGGAAGAAGATGTCACCTTTGTGCATTGGATTCTTCCCACATCTTTCCTCTTTCCCTAGGTGGGCTTTCTTCATCAAATTTATTCTTATTCTTAGTAGTTTATTTTTCCTTTTTCTTTAGTTTTATCAATTTCCTTTATTATAAAATAGTATATTAAATGGTGCTTAAAGCTCTTCTTCTTCTAAGAAGGCAAAAGCCACTGATCAGTGACGTCACGCACGTGACATTAGTAAAGTCAAGTTGACAATATAAGATTTTTTAATAATAACTTCCTCTTCTGGAAAGTTCGAATAGAGATTTTAAAAAGTAACTTGGTCAGTTTTCGGCTCTCGAAGCTCCTAGTAAAACCGAGATGTTTTTGTCTTGTAGTTTAATTTTTTATAATACAACCTTCTCGAAGCTTCCATGAGCAATGGATATATACGAAGGATGGTGCAATGTAAGGCAGTACTGCTCACAATTCACTCGTCACTTGGAGTCCAGTCCTTGAACTACTCGAACTGCAACTTCTGGCCGCGCTCATACTATAGGCCGTGTATATATCTCGACGACATGATTATTTTCTCCTGAAATAAACTGAGATTTATAAATAAAAAACATGTCAACATAAAAAGTGTGCATTAATTATACAAGATTTAAATCACCAATAATTCTTCAATTGGCGCCCATCACGCGGGACGAATATTTCAATATCACTTCAATTGGCGCACAACGTAGGGACCCGTAATCAATAATTCTACAACATCTTTATGCCAAAGTGGTGGAACAAACATGTGAGCGGCTTTAATCTTCAGGGCTTCTTTGACATTTTTTGGGGGGTCATGGTGGTGGTAGCTATCTACCTCTAAGGATGATAGAGGAATCTTTCACCTATAGATTTGGTCACCTACTGTAAGTTCATTTGTAACATTGTTTTCTTCTTGCACGGTTAAGTTTGAATCTTCATTCTTTAGATTCCGGCCTTTCCATATCTTTGGGATGGAAAATTTTCTAGGTATTTAAAAGGAATAAATTCATTCAATATAGGGCTAGCCCAAGATTTAAATTTTACTCTTCAGCTTTTTTTATTTTTTTAATATAGAGCTAAATCTTACCAAGACATATTTGCACACAAGAAAGATAATACTAGTGTACCCCTTGGGAACGTACCCTTTTTCAATTTGCACATTGTTTAGTGGCTAAACTCTAAATTTTCCTTGTTTATTTTTTCTTAGTTGTATCCTTATAATAATACAGGCGTTTCAAGCGCATTTGATGATAAGAGCCACATTTAAAATTGAAAATACTGAGAGGGTCATATTAAAAACACATAAATATTATCACTTTCTAAAGTGAAAATAATTCCTTTTTATTACCTTATTATTAAAAAATAAAAGATAAAATAAAAGATTAGGTGCCTATATAGAGAACTAAGACTCATCCTATATTTTCCCCTAAAGGTTTGAAACTTTTTATTCGGAGATATGATATGAATGTTGGGCTAATCTTGTGCTGAAGTCACTTGGATAAATTATGACCAATGTGTGAGTTGAGACCTCTGGGATGTCTGGTTACATTTCGTTTGATAAATAAACTGTTACTTATGTATTCACTGTCAAAAATTGCACTTATTTGGCACACAAATCAAGTAACTTTTAACAATTGATGGTCGCCAAGGAGAGAGTACAAATTTTATACACGAATCCCACATGCCAGAATTCCCTCAATTACTCCACATTCCCAAACATCACATTCCAAAAGTTGTATTTTTACAATGTTCATAAAAATAAGATTAGGGTCACTTTGTATGTTGGTCAGTCATAGTGTCTGGGGGCTATAAATTTGACATGCGTGCTCTAATATATACACAATTGCTTGTTCTCTATTCACCTCCATTGTGTGAAGCGTGAAGACAACTAACCAAAGAACTGACCGCTTTGTGCCAAAGTACGGTATTGTAGAGAATGGGAGGAAATATCTTGGAAACAAAACACATAATATAAGACTTTATGTTTATTAGAAACTACATGTTGAGGAAAGTCAATGTGAAACAACGTTAAACCTGTGTGCTGTTGCAAGGAGGGAGTGGGTTATTTATTTCATCTTCGAACAAGGGTGTGTAAAGGTGTCTCCTTTATGGTTAAAGGCAGTCGGAAGGGAAACAGAACCAAAAAAGTCAAGTGGGATAGTTTTTTGGAGTATGAGAAAGAATTGCTTCAGGGAGGATGGGGAGGTAAAAGGGGGAGGGGGTTTATTTGTAAGGTGAGCAACAAACATCTTAAGGGGAAAGGGACAAATTTAATGGGTTTCAAAACTTGAGCATGCAAACAGGATTAATCAATTATATAACACAATTTAAAATATAATTATTAGCTAATACTTTTGTTGATTGATTTGTTTGGTTGTTTATTAATTCCTATTCCTCTTGCTCGTAACTTATTCTTTGTTTAGCAAACTATAAATAAGAGCATTTGTTAGCTACATTTTTAGTGAAAAAATTATTCTCCTTTCCAGTCAATGGTCTAAATCGAGTAGCTAAGAAACTTAACATTGACTGTGCCCCAGCTGTGGTGGGCTTTGATTTCCATTGTGGGGGCAGTCACCCGACTTACGATGGCTTCGTGGTGTGCGAGGAATTTGTGGATATTCTTCTTGATGCTTGGGACCAGGTCAGTGACAACTACTTGGATAATATTATTATAATTTGAAGTTTACAGTTAGCCACTCAAATTGCATTGAAATGTTTTTTTGAAGACACACATAAAATTTAATTTAATTTTCGAGAACATCCATGTGTTATTTAAAATATTTTACTAAATAGGACTTATTTCAAAATTTAATAATTCTAATTACAGCTATTAAAGTATTTTAACACAGACTAGTGATAAATCGACATCCATAACGTAAGCATTGTTATATTCAGTTATGTCGGCATAAAATAATATAGTGTGACCTGTTTATTTAGTTAAGCCTTTCTGTTACCTAAACAAACTAAATAGATGGTTAAAAAATTAAAAGTAATGTTTTGTAACAACAAAAACCTTATCTTCAACTTCAGCTTTGAGTTTGCTTCACAAGTTTCAAACTTCACTTCACATTTAAGAAGTGACCTTTGTACATCTCTAGTAACAAGAGGGCGAACCCCAGGAAGCTGTGTCAACTTCTCTGGGTATTATATGCAAACAAGCATTAAACCCGTTTGAAAATAATTGGCTTCATTTCTGGTTGTGTAAAGTGTCCCATTGACAACTGTTGAATAATTATTTCAAATGGGAATATTTTTTATTTACTCTCAAAATTTGGGAAGCCTATTTCAATTAAAGACTCATCTGCTTCTTTGGCCACATGGTTTAAGGTTTAACTCTCATGATAAACTAGACTACTGATGACTGGGAGATCAGGTTTTAAATCCCAGTCGGGTGCACTGATGGTGATTTTTTTGAAATTATTTTTCACTCTCCCTCCACACAAATATGGGTTCACTTTTGGAAGACATGGTAGGGGGCCTACAAAAAAAGTATTTCTCACCCCCTTTTCGGTTACGGGCGGGCTACCAGCCTGAAAAATTTCAGCTTCAAGATTTTAGGGGACTTCCATTCGTATTTTCTGTCACCATGTATTCCTGCACTCGTACAGGATAGTAACTTACTATATAGCTGCAAAATCTCAGCTTCCTAGTTCTTCTGAGCTTTGAGAATTTTTTTACTTTGTTTTTTTTAGAAAAAAAAAACTCCTCCCCATTTTGGGGGCCCCACTGGTAATTTTAGGTCACCAAACATTTTTGCATCCTTTGATCTAGGGGCTACCTGCCTGAAAAATTTCAGCTTCAGTGCAAGGAAGTATTATACAGGGCGTACTTTGTACCCATTGTCACATATGCAGCAGAAACATGGATAATGAGCGTAAGAGAGAGTAGGAAAGTGGAGGTCATGAGAATGAGGTTTGTGAGGAGCATTTTAGCTGTCACAAGGAAAAACAAGAAAGAGAATGTAGGAGATGAAGTATGTAGGAAAAGGACTACAACAGAGAACAAGAGAAGAATGTAAGTGAATAAAAGAGGAAGAATGATGAAAGGGTAGAGGTGCTAAGCTAAACTGACCATTCACATGCTGGAAACAGTTGATGATGGTGGTGGTGATGATAATGATGATGTTATACAGTTCAGGTTCTACATGGCATAACACACCATGATACATGGCCCAAGGCAGTATATATAATTTCATGTTCTACCCATCATACTCCACCATGATATAATGATCCACCATCTCAAAAATACAGTTATAAACATAACCACTAATAATAAAATGTAACTTGCAGCTGTATACCTCTTTGGAAGAAATATAAACACTACTGAACATTAAGCTAAACTGGGGACTAACTCAGTCTGCTAATTCAACCAGGTGTCCTCTACTCTTGTTATAATTAATTCATTTAACTTTTCTGCAGTTAAAACATTTTGGCAGTTTTGTAAAATATTTTTCAGACTATCGAGGCAGTTTTATTGTTTGTCACAGTTTAATACTTGCCTTTGATTTTTCTCTAACAGGAGATGAAAGAGGGCGAGAAGCGTCGGCAAGATAAACATGACAAGCGAGTGTACGGTAACTGGCGACGACTCATTAAGGGGTTGCTTATTAGAGAAAGACTGCAAGCTCGCTACTCATTCGAGAGGCAAGAGGACTCCTCCAAGGGCAAGCTAAAGGTTAAAAAACGGAAGTTAAAAAGTGAGTCGGAATCTGACTAGTTAATTACTGAAGATTGATAGTGAATCAAAATCGGATTAGAAAATAACTGAATCTAAAGAGTGGTTCAGAATCTGATTAGGTAATAACTGAAGATAGAGAGTGAATCAAAATCTGATTAGGTAATAACTGAATCTAAAGAGTGAATCAGAATCCGATTAGGTAATAACTGAAGATAGAGAGTGAGTCAAAATCTGATTAGGTAATAACTAAAAATAATGGATGAGTCAGAATCTGACTGGGTAGTGACTAAAAATACCTCCTTCACGCAATAATATTGGAGTATCGATTCTTAACTAAAATAGTTTAATGTCAAATGAGTTAATAGAGCATGTCATTCCCAAAAAATATACTAAATTTATATTTATTAATCTCCTTTACCTTTATACTTAATATCATGATCAAATATAGTGCTGTTTACTAAATTTCACAATTAGATTATTAAAAAATATTTGAAAATACGATAAACTAATCAAAATAGTGGCTTCATAGTGCAGCATTTAAGAAGAGCACATCTAGAGGAGTCACAAAATGTATCTTAATATTGTATTTTTACATATAAATGTGTGATCAAATTTTAACTTTTATTTCTATTAAAATTTACGTCTTTGGAAGTATTTTTATATTTCAGATTAACCTATTTCTTTGAAAGTAACAATGAACAAATATGGCTGAAAATTCTCAACATGTCATGAATATAAAGATAAAAACTTTATTTTTAAAGGATAAACTAATATTACCACTTATTAATAAAAATTTGTGTAAATGATTATTTGAAATAAAAGGTATTTGTTATATATTTGAAATACAGTAACAATAATATCTTTCCAACTAAAAGAAAAGTTTTAGAATTTAAAATAATTTGTTTAAAAAAATTATATATTTATATATTCTTTATAGTAGCTCATATATATATATATATGAGCTACTATAAAGAATACTATTGCTTTCTAAATAAACTTTTGTTAGCTACTTATTGAAAGATTAATCGTGATTCTATTTGATACAGTTTTAAGTCAATAAACATATAAATACTGTTGTGTTTAACAATTTACCAGAATATACAACACTCAATTACTCCTATCTGGAGTACAACTATTTACTTGATGCTAACCTGACAGCATATCAGACAGGGACAAACACATAATATACCTACTATCAGAGAAATAAATTGAATTATTTTAGAGATTTTTATAGTTGATACCCACCTCGGTGGTGTAGTTAGCTAACACGCTAGTTTTGTGTTGAGCTAGACTGCCGAAGACAGGAAGATCAAGGTTTGAATCTTGGTCAGGTGAACTGGGGTGGTTTTTCCTAAAAGGTTTTCCACTCTCCCTCCATATAAATGTGGGTTAAATTCCTATAAACTCAACCTTCCTTTGGATGAATATGTTTAGCAATTATTGTTGAATGAGAGAGGTAAACCAAATGTATGTTGACATAAACTCACCGACAAATACAAAGCAATATTAGATTGCATTCTTATTGGTTAAACAAAATTTCAAGATTACATGTGGTGACAAATGCACAGTTCTAGTAAAAATGAATGTAAAACATTTACATTATTTTTCTACTTGTTTATTTTTTATTTGTGAGGTGATTGCTTTGTTGAATCTCTTAAAAATCTTGTTGTGAAGCTATTTTTGATAGACGGGGCTTCAACTATTGACGTTCAGCATAGCAATACCAATATGAACCTTCATTTTGTAACAGCAAAGTAGACTCATTGACAGTTTTAATGTTTAGAGGCGTGGCATGCTTGTAGTTATACAAACTATCTCTATAGTATTTACTGGCATGTTTGTGGCTGCTGGCAGCTACACAGTATTTTTAACAAACATTGTGATGAATATCACTCATTTGTCCTTTCACACAAATGTTGTTACTTAATAAAATACACATACTATTTATATTTTTCCATTTATTTATTATCAAAATTCATTCAAGAGCTTAAATAAATAATGTATACAGTGGCACCGCGTAATGTGATCACATTGGGACTGAGAGGAATTGACAATAGCTGATTAATAATAATAATAATAATAATAATAATAATAATAATAATAATAATAATAATAATAATAATAATAATAATAATAATGATAATGATGATGATGATGATGATGATGATGGTGGTGTGGACAATAATAACAACAACAATAACAACAATAATAACAACAACAATAACAACAATAATAATAATGCCACATTAAACCACTAAACTAAAACTAATAACAATAAACTAAAACAAGAAGAAACTACAGTATTAATTTTACCATGTTTTTCCTTTAATTTGTTTATGTCAAGACAAATTACAAAATAATATATACTGTATACATTTTTACTGTGTTTACAATTTAAAAAAATACAAGAGAAATTAAATTAAAGTACCCAACATACATTTTTACCTTCAAAAAAATACTAAACATAACAAAAGTGTTTTACCTGATAAATTGAGGTTGTATTGTAATACTTTGCAGTAGACTATGACTCATGCATTCCATATTTCTGACAGCAAACATATAACGAAAAGGCACATTCTGTCACAGCCTATTAACATACATTCAAAAGGCTGCATTTTGTATCGCAGTAAATATGATAAAACAGTGAGGCTATGGGGTTTTTCTAATGTTAAGCTTTTATAAATGTGTATATTGGTTGCCCTAAATTATCAAAAAATGATAGCAATAACCAAAGTTTTGATTACAATATACAAAGAATTTCTTAAGTTTAAGCATACTAATGGTCAGGTCTACAATAAACTGATAACAATAACCGATTGATAACATTATTCATGATCACAATAAGCGGCGCCTACTGTACATTAAAATATTTGGGTTCTCTTCTCCAGTAAGACGCCAACAACCTAAATTAATTTGTTATTGTTACAAATATTCAAATAATTGAAAAATAGGATAGTCAAATTAATGAAAAAAAAATTATTCATCAAGTAAAAACAACACAATATTATTATTATTACTACTTCTACCGCTGTTGCTACTACTACTACATACTACTACTACTAACTACTACTACTACTACTATAATACTACTTATACTATACTACTACTACACTACTACTACTATATACTACTACTATATACTATACTACTACTACTACTAATACTACATCTACGCTATATATATTATCACTACTATAAATACTATAAAAACCTAAAAAACATGAAATATTATTAAATGTAATTATAGCTTGTATAGAAATAAGCAGGCTAAACCAATAAGATATGATAGAACGGGGTGATAGGATGAGTGGGTTGTATCTTGGGCGGTTGCGATGATTCATATAGTTTGCATTATATTGTATTTTCCTTGGCACAAACATCATTTATTCATTATTCAAATAAGATACAAAATACAATCATATAACAAATCAAATTGTATATAAATTTTATTCATCTTAGAAATATACTTTGATCATTATTATGTTTTTCTAGATAAACAATGGTTTTTTGAGATTACAACTATTATAATTATTTATACAAAGGAAAAATGATGACAACATTAAATTAGACATTAAAATGAGGATAGAAGACAAGGCCTACATACTTGCCAGAAAACTGTAGGCTTCCAAATTCACAGTTAAAACACAACAAAACACATAATTATGTAATTTTAGGGGTACATCAGTCCCCATATTCAGCAAAAGAGTGAAGAAAGTCTGTGTCTTACTATTCTTCTGCTGAAAAAGGAGACTAAAATTATATAATTTATGTAAGAGGATATTTTATTTATTTTATAATGAATAAGCATGTGTGCAACATAATCAGTTTGGAACTTCTGAGCACATATTCTGACTATATAGCAGTGCTAGGACATGTGAATATTTTTCTGTGTTTTTAATCTAGCCCCATTGTAAGCAAATGGAATACATTGTGTCGGTACAAATTGGCTGGACTTCAGTGAAATATTTTGAGTTGATTATGAGAGTGAAATTGAATTAGTAAATGAATATCTGTTTGTAAAGCCTTATATAAATATAGAATATGATAATTATAATTACATCTCTAAAGTGTGTCAAAGGTAAGAAACCATTGTGGTTATATTCTTATATACCAAATTAAAACCATTGCCATCATTATTATTGTTTCCAGCATGTTGCTGGGTAAATTTAGTAAAATGATCCCATCTTCCTCTTTCTTTCCACTGTTCTTCCTCCTTTATTTGTTTCCGTTCTTCTCTTCTCACTCACACTCTTGCTGTTACTTGCTCTGTCTATCTCTTTCTTGGTCTCCCTTGTGATATTTTCCCTACATATTTCATCTCTGTCATTTACTTTGGTGTTTTTTTCCTCTTACATCCTAATTACTTGACCATACCATCTTATCCTTGCTTCTAACTATCTCATGTACTCCCTTTACCTCCTACTCTTACCTGGATAACTTCATTCGTAATCTTGTTTATCCTCATGACCGATAGCATGCTTCTCACAATCTTCATTCCTATGGCCTCTATTTTTATTATCTCTCTTTAATTCACTTCCCATGTTTCTGATGCAAAGACTGCAGGTACAAAGTACAGCCTATACAGTACTTTATTACTCCTACAGGGCACTTCTCTTCTCCATAGCAAGTCTCTTAAACACCTCTATAAAATAACATTCCCTGCTGCCCTCTCCTTATTAGATCTTCTTTACTCCATCCAACTTTATAGCTTTGCTAGGCCTTATCCTCTTCATTGTCATAACCATCACTTCACTCCTTGCCATGCCAAATTCCATTTCACTCTCTTTAATCTCCTCATTCCATTCCTGTAGCTGTTTCTGTACTTACTCTTCTTTCTTTCCCTTTTCCATCAAGTAATCAGCAAACACCTTAGCCTTAATGTTTTCCCCCACAAGTTTCCTTACCACTCTATTTATGATCATTTCCATTACCATTATGTAGTGGGGAGAGAACACTCCCTGCTTAGCTCCATTTTTTAGCACAACTCATGCTATTTTCATAAATACTCTTTACTCTCATTATAACTCCTCTTTCAACTCCAGCCTCCTCCATTGCTTTCCACACTTTATTTATATCCACACTCTTATATACTTTCTCCACATCCATAAATTCCACTATCAAGTCCTTCCCATATTCATACCTTCTCTACATAAGCTGTTGTACACTAAATATTAAGATGCGGCAAAATAGAAGACCAAATTCCTTTTTGTGTCTTATCTTCCTTCTTGAGGAGAGGAAATACCCCCACCACTCTATTACTTTCCCAACCCCAGAGTGTGTCACTCTTTTGGTTGATTAGTTTTCTGTATTCTGAATGGCAAACAAAGCAGAGACCAGTCGACCGCCTGTATATGAAGTTTTAGGTTCACAAAGTGTTTGAATAAAGACTACATTGAATAAGCTTGTTCCTATATATAATAATAAAAGGAAGTGTTTGCCTGTGTGTGTGTTTGTTTGTTTGTGTGTGATGCCCAGCCAAATCTACGGCACGCAGAGATATGAAATTTTTAGCATAGATGAACGGAAGAGGGTTCGAATGCACCCCGAAGCCAGATTTTTAAATTTGTAATTAGCTTCTTAAGTTAGCCTAATTTTAACAAATTTTTGAAGAATCATGGATTGCTAGTTTATAATATACCCTACTTAGAAAACTGCTTTATTTTTCCAGTAAATTGAAACCATTTTAAATCTGCATTTAATGAAAACATAATTATTTTATTTCTATTGCTTATTGCTATGTTGTTTAGAAAAAAACATGACTAATTATATAATATTATGATTCTCTAAATTTTTAAAATCAATTGGCAAGTTATTCCTGCACGTTCTACCTCGAAGCTGTAAATTAATCAAAATATGATAAATATTAGTCCCCCAATGGGAATTAAACAATTAGCTTAGTAAAAGGACGCGCTAAATATTTGGCTCAATTATCTAGAGCAGCGGTTCCCAAATTGTGGTACGTACACTTATTCCAGCTAGTACACCGTGAGAATCCAAACAAAACAAGCAAATTCAAGTTGTAAAAAGATAATGTCTCATCAAATACCATAAATATATTACGACCAAGTCAAACCAAAAGGAAAAAAAAAAGATTCAAACAGTTGTTGGAGGGGTAAATTAAAGTGTTTTTTATATTTCTTTGATACGTGTGCCCTATTATCTGTATTGATTGAGTAGAAATGTTAAATAACGATAAATAAAAACTGTTAATCTATAAATAGTGTTATGTCATTTTATTCCTGGGTTAATTAAAATTTACCTACATATTAAATATTCAGCATGATCTTGGTGACACTCCAAAATACGGAAATTGTTTGAATGGTACACAATCAACAAGTTCGGGAACCAACAATTCTAGAGTTTAGATAAATGCACAAAAATAAAGGTATAGCCTCTATTCATATATTCATCATTTGATAAAAGTACATGGTATATTCAGGAACTACTCCAAAACGGTGTGAGCCAAGCACGTAGGTATGATACCATTTTTTAATGTGGGAGGGTATTTGGTTGGAAAGAGTTTTTTTAGGGGGTAGCTGCCCCCTGAACAACCAATGGAAGAATTTTTTTTTTTACATATACACTTCTCAGACAGATTTAAAAGTTATTATTGTAGCTTTGGACTTGGTTAAGTCTTCCCCAATTGTGTAAAAAATACACATTTATCATAGCTTTTATTAGAAAGCGTTACTGTTGAACACATTTTGGAAAGGCACGCTCTAGTTGCAGTTGAATAACGCGTTTGTTTCTTATTTCACTAGATCACAGGAACATATCACAATTATATAGAAATATCTAGAAGCCATTAAAATCAAATACATTTTTAATAATTTTACCGTAGGAAAAGTATAAAGCTGCAAAATTTTGGAAGTCATTACTAGAGCTGGGATTTTAATGCAAATACATATTATATTCCTCGCCATTTAGATGTTAACAAAATTGAAATCTTAACTAATCACCATATTGTGGGCTTGCTGGAGAAACTCGTTAAGTCAAAATTCTTAATTTGTGAGAAATGCAATTTCTCAACTCAAACTTTTTTTTTCCATAATATTAGAAATATACTTTGAAACATTAAATGTCAACAATTTCTTTCATAATCTATTGTGTTGATTAAATTTAATCAATTAATTACTTTCACTTGACTTAAAGGGTTTTCACTGGTAAGAAGATATACTATTAAAGGTTGACTTAGTGATCTGATTAT
Source organism: Timema cristinae (assembly GCA_039000515.1). Lineage (NCBI taxonomy): Eukaryota > Metazoa > Arthropoda > Insecta > Phasmatodea > Timematidae > Timema > Timema cristinae. Next base: position 14,197,370 of record JBCFYV010000003.1, read on the forward strand.
GCTTTGTGAGATTTTCCTGATTAAAAATATGTGTTATAGAAGGTTGAGTGAGTGACAATCATTATTTTAGAATCATAATAACTAATGGTTAAACTCTTTATTTTAATAATCATTCAAATGCATTTGTTTTTAAAGGTCATCATAACTAAAAGTCTTATTACTGATTTGAACAAATTATACCAACTTAAACATACATTTTAATATTTACTTATTCAAATGTAAAATAAATGGCATTAAAATTCGATTACAATTAGAAAATCAACAAAAGGAACACAATTTTTCTCATGTTAATTACATAAAATCTGTTTGTTGAATTTCAAAAATATAAAGCCATTATGACAGACATTCAATTAGAAAATAAATAATACTATATTAATTAATCACTTTAAAAAAACAATATCTCATGTTACATGACATAATGCCTACTGTTTTAAATGTCAAAATAGGAAGAAAATTAATTTGACTTACAGTTAAAACTTGAATAGATTAAAAAAATTACATTGAAAATCAATAAACAATAGAGTGAGGTTACAAACTGCATATTTAAAGGCTAAACTTATCCAAGCATCTTCTTCATTTTAAGGATCTAGAATCCCTGTTCTGGGAACCTCTCATTCATTTTGCAATCTGGGATGGAACTATACCAAGAATGGTATATTTCTGGAATAACTTTCTTTCAGCACAGAGAATAGGTCTTGTTTCTTCTCCTTGTTTATATGAAGTTGTTTTTATAAAGAGTTTGCACAGTGCATTCAGTATCTAGTTGATTTCTGCCACGTTTCCCTACATCAATTTCATGATATTGTCCAAAGTAATCATACCTGTATTTTATTATATCTGGGCAGTCTTTTGAGAAACGAAAGCCTTTTATTTTTAACCAACAAGCTATATTATCAGCACTATCAACAGTAGTATTCCTAACATTCTTTGATGTAAGGTTCTTTAGATCAAAAAAATCTGTGAATTTCAATTCCTTGACTTGATAAAGTCCACACTTTTTTTTCTGTTCTTCATTGATCTCGCTGTTCTAAAAATTGTCAGACAATCAAGAGGTGAATATACTGAAACATACTTTTTGGTGTTTTCTATTGCACGATGAACTGAGTCCACCTGACAATCTCCATGTATGAGTGGCCACGCTCCATAAATTTTTGCTCAATTATGTTTATATGTGTGTTCTGCACACTGTATAGTATAAAGGCTATTAATATATATATATAATATATATATATATATATATGTTGCGATTTTGACCACCTCATGTATCTGAGAACATTGATAATTCTTTCGCATTAGCGGGAAGTTGATTGATCCACTGTTGCAAGCATGAACCTATTTCTGAGCTTCCTCTTTTTCCTTCTAGTTCTGTCCATACATAACAGTATGCATTATTAGGGGAATTCGATTCATAGATGGTTAAATTATACATTGAAAAATAAAACAAATAAAATAGCTTAAGAAGTAAGAAAATATTAATTCCTAACTATTGTTGTCATTGATAATGTCGAATGAGCAAGTGTTTACTGGATAGATATAACTAACCAACTGTGTAGTTAGTAAGTTTTTTTTTTAGCATCTTTTAAATTATTGAACAAAACGATAAGGAAAACTCACTCAGTAAGTCAACATGACTTAGTGAGATTTTCTTGACAGTAAAATGTTCTGTTGTCTTGGTGAGAATAACAGAATATTTCATTTGTTGTTCAAATGACAACAAATGACTTAGTGAGTTGTTCCTAAATGAAGAGCAATTATTTACCTTTATAATGGTATCAAAATCTAAAAACATGAAAAAAAAATGACAGTGATTTTTTCCAGCAAGCCCATGATATTAGGGTTAATATAATATATAAAATGAAAATAAAATATTATTTGATTTTCATTTTATATTTTTACATGTTTATATATTTCAAGTGATTTTACATAAAGCTACCTACTTTTTGAATTATTTAATATATTTTTTAGTAATAATTATTGCAAATTTGTTGAGGTTTTAAACATTGTTTGATTTGGTTTGGCTTGCATAAATCAGCTTAAAGGAGTTTTTCAATTACTATTTAAAAGGGTAAAATCCAACTCAGCTAGTCAAGGGTTTTTCCACTAAGTACAGGCCTTCTCTCCTCACAACGAACCTTTTGATAAATTTTTAAAATAATTTTGCAAACAGATAAAGTAATTTTGGTTGGGAACCTCCCTCCCTTCCAACACACTAATCCAACGACTTGCATTCTTATCTTGTAATATCTCCAAGTGATTTTAGTTTCACATGAACTATTGAAAGTGAAAATCTAACAATAAGCTCCATAAGATATTTTATTTTGTTCACTATGACACCAGGTGAGTCTTGATAAATACAAAATTAAAATAATGGTCTGGGATCAACGACTCCTTCAAAACCGACAGTAAAGTTATAATGTGTCAAGCTTGCAACAAAAATATGGGACGTTTCATTAAAATAACAATTGGAGCAACATGTGCGGCGCACACTTCATACAAGAGAAAAATCTGAGTTATTTGAAGAATCCTTTTTTTTTTTACAAAGATGAAGGTGCTTTCTTTCCAGTTAAAGAAACTAGTTCTTTAAGGACTTTGTAGTGCATTGAGCATTGCAAACATCCCATGTTTTATATTCCAAGGGCCTGAATTTGAATCCTTCTTGTGACACTAATGAAAGCGACAAATTCCTGATCAATCAATACTCGGAAAGAATGATCTGCATATGTATTATGAAGAAACTATGGAAAAGGATAATAAACTATATGGGAGATGTCTTCATATGGGTCGATGTGGATGAAATCACGTTGTTTAGGGTAATTTTGTTGTGAACCGTGTTGTAGGTAAGAGCTGTGAAATACATTAGAGTCCAGTTCTTCCAAATGAATTTCTGTGATAAAAAAATAGACCTAGTTGTGAAAGTCCCATATCGAGTCAGAACTTAATAACTCTTGTTTGATGTGCCGTTGCCTCTGCTATTGGTTCGAACAAGCTGAGGAACATGGATAAAACAGCCAACTTCTACTATGAACAATTTATAGTTGTATCTTTTGCTGCAATAACATAGTATAAATATCTAGTAGCCATTAAAATAAAAACACATTTTTTCAATATATTACAATATAATACATTTTTAATTAATAATGGTATTTTAGTGACAGTTTTTAAAATAAAGAATTAAAAATCTATACAATTACTTTGTTTTAAAAATCTTTGGCTACTTTGTTTTAGTCTTTTGTGCATTCAAAATATATTCTAGATTTCTTATTTTCATTGTTCTAGTGTGCTTAGGATCTATTAGCTCTAGCAATATGCAATTTAAATAAAATCTAGTTAATTTTGATTCAATTTCAATTTTTCTAAAATCATCATCTTTTTCTAACCTTTCAACTACCATACATTTTTTTTGTCCATACGACAAGTAAACAGTATTTTCGTTGGGTGATGTGAAGATAATAATATAATTATGTTAATGAAAGGAGGCTAAACAGATCCCATTCAAAACATATAATACATGTAATGTTAGTTTAATATTACTAGTCACAGTAAGTTAATTAGAGAAATTAGAAATGGAAAAGGGGGAGAGAGTTGTGTTACAATCTCACTATTTGAATATGTAAAGTTGAATTCATTTAGTAATTTTAAAATTTAAAATATTTATTTTTGGCGTGAAAATGAAAATTTATTTTGTAATGTGTTACTTTGAAGGCACTTGTATTCAGTGCTGATTCAAGTCAGGTTTAGTCGAGGTAATTGGGTATGTGATGTCTACACTTCCTTTTTTCCGAGACAAATCCAGTTTGCTCAGGACGAATGTTGTTGAGACAGGCAGTATCCAAATAGTCCGAGGATCCTTGCCAAGGATATAGCATAATATCTTGTACAATTTTTTCCTTAAATGCTTGATGATTTTTCACTTTTGTGAAATAAAATTCACCTAGTCCATGAATTTATATTATATTATTGAACATATCCTATAAAATTCACAATATTAAACAACGCTTTGAGACACATGGGGAAAACAAACAAAAAATATTATTTTGAAATTCCTTGCTGAAACTCCCAATATTTTTTATTATCAATTATTATTATTGAATCCTACCAGCACTCATATAGATATTTTACAGTAAATAGGTAAAAAAATTTGTGCTCTTCAAAATATTTTACGTCCTCTAAAAATACAAGTTTCACGCCCTTTTGGAGACCCAGTCCAACCCTGGTCTACCTGATATATAGCATATATTTTCTGAACAATTCGAAAGGCTATGATGACCCCAAAAAGTGAATTACTATAGAAGCATATAATTAATTATGTTTTTTAGAAATATATTTAATACTTCTTGTGTTGAGAGTCATCAACTCGCACAACATTCCAATTTAATCCAATTTTGGTATTGAATATTATTTTACCACAGCTATGCTTATATCGTTATATTATTTTTTAACATTTAAACTGTTATGTATGTCATAGCTAAAAGCTAGTTTGTAAGTCATGTGCAGATATAATCCTTGTTTTCATAAATTGCATGTTAAAAATACCCATTGAAAAAAAATATTTTAAATGATATATTTTATGAAATAATATTGTTGTAGATTCACTTTATAACCTGAAAAGATTTTTTTAAGATTCAGAAAATAAATACAACTGAAATATTCAAACTGGTCCTCTGGACAGGTTTTCAGGCTATTAGTGTTGTCCTGTCAAGCGAACAACTGAGTCTCGGGTTCTACCTAGAAACTTTATCTCTCTCTTGGCTTGAGTAGGTGTGGTGGGGTTTCCACCCCTATCTTGTAATAAACCTACATTTATGTAACTAATGACAGATTTCTAGCCGAGGGAACAGGTTTACGTGATTAAAAATATTATATTTATAAATTACACAGAAAATTTAAGATGGTAGTTTTTTTTTTAATTCAACCATTTTCAAAGATGTGTTTTCTGTGCTAATTTTAAAAATATATGCATAAAAAAATAATTATATAATTCAATATCAATTTATAAAAGTGTCTATACAGTCATAATAAAAAAAATTAAAAATATATCATTATTGGTTCATATAAAATTTCGGTCGCAAATCAGTCATTTTTACTGTATATTAGTAGCTATGCAACCCCACCTTAAGGGTGTATGGCCCAAAATTAATAATATAATAATTATATATATATATATTAGTAGGTCTTCCTAAACCAAATTTGGATCACTGTATAAAATATAGATTAAATGTATATTTTAAGCACAGTGTTTACTCAAAGTTTGAAATTTTGGCATCTAGTGTAACAATTTTAAGGAAAACCAAATGATGCAAAGATTTCATATTTGGAATGTTAGAAGTACTTGAGGAGGTTTATTAATTGAAATAAATTTTATCTCAATGAACCTTCAATTAATAGCATAAAAAATTGCCAAATAAATGCAATATTCAATTAATTATTTTGTATACTTAAATGTTTGTAATAAATGGGGAAGTAAATCAATTAATGCCGGCTTCTTTAAACTTTATAATGGTACTTCATTTACATTAATATTCAATCTGAAACTCATGAAAATTGATACAAGCTGAGGTGCTACATATTTTGCCCCCGGATTTTGAAAATATATCTGATACAAGCCCGCAATAGCCGAAACAGAACGGCCTGGTTAGAGTAGAGCAGACAACTCATCCCTTCTCACTCCAAGTCACCAGCTGTCTGTCCTTGAAATCATAAATATGTTGCAAGTGGTTTTGGCAGGTTTGTAAAACTCATCGCCCTGAACTATCACCATCTCTCTTTAGGGATTGTCACCAGGCTCTACACCGTTTTCAAGTCAGTGTAGCAAGTTTTACTATTGATGAAAGGATTTTTTTCAGTGGGGCTGAGTTTAATTGCATTTAATGTCTTTAGAAATGTGTGAAGTATATTAATTGTGGAAAAACAATTTTTATTATTTTAACAAATGGCCCCACAAAAGTTTAAAGATGGGAGAAGATATGTAAAAAGCAAAATGAATAAGAATTCCAAGGAAATGAAATTCGGAGAGCCCGAACCGCTAATGCGTAGGTGAAATGACTTCAAACATATATTATGTTATTGAGTGAGGTTAAATAATTAACTTTTTTTGAAAATTCTTTTGTAATCAGGAACAAAATCGGGAACGTGCAACTTAGCACGTCAATATCTTACCACTGAGCCATCAAGGGCTAATCCTGTGTAAGGGTCATTTAGCGCTCATATTTCAAGGGTTAGTTAGTTGGTGGTATGTAAAATCGTCGGCCATTTAAAAATAATCCGAAACAAGCTCCATCGTTGATCCATGGTAGCCTTGTGCTGTCGTTTGGACAATTTTCACTAGTTTTAAAAGGTTTCTTGGATATAATTTATAGTAAATAACTATTATCTATAATATATTATAGCTATTAACGAGCCATGGCTTGCCACACGTATTTCACCAAACCTTCTTTAAAGTATGACTGATAAGGATTTCTTAGCATTATACAAATACTGAGTAGGTAGCTCAATGGTGAAGCTTTGATGTGCCAAGCATAAGGTTCCGGGTTCGATTACCATGTACACTACAATAATATTGTTTCTACTATATTGAGAAAAAATAAAGTGCACCCATGTGAACGGATTTATTTTTTTCAAAATATTAATCCTTTGAACTGTTATAACATTATTTAGGCTATTCATTTATTTTATTTATTTATTTATTTAGTGATAATGGCAAAGTGGATTTTAGTTAATCTTGTACTACGTTCACCAACACTGAAGACTCGACTTTCAAACCAATGAAATCTGAGTAAGTGGATGATTACTATATTTTTAGTGGGAAATGTGTTTTAAGTTTCTTTAAAATGACGTGTAGGTGTGTACAAATTGACACTATTAATGAATTTGGTACAAAATTATATGGCAATGTCATGGCCTTGATTTGATAGGTTTGATCCAAACTTGAGGGTTAAAAAAAATACTAACCAGGTAGGCTGTTTAAAAAATTAAGTTCACAGTTTAACTCCACTTTCATAAATGGGTACTTAACTTAAGATGTGAAAGTAATGATACAAATAGCAGCTTTGGGTGTGAAAGTAATTATAACAATAGTATTTGTCGTGTGAAAGTAATTATAACAATAGTAGTTTTTGGTGTGAAAGTAATTATAACAATAGCTACATTATTTACATATAAGATAACTGATCAATAGTTGGACATATTTGGGGTCATATTTGTTAAAAATAAAAGCATTTTAAGTGTTTTATAATTATTATAAATGAACTAGAAAAATTAAACCACTTTAATTGTAATGTGTATTTGTACAAAAAATTTCATAATTTTTTTAAAATAACATAACTAACTTTAGTATTTTGAAAAGGTTTGTGTCACATTTGTAAAATTCTTGAAAAATTAACTGTTTATGTTTTTAGCGTTAGTAAACATATTTATAGATAGCTTCCAAATAAGCATGCTGTTTAAAATGTAACTTTCTTTTAAAATGTCACTTCCTTTTTATTTCCAAATATTTTGAATACGTGGTTTGGCGGTTCTGTTTGCCCGTAACTATGAACGCTAAAGCAAATCTGATTTGATACTACATATTTTCATGTGCATGACAGCGACGTGCAATATTAAATTATTTGATTGTGGTAATAAACTAACTTACTAGCTTATATGTGAGGAATGAACTGTAGCATCTATATTATAATTTTTTTAGTGTAGGTAGAAATAAAATTCACCACCCATACACCCGGCTGGGACTCGACCCCTGATCTCCCACCATTGGTTAGCTGGTCTAATGCGAGACTGATGACTTTGATCATTCCACCAAAGAAGTGGGATTTTCTAAAGTACTATTTCGTCATTGCAGCGATGGTTGCGGATTATCACGCTTTACTGTAGTTAAACCTTTTCACTGGGAAATGTTATTTGTAATAAGGCCTCACTCGAAATTCTAATGAAATGTTTACTCTTCAAAGGACATTAAATTTCGATTGTATATTTAGAGCTTTAGGTGTTTAGTTGTAAAACGTTTATTTTTCCCTTTCATTCCATGATGAAATATTTAAAACAACACTTTTCTCAGTTCTATATAAAAAATATTTGTTGCACCATACCAATTAAATAAGAATATAGTTGTTATTATATTTAGCCAAAGATAATTTTTTTCTTACCTATATACAATCATAAACAAATTAGGGCTTCCGTGGATATGTGAAGAAAAAAAAGAATCGCTCTCACACTTTCTCGCTCTCCTCTCTCACACCCATTCTCCCTCTCTCTTACACTCACTCTATCACACAATCTCTCTCAAATTATCTTATCACACTCTCTTTTAAATTCTATCTCTCATACACACTATCTGTCTTAAACTCCCTCTCCCTCTCTCAAGCTTACTCTCTTTCTGTCTCAAACTCTCTCACTCAATCTTTCTCTCCCCCTCAAAATATCTCTCTCAATCTCTCTACAGCTCTCTCACTCAAACTTTCTCTCAAAAATAACTTTGATAATCCCCTCAAAATTAAGTGGTAAAATGAAAACATAACTGACCGTACTGTATTTTTGTATTGTGTTACTATTTGATAAATTGAACATCAAAACCCATTAATTGAAAAAAATCCTTCCAAAACACATACATAGATAATTAAATCGCCATTTTAAACATATTTCAAGATTTTTTTTAGTTTTTATCTTATAATACATACTAAAACATGTTTAAACATCATTGTATCGTTTATATTTTATATCTGATGCACGAAACAAAAGATAGAAAATATTTTTATGAAATTGACAACTTAATATTTTAATTTGCACACTATGCTCACTATATCACTGATTTAGATGTGAACTAACCATAGCAAATTCCAATAATAAATATCAGTTTCCCTAGTTCAAGCAACTCAATCTAGATGTGTTATGACCAGCATCCAAAGAGAAATATTGTATTGGCAGATTGAAAGATTTGATGTGTTCTATGTGTGAACTATTATTTTTTAGCAAAAGGGATAAATTTTACTCAGAGATGTACAGCCATGCAGTAAATAATGGTGTCCATGGTGACTAAGCAATGAATAAAAAACTGAAAATTCTCTGTGTAAATCAGGTTTTTTAGGAAAACAACTATTTTTCCTGACATCTGGACTCCAAATCATTAAATTAAGTAGTTCTTTGTTAAAATTTGTTCAGTCATTTCCTGTTAATTTATATAACCAGAAGTGAGCTTATCAAATATATAAGATTCTTTAATTTGTAAAGACCTAATTTGGTATTTTACGATTTTTGCTAAATAATTTGATTTTATAATAAATATATGCAAATATAATTGCTTTATTTGCGTGTTACTTACTTAGCACATAATTGTGTATAAAATAAGTTTAGTAATAAATTGTCTACACATAAAGAAAAATTAAAAACGAATGCATTATAACTTTTATGTCATATTAGCAGTGGCGGCTCATAGCTAAAATTAGTGAGGGTGCTGCTCCAGAAAATGTTTAGCCTTTGTTTTAAAATTGTGTTAAAGGAAAGAAACATGTATAAAAAGAAAATGTATTCAGGAACTTGATAAAATTTTAACAAAATATTTTTTTTTTACTTAGTACTTTAACATAAATTGTTACAGTTCAAGAACACTCTTCTACACTTTATCACATTCAAGAATATGGTACACGGTTTTTAAGCACAACACAAGCTGAGTAAAAAAAAACTTCCTTTCACCATCACGCCAGAGCCGGCACTGCGAGAGTAACAGTGCTCTCTTTACTTGACAGTCCCGCCTTCCTCCCCACCCCTCTCCTATGTGTGCATGCGCACAACAGTCAAACACCACGTCACTGGAACTGTGAAGCGCACAGTCCCATTCAAAGATTTTTGTATCTTTTTCATAAACTGGGGGATGGCTACTGAAGTACTGACATTAAGCTTAAGGAATATATATTGTACTACAAAAATAAATAAAGAATTAAAGAAGAAAGGACTCATTATATTAAATGTTATTGATAATATAAAGTATAAATAGGGGGTGCTGCAGTTCTGCAGTATCTATACACGAGCACCCACTGCATATTAGAGAGGATGTCATGCTTCAAGAAATGTCACCTACACGCATGCAGCCTTCAAAAAATGATGAAGAAGAAGCTTTCTATTACCAAGATAGAGAGTGGAGTGGGTTGAGCTCGATTAAAGACATTTCCTTACTTTCATTGTTGACTCAATTATAATTCGTATATCTGTATTGTTTAGTATTAAAACAAAATGGAAGATCACATTTCCTCATGAAAATAGCTTTGAGGGTAATCTACACTCAAGGAAACTTAAAATTGTTATCGTATGTCCGCACATCTTCAAGATACAAAATAACGTATCATTTCGAAAATGAAGGCATAATAAATATAAAAATCTTTATTTAAAATATTTTTTTATAAAACCAATAGCTTCAGAATTATAGGTACACATATATATAATAGGAAATTGCTGTAGTTCTCAGCGGGTGTGATGTTCCTCTTTTCTCTAACAGTGCATATTATTTCGTTTATGATCTTTGGTAGAATGTGCAACAATGTCTTAACTCGTTTCAAATAATTTTCTTACGAGTTGTAAGTAAATATCTATTTTTTATTTAAAGTTGTGAGGAAGTCTATGCTGTGCACTCTCCCCGTCCTTTAAAAACAAATGATCCCTTTTGTAAAAAAAAGCCTATACATTTGATTGGGGATATAACTTAGAAAAGAAATAACATGCTAGAGTGTTACGAAGCTTAGCTCCGTTGGTACTGCGTCCATCTATGGAGATAAAGGTCCCGGGCTCGATTCTTGGCATGAACAAGAAATTTATCATTGTTCGAATGTGGGTTTACCCTTTCAAGTGATAAATTGACGGCCAGGAGATGGATTTTGTGTCTGTCCTAGATTTAAGATTAGAGTAGAAAGTACAAAGTACAAAGGCATATAACCTGAACAAAACTCGGTGATAAAAAAAGTTTAAAAAAGAATAGCACAGACAACCTACAATGGCATCACGAAACATAATTTGAGAGCCACTACTGTATTGTTTAAGTTCAGGTTACAGATAGGTCCAGATGGACACTAACAATATGTGCACAGAATGTCTACATCAATATTCCACCTTCTCCTTTCCCCCTTCACAATCATAACACACATATAGGCCTACATTTTCAATCACTCTTTTTTTATGTCCTTTCCTGTCAAATGTTTTTTCTAATGTATTTTCTCCCCTTTGTTCAGACATAACGAATTAGTTTTATAACAACTATCAAAACATAGTTTGTAGGTCCCAAGTTCAATTCCCGCATCAATATGTCATTCTTTTAATTTAAATAATATGTAGATGAGGCTATAACAGTAATTAACAAATACTAATATTCAACATCATGTAGAGATAAAGCTTTAAATACTTAACGTCCACCGTCCACCTCCCCCACCTTCCCAACACACTATTAGTTCGGCATATCTGTATAAAGCATAATTAGTTTGTTTAATTAATATTAATATTATTATTAATTACAATAGTGTGTTAATGATGAGCAATATCTAAAACTGAGGAAATGTACTCACATTTCTGTGAAGGGACAAAGTGAAGCAATTTAGAAAAATGCACCCTTTGTTTACCCATTCGAGATTTGAAATATGACCACCGTTCCTCGTTAAAATAAACTAAATGAGATTAGTGTTTAAATCGTGTTAAGGTTAACTTTACAAATGAACCGATGGTTTAGTTCGGTCCTGGGATGACACAGCGGTCTAGGGATAAGGTGTCTAGACTTCTGTGCTGAGGGTCCGGAGTTCAATCCTCGGTCCCGACAGAGATTTATTTGATTACCAAACCCTTCCTTCACCTCTAACAAGACGTGTATTAATCACAACTTGTGAATGTGTGGAATGTCAGGCCTCCACCGTGGTTCGGATCCCACGTTAAACTGTAGGTCCTTCATTTAATCTCACAACCACCCTACCATTACACATTAGCATAAGTGTGAATAAGCCTAACGGGTAGTAAGACGTGGTGCTAATAGTAATAATAATAATAATAATAAAATAATAATAATAATAATAATAATAATAATGGTTTGTTCCCTGACTTACTGTTTTCATTCATAATAGCCAAAGAAGAAGAGTGTCTACCTGCTAATCCGCCCCCTACCCCACCCTCTCTGCCCTTCCAAAACTCAGCCCAGGACTTTCCAGTCCACCGCTGACGAAGATAGGTTTTTTGGTTCTCAACGGGACGGATCGTTAGCAAATACTCTCACCTTTATCTCAGCGACTCAAACGCTATCTTACAGATTTTTCTCAACATTAGCTCTGTCCAAACAACGTTAAGCTTATTGTAGACCTCTGTTCCCTAAATCCATGCTGTTCTTTTCTCCACCTTCCTTTAATTTTATTTCTTATTCTCTTTTCCATTATAATCTTATATATATTTTTTACAGTAGCACATCAGCATTATCTTCCTATAATTCATACACCTCTTCTTGTCTTCCTTTCTTGAAAATTGGGATTATAAATCCACTCTTTCAGTCTCTTGGTACTTTCCAAATGACTATCAGCATCCTTTATAGCCATTGTATTCCCTCCTTTTCTTCTAATTCTTCATACTCCTTTATTTCATTCTTGTGAAAATATACCCTCCATAATTCCTTATATTATTCTCTTGTCTTCATCATTACTCCTTCTTCAGCTCCCATTCTAACTTCTTGTCTCTTATCTAACCTCCTGTATCTTACCTGACTCTAACACCTTTTTACTTCTTTCCATCACCTCTGTCCATTTTTGCATCCAAACCTTCCTGGCTTCCTGTACCACACACTTCGCTCTTCTCTTCTTTTCCCTATACTATTCCTCATTCCTATTCTTAAAACTTCTTTTGAAGGATTTGTTCTTGTCCTCCCACATACCGTTTCAGTAGCTCCCACGAAACTTTTCTTAAACCTTTCTCATTCTTCATCTGCACATTGCATCTAATCCTAATTTATTAAGCTTATTGCCTTTCTTAAATACAACTTTCATTCCTCTTCATTTTTAAGCCTCCACACCAGTGATTCCCATCCTTTTCTGTTTGAAGGAACCCTTGAAGTATTTTGAAAAATCTCGAGGAACTTCTACTTGGCTGACATATAATAGATTCAACAGGGTTAAATTAAATAAAGATATGTAAAGCAGTAGGATTAGTAGTAAATAATAATTAAATCATACTTTTGAATAAAATAATACACGAGTATTTACTGCCTTTTAATATGTACAGTAGCTCCATGGCTTCTTTGGTGCTAACTGACAGCTCACAGCTGATTTATGACAGTTGACATTTAGGTGTATACCTAAATTTTGACCATCAAAAGTGACAGCTGTTGAACACATGTATTTGCAGATCATATGGTTCAGCGTAGGGATACATAATTTGGTCCGATAACTTTTAAAAGCTTTTAGCTGTCAGCTGTGAGCTGTCATTCAGCACCAAAGAAGCCATGGGGCTACTGTAGCTTAATATATTACTGTCAATCAAAAAATTACAAACTTTTCAGTTTACATCTGGCTTACTGGTTACAAACAAACTTGGTGTATATATTTTGCAAGAGTTTTGTGTTATTTTAATGTTTTATTCATAAACTTGTTAACGGAAAAATAAGTTTCATTTTATTGTTTTATTATTAATTCACAACTGAAAATAATACAATAAAATAACAATGATTCCAACTGTCTCTTTATTTAATGTGAAACTTGGGTTTGCTTTTTTGAACACAACTACTTAATTTGTGCTCACATCATTGATAAGCACACACATAATTCTTCGTCACAGACAACAGTCTATTATTCCTCTGTTTGGTTTTTATATTAGTCATACACGATATGTTTACTCATAAATGTTTGATGTTGAGAAGTGTAGCAATATGTATATAACTTTCTGGGAGATGTCAATAAACTCTCTTTTCACTGATATCCAAAACATATCTAATGACATTTAATTCAATTTAGTTTTCAGTGTGCAATCATATCTCAATTCAGTCAATTGTTCTCCTTCCTGCTGGCTGAGTAAAATTTCTGAGCTGCTTGGGGATCTGTGAAACGGTTCTTGACCCAATCATACACTTCCGATGAAAAAGAAGGGAAGTACTTGTTCAAATTTTCAGCCATAGATTCCATATGGCCGGAAATCGGGGGCATAATGGCTTCACGGTAGTTGCCAGTTGAAATACTCTGAAGATGAGAAAATAAGGGTAACATTTCAAAACTAGCCTTAGAAAGAGGTTTTTTCCAAACCCCAATTTTATTTTTGAATGCTACAAATTTGTCTGTACACGTCAAAATATTTTTCTTGGGACCTTGCATGTTGGTGTTCAACTTATTTAGTTGTTCATAAATATCTGCCAGGCATGTTAGTTTCAGGAGGCACGATTTGTCCTTAGGATAGTTGGAAAAATAACTTTAATGTTTTCTCTGAAGAAAATCTGGAGCTGCTACTATCAAAGAGAAATGATCACAGAAAATTGCTGCGAGTAAGAAAACAAACATAGAAGTGTGGCCACACACGTCAGCCGTATTTAAGAAAATGCACCTTAAATCTTTCTCGTTTCTTAAATAATAACTATCAAACAAATACCTAACCAAGCTAGATTTCAAAATGCTTCTTTGTTTTATTTATGTGTCACATTGAAACCTTAATATTTTAATTTGCTTATTAATTTTTAAAAAAAGTTGCAAGTTGTACTATTTTTTCGCAAGCTTTTGAAAATTCTCACGGAACCCTGGACACGGGCTCGCGGAACCCTGGTTGGGAATCACTGCTCCACACCCTTATCCTTCTTACTTGTTTTCATACTTTTCTCTTACATTCCCATCCCCCTCTGTCATCCACCAGCAACCTGTGGTCATTATCTAGAAACACACTTGCTACATCACCTTAACATTTACTTTCTCCCTTTTCATTTTCTTGTCCATAAGAATATATTATTGGTAAATCTGTCAAGAGAGTGATTTTACTGTTCTAAGTGGCAAGAGGGAAACCACTATTTTAATTAATACATAAATAATGAGAAAATAAAATCTTTAAACTTATTATATTTGTACACATTGCACTCTGTTGAAATGTATATCCTAAGACTATAATATAAATAATTCAAATACTTTGAATAGCCGAGCTTACCTTGTCAATTTATCTTTTTGATTTGACAATGAAGATATGTTAGATTATTTTTTTATTTACATTGGAAATCTACATACACCATTACTCAAAAACCTATGCGCCAGTTTGGTTGCGCTGAAGACCCATGTCACGACACAAGTGAAAAGTAAATGGAAGATCCACCATATTTTCAAGTATGATGCTGTCCTCTGATTTCATCACAATACATCATTCTTCTCTCTCACACATGGAATGGCCACAACCTTATGTTTACCAACACATTGGGAAACACAGGTTATCTGTAAAAAGTTATGTTTTCAATATTTACCTGTTCATAATTGAATGAGCTTCAATATTTTAATATGTTCAAATTATGTTCTCTTTTAGTTTTTTCCACACTTTAACACTTTTAACACTTTTTCTGATTTAAACCTCCTATTTTACAATTTAATATTTTTTATTAATTAATACCAGTTCAGGGTCTAAACAAGATCTCGAAGACTATCAAGAAGTAGGAAATTGATGAAGAAGCTAGCCCATATTTTTCTTTCTTTTTTCTATCTTTAAATATTTTATCCAACCATGACACTTTCAGTTTCATATGCTAGATTTCACCTTTATTGGAAGTCAGTCATTTTTTTTACTAGCCATATTAAATCTAAACTACTGGTTATATTTTTATCTGAAAACAATAATCTTTGATCAGATAATAATTATTTTATTTTCATTGTATTTTAGCACTATACATTAACAGAATTCTGTCAGGCAGAGAAAATCTTCATGAAAATAACTTATTAGGAATGAAAATACTTTTCTTAAATTTTAAACCATTGTTCCCTATATTGTTTATTACTATAATAATTTCTTCACTTTTACATGTTGTCAGTATTGTCAAGTTACCCCCCCCCCCCCCCAATTATAGCATTGTTACTACCTGATTATTGTACCCTTGGGATGCTGATCCAGGAGAACTGCACGACGACTTCAACGTGAGTCTGGTGTTCTTAAGATCTGGCTTCAAGTACACTGTTTTAATTGTCATTCCAACATCCCCAGAGGTCCAGGAATTAAAGGGTCAAGTTAAATTTCTCTTTCCACCAAGTGAGATAGTAACAAGCCAAATACAATTAAATTACCATACCCCTAAGATTATTACTCTAAACAAATCCCCAGAAGCTGTAGACATATTTTATCTGCACAGGTCCCACGAACAAAGTATCAAAGGAAAAATAATTTTACACAAGGTATTTCTTTAAGTGTTTTTATTGGATTTTTCAATATTTTTTTACCTACAATACATTAAAATATGGATAAAATAATGTTGTTTCATTATTAAGTAATATTGATCAAATAAATTCAAAACAAAATCAAAATGAAGCAATGAACTAGTAAAATGGCTTTGATTATATGGCAATAAAAGAAAGCGAGCAGTGTAAATATGCTTAAATACTCATTTCTGTGTTTATTTAATGAGATACAATATGTGCTCCTCAAGCCAAAGTGGGGCTTGGTCGTTCGAAATGAATTACACATTAAGCTTATCTTTATACTTCTTGTAACTAACTTTTTTTTTCTTTTTTTTTTTTTTGACAGTACAATACATAGAAGAAAGAAGAGAGAAAGAAACTAATCACTGCTTTATTGCAGTTTGTTCCCTCGATTATGTCGTTATTAAGGATATATCGATCAGAGGCGGCCATATTATCAGGAATGTGCTCTCTAAAACACAGTCAGGAAAGTTCCATGCACTTCACAGCCATTTGTAATTGTTCAATAACATGATTATTTATAATTTTAAATCCCTGCATTTTATTATTCTCTTTTTATTTTAGTTGACATGTAATTTATAAAACTATTTGACCATTTGGTTGATGTTTAAAAACTTGTACCGAAGTTCCCTGCTTGAGCCAGGACTACACAAGGGTTGCCAGTGACCACAATATTTGTGGGCTGCCGCCCCCATTCCCTCTCTGCTACTTCTTGAGTTGCTCAAGGCACCATGAGGGCCATAGACCTCTTACTCGGCGGGTCTTCAAAGGAATACCCTGGTTTGGATTAAAGAACCTTGCCTCAAAACAGTAAAGTAACATTTATTGACATGTAAAATAACAAAGTGTTTTGTTTTACTTATCGATATATCCCTAATGGGTTGTTAATTATATACATACACATGAGTCATGTATTCATATAAGTTATTCGGTTATATTGGTTCCAGCTAGATGACATTTCAGGAAAGACCTCATTTCTGTTTTGGCTACAAAACTATATCCACCCTTATATCTTGTTTTTGCTGAGCTTTCTTCGTAAACCTTGTTAGTATTTTCACTACAAAAGCATTTGTTAAAATAAGTATCCTAGTCTCATATTTGAGTTTTAATGCTGTGTATTTAACTTTCCTAATTGTATTCTTGAGATAACCTCACAGTTTTAATGTTGATATATCACGGTTTGCCATCGCAAACATTCATGTTGAAGTAGAATATTTTGTTGTGTTGTTCATTTAAATCCATTCAAGAAGAACCATATTGTACAGAAAAAACTAGAATGGTCTTATATAGTCCAACAACATATTTTACTATCTATCAACAATGTAGCTATGTTGTAAGATGGAGGAAGACCAAATGAATGTTAGATGTATATTAAAATATAAATAAATTACAATATATTCTAAGAACATATATAAAACATAAATGAAAGCCCAAACTTAAACCTTCAAATTAAATAACAATAAATACATAACAACATTTCCTTATTAAGTAGTTTGGATGCAATATTTACAGCAGTTATTTCTACTTTATTCTCTAGTGTTAGTCAAACCTAGTTAATGTAACTACATAAAACAATAGGCTTGATTGAGTCAAACTTCAGCATAGATTATAATAGTGTCTTCATTTGAAATTGTGCTGTGATCATGTATTTAATCCATTATGTAAACTAACTAGAACATGTGCATCTTATGAATTAACATAGGATGTGTAAGATTTGCTAATCAAATGAAGATAAAAATAGAACAAATATATCACCACTTAGTGATCAGCCATGTCAAAAATGCATATAATTTTAACATTCAACCTTACAATATACTCCCAATCAAAAATTAAATCTCCTTGCTCACACATCTTAAAATAAATAAAATCAATCAAACTTTAAAACACTAACAATAAAAACCCTTTCCAGAACTCTCTCTTGAATGTTATTCGTCTATTTGTACTTTAAAAAATTCAGCAACAAATTAAAAAAACAATACTGCAATGATTCTAGCATTTCTAGTGACATAATATTTATAATCACTTATTTTCCATTATTGATAAGTGGCCTGGTCTTGACAGAAATATCATATACAGTAGAGTCCCGCTCAAATGGCAAGCTAGGTTTCAGGGCCTTCCTGTAGAGCGGAACATAGAATTTTTTCTTTCAAAGGCATGAATAATACTAATAACATGTTTACATTATCATATATAAAGTACTCAATAGAGCTATGCCTTAAAAATGATATAAAAATAGTTGAATGAAAACGAACATTTGATTGATCATTCAATAAATGATAGTTAAAACCATTTGATAGTGCCCATAACTAATGTAAACTAACTGAATTACTAACATAAAATGGCGGCCATTCATTATACACAGAATGTTGAAAAAGGCCAGAAGAGCGAGACAACCCCCGAACATAGTGGACATGTATATAATTGAAAACTACTGAATTAGTGAAACGCTCTAAAGCGAGACCCTGCTGTATTAGCTATTTAGTAAAAGTTGGTGTCATAGCTACACTTATACAGATTTATTTGCACTTGCAAATATTATAACCTTTATTCCTTTTCCTATGCTATCCTTCAAGTCATTTTATCTTGTCAATATTACCTACATTATTCATATATCTCTTATTAGTGTTTTGTCACAACCATCATAAATTCAAATATTTCCATTCAAAATCTAATAACAAAAAGTAATGTGTAAATTGGTGCTGTAAAAACAATGTACATTTATTTTTGATTCTTTGTGAATGTGTTAGTATGATATAACTTGGCCAGAGTAAAGAAAATGTCTTGCATGTGGCATTATATAGTAATTAATTTATGAATCACTGTAATGTATAATGTTGTTTAAGACACACACACAATGTTCTTGTTAGTATTTATTGGCTTAGGGTATGAAAGTATTGGACACACATAGCATATGATGAAATAATGTTAATTACAATAGGAGGATTTACATTATGTAGCCTAATAAACAAATAGGTTAGACGAGTAAGCTTTTGCGAGGTTATTTGAAAGTTTCGTCACAATGAGGGGCGACTATCGTTTAAGCCATGCTTAGTGTGCCGGCGCCGATGCCAAAGCCAACACCCTTTGGTCCAAAGTTTCGTCCGTAGCAGCTGCGGCAGTAGATATCTCTGTCTGGGCCGTCGTTGAGATTTGTCGAATCTAGAGAGCGGTGGCAGTCCTTACAGTTGAAACAGCGGCGATGCCAAATCTGAAATGCCATTTAAGAAAGTTGTTTTAATTTTGTGCTGCACCAATGATACAAAATAACCTTTGGAAATAAATACATTAATAGTTATGTGAAACTTGATGATTTAAAGCTATTTAGTTTATTATAAATCACTTCTGTATGAAATGAGATAAGTAACAAACATACATTTCATATTCATTAAATATGTATAATAAGACAGTATAGAAAGAGCATACAACAATGTAAAGTAAGTGATAGTGAAGGAAGCCAACCTTAAAGGATAGTTAGGTTAGGCCTAGATAGAAAAATACACTTCTCTCTTCTTAAACTATTACACTATATAACCCTTCACACATTGTTGAATTTTCGGAGATGTTCCTTTATCATTAGAAGAGACACATTGAAAACACACAAAGAAAGACAGGCTATAGAATTACATGTTACATATTTCAAATCATTCTAGAAACATATATTTCTATAGCCTATATCTTTGTTTGTGTGTTTTCAATGTGTCTCTTCTAATGATAAAGGAACATCTCTGAAAATTCAACAATGTGTGAAGTCTAATATAGTGCAATAGTTTAAGAAGAGAAGAAATGAAGAGAGAAGTGTGTTTGTTATTATCTAGGCCTAACCTAACTTTCCTTTTAGGTTGGCTTCCTTCACTATCACTTACTTTACATTGTTGTACAGTGTTTCTTCACTGTATTATTATACATTTCCAAGCCACTTGGCACTAATTCATTTTATATTCACCAAATAAGTATAAATATGACATGATAATCAAACCGATGGCTTTTAGCTTAACACACCAATATTCTACCACCGAGATATGCTTAAGGTACTTTATCACTGATAGTTAAAGGCAGAGTTTGAGATAAATTTGTGGAATTGCCGGCTTAGTACCTACCAAAAACATAGCCACCAGTGACATGAGGTCGGCATTTATGCTGCTGCCTGTACAGGTTGTCAACTGTACATGATATAATTTATACAAGTGAATTACCATAATCCATACTAAATTATTATTTCAATGTAATGTCTATACATTTTATGTTTCAGGGAAGTTTTCAGTATTTCCTTAAATGGAAACTTTGGACATTATAATCGAATTACTCACCGTGTTCTTGCTTATCATCTTCTCTGCTTCATAAACCATGAACCCACATCTTGGGCATCCTTGGCCTATGGGGGCCCTTGCACCTGAGGAGGGCTTCGCTTCAGGGCTGGAATAATAACCATTTGCTCCATGTGCATTCTTATATTTTCTATAATCCTTTTATTGTTTTTAATACAGGTGTAATTGGGTTAAAAAGTTTTTTTCATTTATTCAAAGTCCAAGTAATAAACTTGGGAAAATTCATAATCTATTTTTAATATGGTATTCAGATAAATAATGTAACTTTTGTTAATAGGACATAAAAAATTCAGAAACTTTATAAGAAAAATAGTGAATGGTTAGAATAAAGAGGGAAAAAATAGCACTCTTACCTAAATATAGAGTAGAAATAGGCATGACAAAACAACTACAGTAGCCCTATGGCTTCTTTGGTGCTGACTGACAGCTCAGAGCTGATTTCTGACAGTCAACATTTAGGTGTATACCTAATTTGGTCCATTAGAAGTGACAGTTGCTAAACACATGTTTTTGCAGATCATATGGTTCGGTGTAGAAATACATAATTTGGTCTGGCAACTTTTCAAAGCTTTTAGCTGTCAGCTGTGAGCTGTCAGTCAGCACCAAAGAAGCCATGGGGCTACTGTAGAGAGACATACTACAAGTTCTCAGGAGTTGAGAAAAGGCTGACTGTTGAAAGTGTCAATAGCTCAAGATGGAAGGACTACTAATAGGTGGCAGTAGCTCAAGATGGAAGGACTACTAATAGGTGGCAATAGCTCAAGATGGAAGAACTACTACTAGGTGGCAATAGCTCAAGATGGAAGGACTACTACTAGGTGTCAGTAGCTCAAGATGGAAGAACTACTACTAGGTGGCAATAGCTCAAGATGGAAGGACTACTACTAGGTGGCAGTAGCTCAAGATGGAAGGACTACTACTAGGTGGCAGTAGCTCAAGATGGAAGGACTACTAATAGGTGGCAGTAGCTCAAGATGGAAGGACTACTACTAGGTGGCAGTAGCTCAAGATGGAAGGACTACTACCAGGTGGCAGTAGCTCAAGATGGAAGGACTACTAATAGGTGGCAGTAGCTCAAGATGGAAGGACTACTACTAGTAGCTCAAGATGGAAGGACTACTAATAGGTGGCAGTAGCTCAAGATGGAAGGACTACTACTAGGTGGCAGTAGCTCAAGATGGAAGAACTACTACTAGGTGGCAATAGCTCAAGATGGAAGGACTACTACTAGGTGGCAGTAGCTCAAGATGGAAGGACTACTAATAGGTGGCAGTAGCTCAAGATGGAAGGACTACTACTAGGTGGCAATAGCTCAAGATGGAAGGACTACTACTAGGTGGCAGTAGTTCAAGATGGAAAGACTACTACTAGGTGGCAGTAGCTCAAGATGGAAGGACTACTACTAGGTAGCAGTAGCTCAAGATGGAAGGGCTACTAATAGGTGGCAGTAGCTCAAGATGGAAGGACTACTACTAGGTGGCAGTAGCTCAAGATGGAAGGACTACTACTAGGTGGCAGTAGTTCAAGATGGAAAGATTACTACTAGGTGGCAATAGCTCAAGATGGAAGGACTACTACTAGGTGGCAATAGCTCAACATGGAAGGACTACTACTTGTTGGCAGTATCTCAAGATGGAAGGACTACTACTAGGTGGCAGTAGTTCAAGATGGAAAAACTACTACTAGGTGGCAATAGCTTAAGATGGAAGGACTACTACTAGGTGGCAATAGCTCAAGATGGAAGGACTACTACTAGGTGGCAGTAGCTCAAGATGGAAGGACTACTACTAGGTGGCAGTAGCTCAAGATGGAAGGACTACTACTAGGTGGCAGTAGTTCAAGATAGAAAGACTACTACTAGGTGGCAGTAGCTCAAGATGGAAGGACTACTACTAGGTGGCAGTAGCTCAAGATGGAAGGACTACTACTAGGTGGCAATAGCTCAAGATGGAAGGACTACCACTAGGTGGCAGTAGCTCAAGATGGAAGGACTACTACTAGGTAGCAGTAGCTCAAGATGGAAGGACTACTACTATGTGGCAATAGCTCAAGATGGAAGGACTACTAATAGGTGGCAGTAGCTCAAGATGGAAGGACTACTACTAGGTAGCAGTAGCTCAAGATGGAAGGACTACTATTAGGTGGCAGTAGCTCAAGATGGAAGGACTACTAATAGGTGGCAGTAGCTCAAGATGGAAGGACTACTACTAGGTGGTAATAGCTCAAGATGGAAGGACTACTACTAGGTGGCAGTAGCTCAAGATGGAAGGACTACTAGGTGGCAGTAGCTCAAGATATAAGGACTACTAATAGGTGGCAGTAGATCAAGATGGAAGGACTACTACTAGGTAGCAGTAGCTCAAGATGGAAGGACTACTACTAGGTAGCAGTAGCTCAAGATGGAAGGACTACTACTAGGTAGCAGTAGCTCAAGATGGAAGGACTACTACTAGGTGGCAGTAGCTCAAGATGGAAGGACTACTACTAGGTGGAAATAGCTCAAGATGGAAGGACTACTAATAGGTGGCAATAGCTCAAGATGGAAGGACTACTACTAGGTGGCAATAGCTCAATATGGAAGGACTACTAATAGGTGGCAATAGCTCAAGATGGAAGGACTACTACTAGGTGGCAGTAGCTCAAGATGGAAGGACTACTAATAGGTAGCAGTAGCTCAAGATGGAAGGACTACTAGGTGGCAGTAGCTCAAGATATAAGGACTACTAATAGGTGGCAGTAGCTCAAGATGGAAGGACTACTACTAGGTAGCAGTAGCTCAAGATGGAAGGACTACTACTAGATAGCAGTAGCTCAAGATGGAAGGACTACTACTAGGTGGCAGTAGCTCAAGATGGAAGAACTACTACTAGGTGGCAATAGCTCAAGATGGAAGGACTACTACTAGGTAGCAGTAGCTCAAGATGGAAGGACTACTACTAGGTGGCAATAGCTCAAGATGGAAAGACTACTACTAGGTGGCAATAGCTCAAGATGGAAGGACTACTACTAGGTGGCAGTAGCTCAAGATGGAAGGACTACTACTAGGTAGCAGTAGCTCAAGATGGAAGGACTACTACTAGGTGGCAATAGCTCAAGATGGAAAGACTACTACTAGGTGGCAATAGCTCAAGATGGAAGGACTACTAATAGGTAGCAGTAGCTCAAGATGGAAGGACTACTAATAGGTGGCAGTAGCTCAAGATGGAAGGACTACTACTAGGTGGAAATAGCTCAAGATGGAAGGACTACTAATAGGTGGCAATAGCTCAAGATGGAAGGACTACTACTAGGTGGCAGTAGTTCAAGATGGAAAGACTACTACTAGGTTGCAGTAGCTCAAGATGGAAGGACTACTACTAGGTGGCAATAGCTCAAGATGGAAAGACTACTACTAGGTGGCAATAGCTCAAGATGGAAGGACTACTAATAGGTGGCAGTAGCTCAAGATGGAAGGACTACTAATAGGTGGCAGTAGCTCAAGATGGAAGGACTACTACTAGGTGGCAGTAGCTCAAGATGGAAGGACTACTAATAGGTGGCAATAGCTCAAGATGGAAGGACTACTACTAGGTGGCAATAGCTCAAGATGGAAGGACTACTACTAGGTGGCAGTAGTTCAAGATGGAAGGACTACTACTAGGTGGCAGTAGCTCAAGATGGAAGGACTACTACTAGGTGGCAGTAGCTCAAGATGGAAGGACTACTACTAGGTGGCAGTAGCTCAAGATGGAAGGACTACTAATAGGTGGCAGTAGCTCAAGATGGAAGGACTACTAATAGGTGGCAGTAGCTCAAGATGGAAGGACTACTACTAGGTGGCAGTAGTTCAAGATGGAAGGACTACTACTAGGTGGCAGTAGCTCAAGATGGAAGGACTACTACTAGGTGGCAGTAGCTCAAGATGGAAGGACTACTAATAGGTGGCAGTAGCTCAAGATGGAAGGACTACTACTAGGTGGCAGTAGCTCAAGATGGAAGGACTACTACTAGGTGGCAGTAGCTCAAGATGGAAGGACTACTAATAGGTGGCAGTAGCTCAAGATGGAAGGACTACTACTAGTAGCTCAAGATGGAAGGACTACTAATAGGTGGCAGTAGCTCAAGATGGAAGGACTACTACTAGGTGGCAGTAGCTCAAGATGGAAGGACTACTACTAGGTGGTAATAGCTCAAGATGGAAGGACTACTACTAGGTGGCAGTAGCTCAAGATGGAAGGACTACTACTAGGTGGCAGTAGCTCAAGATAGAAAGACTACTACTAGGTGGCAGTAGCTCAAGATGGAAGGACTACTAATAGGTGGCAGTAACTCAAGATGGAAGGACTACTACATGGTGACAGTAGCTCAAGATGGAAGGACTACTAGGTGGCAGTAGCTCAAGATGGAAGGACTACTACTAGGTGGCAATAGCTCAAGATGGAAGGACTACTACTAGGTGGCAGTAGCTCAAGATGGAAGGACTACTACTAGGTGGCAGTAGCTCAAGATGGAATGACTACTACAAGGTGGAAGTAGTTAAAGACATGACTACTACAAGGTGGCAGTAGCTCAAGATGGAAGGACTACTACAAGGTGGCAGTAGTTAAAGGCATGACTACTACAAGGTGGCATTAGTTTTTCAATAAGGGATATAGCCAGTGTTTAAAATGTGTTTTGGTGTACATTAGTGTTTTATCTCGACACTTTTTAGTCGAGCACTACCCATGACTCTACTTTTAACTATGATCCAGGTTAGTGCAATGTTCCAAATAAAAATTGTTATTTAATTAAATACATTTGATTATGATCCTTATGCATATAACTTTAACAGTTATTAGGGTGCGGTGCTAAATATATATGTATATGTATATTATTTTTCAATATAAGCTTCATGGTTGCAAGGAAATCAAAATCAAATAATGATGTAGCTTTTAGTTACTTAGCTTTACACCAGACAAACCTGGACTAAACAATGAACACAATTTAGTACTTACAAAATTTGTGTAGATATTCCAGAAGTGGACACTAGGGTAGGTGCGTATCCAAAGCCAAAACCCTTAGGACCAAAGTTTTTGCCATAGCAAGGCTTGCAGTAGATCTCCTTGTCGGGTCCATCGCACGCCAACATGGAGTCGAGGGGACGGTGACACTGGCTGCAGTTGAAACACTTCTTGTGCCACATCTGACCACAAACATAATACAAAACTAAATGGAGACAGGTTTAATTCAATTTTAGATAAAGAGGACACAAAACAATTGTAAAAAAAAAAAAACTTTTTGGAAAGCACTCAATGTTAGATGGATTTTAAAATTAAAGAAATGTATCTGCCCCCAACTGGAACCTTCGAATCAAGTTTATATATATATATATATATAATATATATATTTTTTTTATTTGAGGTATTTAACATGCAATTTCTTAAGTAACTGATTATATCAAGGGGACCGATGGCTTTACTTCTCCTACGAAGGAAGTTGTGCTATGGATTTTTACCGTTCAAGAAAAATCTGTTGACCCTCGCAGGGTTTGAATCCACAAACATCGGGTCCTGAGGTTAGCACTTCACCCAAAGACCACCGAGGTTAACTTTTGTGTCTAGAGCCGGAACAATTTTACCGATCAAGTCAAAACTTGGTATCTAAGATATTGATAAGGTCATTCAAGCTTTTTTTTTTTAGAATTATCTATCTATTGAGGATAGCTTATATAAGGACAAAAAGAGAAAAAAACATTGATTTTCTCAAAATTGGTTCTTATGACTTTGATTAAAATTTGTATCCAAGCTCTGTTCAACCTTAAAAACAAAAAGAATAGTGCATCTTATTTGCCTATGAAAATGACTGGGGATATTTTACATAAGCGGAAATTTTCACTTTTGATTATCTCCAAACTATTTGAAATAGTAAATAACTTTATCATTGCAAAATGGCAGGACTCTTAAAAAATAAACAGCTTTTATTCAAAATATATTTCTGCCAAACCAATTTTTCCGAGCTCTAAGCAAGTACATTTTTTAAATAGAAGTCTGGAAGTTGATTGCTATGCACTTTGGTAAACCGAGATGTTCCTCTTTTATCAATGTTTTTTTTGTAACAGTGTATATTTTTTCATTTATGTTCTTTGGTAAAATGTAATGATATTTTATTTTCATTATGTTTATGCAACATAGTAAATTATTTGGTTTCGCGTTTATTACACATTTTATGTCAGTATCACCCGCCTCTGTGGCGTAGTTGGCTAACGCGCTTGTTGTGTTGAGCCCGACTGCTGAGGACGGGGAGATCGAGGTTCGAATCTTGGTCGGATGAACTGGGGGTGGTTTTTCCTGAATGGTTTTCCACTCTTCCTCTACGCAAATGCGGGTTCATTTCCTTTAATTCAACCTTCCCAATTCCTAATCCATTAGTGTAATTAGTACTTAAGCGTATAACCTGAACGGGTAGTAAGACGCGGTGCTAAATAATAATAATAAAATAAGTCAGTATCCGAATTCTTAGGTAAAGGATAGAAAGAGCATGTGGAGTGCACCGGACCATTTATTAATTTATAATTATCACAAACTGAGTCCTGGACATATGTTTCTCACATAAACATTGGGCTACCTTACATTTCAAAAGCACTTCACTTTGTCATAACAGGCCTCTTACACACCTGGGATATTTCCCCCTGTTGCCCTTTTACTAAGAATGTGGTTTCATTTAATCTCCCACGGGATATTTGATCATGTTAATATACTACCCCATTCGGGGTTGCTTCTTTGTGTCATGTGATAGATATTTTAACATTTATAAAGAGAAAAATAAGAACACTTGATCGAACTTACACATCTAAACTGTATATAGAGCTAATTGTGTCAGCACATGCCAAACACAAACACCTTTTAGCATTTCTGATGGGTGAATCAAAATATATTTTAGATTTAAAGAAATGGTGGCCAAGAATCTTTAACAGAAATACACTGTCATTAAAATCACTTGATAGGGCAATGATTAAATAAATTAAAGTGTCCCTAATGATAAGCCAGTTTAATCATTTCATCTTTCACAATGACAATATTGGAACAGTCATAGAAAAAACGGTGGCGTGGAATAACTAATGACTTCAAGCAAAATTCCACCACTTCCAACAAAAGAAGCTTATATACTGGAGAATTTTTGGTAATTTACATAAATAAAATTTAAGCAATAAGGAAATTGAAAAATCGTCTCATTGATAGAGATTATGTTGTTAAATTCTAAAATGAAATCTTCTCTTGGCCTACAGTGATCAAAAATTATAAACCTGAGATGCTCTAAATAAATTATTTTTTAATTTCCTTTGCCTCCCAAAGATAAACCTTTTTTTTTTTTAAATATAAAAGTATATTTTTGATGTATACACCTTCTTTTTACTATATTTTAAGTATTATAAGGATGGGAAATCTCAATATTTGGGTAGATTATTCTTTTGATATCTAATAATATATATAAAATATGTACTTATACAGTTTGACAGGAATATAATATTGTAATCTAATTTTATTTTTAAACTAAATTTTCTTTATAATAAAACTATTTTGAAATCCTTAGTTTTGGATAGTTAAAAATATTGAAAGTAAAATTTAATAACTTAATTGAGAAACACCATATTTCCGTCAAATTCAAACCCTGGTTCAAACAAATCTTTGTTATTTCTTTAAAAAGTTCTTAATTGTAATTCTACACATGCAAGACATGTTAAGTTAAAGTTTAATGTGGGTTCCGAACCACGGTGGGGTTCTGGCATCTCACACATTCACAAACCGTGAAAGCACACAGTTTGCCAAGGGTGAAGGAAGGGTTTATTTTGGTAGTCAGATAAATCTGTGCCGGGACCGGGATTTGAGCCCCGGACCCCCAGTACAGAGGTTTGACACCTTACCCCTAGACCGCCAGGTCCCCTTGTTCTCAGTGTATTTTTAATCATTATCTTATTTTCCTTTACTCATTTCTAGTTGGTACTCAAACCAAAGACATGAGCTAGTGGTGCTATCCTTGGCTATGACAGTACTAAATGTTGTAGTTAATATCAATAAGAAATTACCGTGCCCTTTGCGAGTTGCTGCTCTGCGGCAAACACGGAACCTCCACAGCGTGGGCATCCCTGGCCTTTGGGCGCCATGATGGATTGAGTGTTAGGGTTGTAATATGGGCGGAAGCTAGACAGCTCTTCCTCCCTGGATGGAATAAAACAATCAAGACTATAGGATCATCTTTAGCTATGAATTACATACCAACATTATAATGTAAATATAACAATCATTGGACATTTTATTACCTATTTATTATGCTGTTATATTAATAGTATTTTTCCTTTATTCATATATTTTAGGATACATTAATATGTGCAACAATATGTAAAAGTTATCACTATCTTTTTAATTTATCTCCGAGGTAAACAGAACATGTTCTAAGTGCAGCCTCATATTGTACTTGACTCATTGATAATTCTCACTGTGGCTTTCCCACCCTCCTTCCATACTAATTAATGTGCATTTTCTCACTCATATCCTTTAGATTAAGCCATCAACAACTATTATATTAAACATACAAAGTAATTATATTTTTCTAGTTATAATAACGATTGAACTCTGCTGTTGGAAAATAGCTATTCTAGTTTTGTTACAATTTTCAACTACGAATTTATCAGAAAAAATAATTTTCTATATTTGCCCATTTGAAAACCTAGCAGAGAAACAAACTATATGCTGATCCAAACTTAGGCGTTGATCTTGTTCAAAAGTTATATCAGCCCACGACTTGAAAACCAACTTATTTTTAAAGCATACAAAACATTCAGAACTCTGACTAAATACACCAATGATAACTTAGTCTCACCGGTAATCAAACCTCAGACACTTACTTAAATAGACGAATAAAAGACAAAAAGATACACCTAATAGGCCAAACATTAGAATAATTTGTTAAAAACTCTATTTGATGAATAATAAAACTTGTTACTTGAACGGGTGTGTGAGGTATTGCATGCCTTAACATTTAGTTTGTTTAAAATAGCTTTAATTTACAGATGAGTAATTAAATTAATTTGATTCTAACTATACCAGTAGTCAATCAAGGTCTACAGAGGGAATAGAAAAATTAACATTCCTTGGTTGCCTGACAGTGTTACCATGCTAACAAATGTAAAATTGGGGCATATTACACCCCGCTTGATGGTTAATAAAAGTGATACAAGTAACAATATATCTTGAAAGCAGAAAATATGATTTTACTTCCTCTCAACACCTCGGAGAGGTATGATTGTCAAAAAATTTGAACTTGAGACTTTGATAAATGTTGACATTTCATGACCCCTTGAAACAAAAAAGTGTTTTTTTGCAATGCCGTTTGTCTGTACCTTGGCTAGAGCTGAAACTATTATGCATATTGGGCTATTTAGGGATTATCTGGAGTTTTCATAAGTTCCCCCCAAGGGGTTTTTGGAATTAAATGTCTAACCATAAATTTAAGGGTAGTTTACTGAAGGAAAAAAAAAAAAAAAGAGAGAAAAACTCGATTTTCTTAAAATTTGCTCTAAGGATTTTGATTAAGTGTTATATTCAAACATAATAATTTATTATTATAAACAAGATGGAAATTCTCATTTTCTCATAAAATTACTTTGAGGGTACTTTATAGGAGGGAAATTTTCCAATTTTCTTCATTTCTGTGCAACTATTTGAAATATGAAATATCATATCTTTGTAAAGTTGTAGTACTATTAAAGATACAAATGTTTTAAAGAAATATATATTTATAAAGCGAATAGTTTCTGAGTTATAACCAAATATATATACTTTTTGATTCAGGTCTTTGAAAATGAATTTGATTCTTATGCTCTTTGGTGGCCAAAGATATTTCTCTTTTATCACTTTTTCTGTAAGTGTTCCTAGCTCTTAATGCTATAGAGTAAGCAAGTAATAGTGTATGTTATTTCATTTATGTTCTTTGGTGTAGTGTTTCTACAACAACGAGTAGACCTATGATTTCCTTTCACAAATCTTACTAGTTTTTAATAAATGTATATTTTAAGATAAAAGCGAGGAAAGTCTGTGTGGTGTACCATACCATTTGTTTTAATAATGTTTGAATAGTATTAACATTATATAAAAATGTTCATTGTTTGACCAAAACTAATAAATTAAGAAATAAATTTAGGC
The DNA here is from genome assembly GCA_039000515.1 of Timema cristinae. Classification (NCBI taxonomy): domain Eukaryota; kingdom Metazoa; phylum Arthropoda; class Insecta; order Phasmatodea; family Timematidae; genus Timema; species Timema cristinae. The sequence goes on from JBCFYV010000003.1 coordinate 14,228,219, forward strand.
AAAGTCAAATAAATATCACCAAAGTGAAATTTTGGAAATGTTTGAGGACATCATTTGCTTTAGTGACTGCCATAGATTTGAAAACATAAAACATATGGTTTTATAAAATAATCCTGTTATCAATAATTTTTAAAATAATTGGCCATCCTTAGATGATTTTAAATATGAAGATAATAAAATTGAGGTTTGCTATTAAAAAAAATTTTTTTTATTCCCCAAGCTAATCATATAAGGAATAAAATCGTTTCAAAATAGCATTTTGTCATTTTTAGGATTAGTTTGCAACATTTACCACTTTGAAAACGGGTGTAAGAATGGGCCCTCGAATCCTTAAGGATATTCAAGGTCAAGGATTCTAGAAAATTTCAGATTCAAGACTCAAATCTTTAAAAAAAAAAAAGTTTTTTCAATTTTTCAAATGAAATTTGACCGAATGTTTATAATTAATTGATTATAAGAAATAATGTTTAACGCTAGTTACAAGTTGTATTTTCTATTATTATATTATATTATATTTATATTTCCTCTTATGTTCATAATTATTTTCAAGATTATGGTTCAAGATTTGAAGGTAAATTGAAGATTTGGGTTAGTATTTTAGTTGATTAGACCCAAGTGTACATAGGTGTTTTGAGGATACTGAAGATGTGCTAGATCAGTAGGTCACCAGAAGTCACCAGAAGTCTGAGGGTGTAGCACTCACGTGAGTCCATCTGTCTGGAGGAAACCAGAACCACAGGCAAATCCGTATCCATGAGGTCCCCACTTCTTGCCGTAGCATGTCTTACAGTAGACATCCTTGTCAGGCCCGTCACACGCTATGATGGAGTCTAGAGTCTTGTTGCAGTCTCGACATTTGAAACACTTGCGATGCCACTCCTGCAATACACAGTGACTATTACGAGAAATTCAGGCTAGGGGACATGGAGATAGCCTGAAATAATGTATTTTTATTCAAGTTACAGAGATAATTTTTCTTGTGCTTGTGTAGGTACACGCTTGATTATCCAGGTTAATTAAAGAGTGATACCCGCTTTGGGGGCCGCGAGATCTAATGCGCTACTCTCACATTAGACTAGACTGCCGACGACAAGTAGATTGAGGTTCAAATCTCAGTAGGTAGTAGTAGTCGAGGGTAGTTTTCCCAAAATGGTTTTACACTCTCCCTTTACACAAATGGGATACACTTCCTCTAAATATAACCTTCCTAATCCCTAAAACCATTCGCATAATTAGTACTTAAGCATGTAACCCGAATGGGTAGTAAGATGTATTTCTTTAAAACAAGAAAAAAAGGGGGGATTGGGGGTTGGAGATAGCAAATATTTGAAAGAAATGGACAATTTATATATTGGAGGTATTTAACATGTACTTTCTAAACTGAATGATTATATCAGCAGTCGACACCCAATTTATTAACTAACTTATATGTAGAACAGACATAGCAGATATCCACCCCCAATTGCTAATTTGTCTCTGTGCAAGGGTAAACCCAAATTTTACTAATGATAAATTTTTCGGTTATATCGTTAATCAAACCCTGGACCCTGTAATGTCCCAATTTGGGAACCCTATGGTGTTTCGAAGAGGAAGGATGAGACTGCAGTTTTGAATATTTTATTTATATTTCATATTTGAGAATTCTCTTTATTTTATAATATTATTTTAATTTTTCATTTTAGAATATTTAAGCCCTTCAGGCAGTTTAAAATTAAATACATTTATTTTATATTAAATGTGCTTACTGGATGCGTTGGACGATGAAACAATAGGAATGCTGATACAGCACAGAGTTTTCGTTAAAAGAGAAATGCACCTTTTTCCTCACTACAGAGCGGTTACATTGGCCAGCCAACCAGAAAGTTAAGATTTAAACTACACTAATGTGATAGGTCGAGATTGTCAGGCCACACGATGTTTATCAGAATTTGAAAAAAGATGCGAGGAAGAAACAAACTCTCACTAATACCCGAGAAAGGAGACACAAAGTGACAAAACGTGTGTTGTGCGTCGTCGCATATTTTAATAATGATATAGTATGCATGGTGAACAGCATAGAAACGGATCAGTTGTATAAGCTGAAATTGTTAATGATTATAATAATAACACACAAAAGAATATGTTCCAACAATAAATCAATACAAACGCGATCAAGGTATATTTATTGTATAAGTGGGAATTTACTTACATGATAATCACGTTGATACAAGAAGCTGAGCTAGCCAGGGACAAATATCAAAATTATAAGTTGTTTTTACGAGTTATACAATTTTTGCCTAACTAAGAGGCATTACATCATCATAGGTGGAAGAGGAGGAGTTCTTCAATTGGAGCCCAACAGTGGGCCTTCATCATATAAGTCATACTTAGAATTATTCAATTGGCCACCCAACGAGGGGCTATAGGTAGAACTCCTTAATTGCCACCAAGAAGGCATAGGTAGAACCCAATTGCCGCCAAGAGGGCTATAGGTAGAACTCCTCAATTGCCACTCAAGGAGGGGCTATAGGTAGAACTCCTCAATTTCCACTCAAGGAAAGGCTATAGGTATAACTCCTCAATTGCCGTCCAAGGAGGGGCTATAGGTAGAACTCCTCAATTGCCACCCAAGGAGGGGCTATAAGTATAACTCCTTAATTGCCGTCCAAGGAGGGGTTATAAGTATAACTCCTCAATTGCCGCCCAAGGAGGGGCTATAAGTATAACTCCTCATTGCTGTCCAAGGAGGGCTATAATTATACTCTCAATTGCGCCAAGGAGGGGCTATAAGTATAACTCCTCAATTGCGCCCAAGGAGGGCTATAAGTATAACTCCTCAATTGCCGCCCAAGGAGGGGCTATAAGTATAACTCCTCATTGCCGTCCAAGGAGGGGCTATAGGTAGAACTCCTCAATTGCCACCCAAGGAAAGGCTTATAGGTATAACTCCTCAATTGCCGCCCAAGGAGGGGCTATAGGTAGAACTCCTCAATTGCCGCCCAAAGATGGGCTTTTCTAAGACTTTTTCAACCCTTAGCACAGTAGGAAGATATGCTACTGACTGAACTAAGATGTCAGGTGATAATCTTAATTAATAGTAAATGTAGTCTCCATCACATAAAAAAAATAACACCTCCTTACTAGGTTTATTTATTAACACCGTTTGCAAAATTTGAAGGACTACAAGGTCAACATTAATCCTTCTGAAGGCTAGGCAAATATAGTCAAAAATTGGAAATTAAAAAAAATAATATTTGATTGAGGCACATCATAATTGGAAGTTTACTGTATTATTAGCAATGCACTGATTAATTGTTTATTTATTGAACTACAAATTTCTTGCTTATAGAAAGCCCAAATGGTGCAGTGGCATAAAGTACAAAAATTATTATTATTATATATCATTACTATTACTACTACTACTACTACTAACTACTACTATCATAATCGCGTCTTACTACTTATTTGGGTTATACACACTTAAGCTAATGGCTAATGGTAGGATGAGTATGAGATGAAATGGAGGACCCACAGCTTAACATGGGGTCTGAACCACGGTGGAGGCCTGGCATTCCACACATTCACAAGTTGTGATTAATAAAGCACCAAAACAAATTGCTTGTTATATTTACAAATAAGAATATTGCTATGTTATTTTGCAAGACAGTAATTGACAGCATTGTATTCATGTTATACAACTTTCCAGCCATCACCTCCTCATGCTTATAAATTACTACCAATACCTAGCGTATTATATTTAATTGTTGGCTACTTAAAATGCTTCTGGTACATCAAGAAAAATACCTATTAGAATTTAATTAACCATTGCCTCAGTTGCCCTCTACACATTTCCTGTCACACCAGAAGCAGGTTAGTTCAGATAAAGAGAATAGTGTTTAGTATCTCAAAATGCAATACCTCCCTCACTAACTCTTCTATGAGATAATTTCTGATACTATAGAAGTGAGACAGTAACCCAACCAGACGTTATAATGTTGAAACAGGAAACATTTTAATTCATAGCCCCATGTGGTAAAGAGACTTTACTTTTTAATTTTACAAACAATGCATTTAGTGGAATGTTCAACACTTTCCCCATTTAATATATTAAAAAGGTATAAAGGTAAATAAAAATTATATAAAATATATGAGGTCATTATGTGTAGACGGTGATGTATAATGATGTTTTTTCACATTTAGTATTATGTTTGTTTTTAATACTGAGCTTTGAATATGTGTAAATACATTGGAATCATTCGAACCTTATTTATGTTCAATAATTAATTCAAAAATATATAAAAATCCCAAAATACTATTTTAAGATTTATGCATAAGTAGCTTTTCAAATAATAAGTTGAAGTCACATTTCCATTAGTCTTATTTTCAGATGCTATGACAACTGCATCATACTTCTTTTTAGATTCTAAGATACAACTAAAATATATACATGAGAGTAATTTCATACAATCTAAGCCAAACCATTTTAAAGGATGAATGCAAACTTGTATTCATATTGAGATTGATTGAGTTAATGTGTAATCTTGTGGGCCACATACACAAATAATAAACACCAAGAATGTTGCTACTGTTTGTTATTATATTAAAAGCATTTGAAAATAAACCTATTTGAAATGTAGTAAATAAAGTATTGTAAGAAAGATATGTTTCTTACCGATCCCTTGGCTAGCACTTGTTCAGCGGCAAAGACCACTCCACCACACCTTGGACAGCCCTGCCCAGGTGCAGCCTTGATGATAGCTGTGTCGATCACCGTAGTATGCGGGGCCTGCGACTCTCTGGGAAAGCATTACAAATGGATTGGAGCAAGGGAATAGGTAGGACAGACAACGTAACCAAAGTCCAGTTTTCATACAAAGGGGCTTATATCATACCTAAATAATCTACTAGATATACTTTAACATATTCATACATCAAGTCATGTTATCTGCAGTTGTCACTTTTAATATATATTATCACTCCTTATAAAACAACAACAATAATATAGTAAGATGTTATCAATGTTAACCACCAAAAAATTATTTTTGTAATTTCTAAAAGGGCCTTTCTATGAAAATTGGACTCTAGCTTGTCATTATTCAAACACAGTGGTGGTTTATTGGTCATTATTCATACACAGTGGTGGCTTATTGGTCATTATTCATACACAGTGGTGGCTTATTGGTAATTATTCATACACAGTGGTGGCTTATTGGTCATTATTCATACACAGTGGTGGCTTATTGTCATTTTTCATATAGGCCATACACTGAAGGCTCATTGGTCATCATTGATAACACAGTGTGTTTGTTTGTCACTATTCACATACATAGGGGTGGATCATTTGTATGAACACACAGCACGGGGACACATAGAATTTAGCTTAAAGTCATATTTTGTTCTGTATATTAATAATGGAGTATTTAACACTAAGTTGAAGATTCTTACAAAACTGTTCAAACTAGTAAATATGTATCTAGCCTACATAAGTAAAAATCCAACAGCTTGTAACTCTGCCAATCTTTGGGAAGAGAAAGGAAAAAAACTAAGGTGACCAAATATTTTACAATGTATTAAGTTGTTTGTTGTAATGAAAATGTATAAGTAACATCTAGTTTATATCTTTGTGAATAGATGTAACAGTGGAAGGATGGAGTTAGATCCCATCTGTCTGTACTGGCAATATTTTATACTGGGGATTTTAAAACAAATTAGCTGCGTGTTTCATGGGCTTTTAAATTTAATGCTGGTGCTATTCCTTTTAAAGTTAAATAATTCAGGTAATTGATTTTTACTTAAATCAAAGCTTATGGATATTACAACTAAACAATGGGCTAACTATGCACTCATATATGATCTATGTATTTTTACTTTAGATAAATATACAGGAATATTATCAAATTATGTCAACATCAATCACACATACATATAGCCTGAAAGTGTTGTTATGATTGCCCTAAATTATGTATGTGTAAGTTTCTTGACACAATCATAATGTCAAAGTTTTCTTCATTGCTATTTTGTGAATATATTTAAGTTCAAACAATCAGTATTAATATTTTGTATGTATTTATTAATATATAGAATGTTATTGCTATATACAAGATGTTCATGATAAAAAATATCAAAGGCTGAACATAAACTTTTCTTATAAGGTGGTTGTATTTTTCAAAGGAATAAAAAAGCACACACAATACATAGGTACCAGTGCTTACATCATCATACCCCTAGATTTTACCAATGTAAGTAGTGTATGATAGTTTGTATCTTGGTTAAATACTTTGCAAAAAAATGTTTAGTGCAATAATATCAACCAAACGTATGTTTTTATATAACTTTAATAATGTCCATTCATTGGAATAAAATCTAAAATATCAATGCTAGCAATTTGTCAGAATAGCTAACTTTAATTCAATAGGCAAGCCAACTTTATAAATTCTTATTTAGTAGGTATAAAAAATTTAACTAGTTTATCAAAAACATCAAATGGAAAAAACAAAACATCAAAATGCAGGAAGGGTATGCTAATAACGGATATTTGGGCTTGAAGTGATATACAGCAAGCTGGTAAAAAAAAGGGTGATCAAAATTATAATGCTGCAAGTGTATGGGATTTCCACACAAAACAAAAAGTTGTTTATGTTTGTCACATGGTACAAAATACAAACACCATATACCTTTATTGCATTACAAGAATAGGGATCTACTGTCATTTATTGATAGACATCAATTCAAACAGTTGAATTTGCAATTTTGTAAATGTTGATTGTGACTTGTAAGGGAGGTTAAAATAAATTTGATAGCCTAATGGGTTGTGTACAGATCCGGACAACTGGGTCCACCAAAAGGGTGTGGCCAACTGGGCGCTTGCAAACTATGTACTGGAAAGACTGGGCACCAAGACAACTGGGCCCAGGACCAATTTAAAAACTGTTATAATTGTAAAAAATGAAAATAACTAAGTGCTAGTTAGGTTGGGTTAGGTTAAGTTAATTCATATTTACATGGTTTATTTTATGCAAAATTCTTATCTGTCATAGTTTTTTGTGTTATAAAAATTTGTATAAATCTTATAACATCAAGTAGTCTAAATTTATAAATATACACAAATTTGGTTTCTCCGGTTTATTTTTTATTTCAAAAATGAAAATTTAGTAAAAAATACAATATTACATATTTACACTAGTACAGATCATGGCACCCATTTGTCCTAGACCGAGTTATCTAGGTTTTGAGTAGAATACTGGTAGCCTACTTCTTTTAATTTATTGCTTTCTAAGGGTAACCTAGCGATCTAGTAGTAAGGTGTCAGACTTCTGTGCTGGGGCCCGGGGTTCAATCCACGGTCCTGGCACAGATTTATTTGATTGCTAAACCCTTCCTTCACCTCTGACAAAATGTGTATTAATCACAACTTGTGAATGTGTGGAATGCCAGGTCTCCACCGTGGTTCGGATCCCACGTGAAACTGCAGGTTCTCCATTTCATCTCACAATCACCTTACCGTTACACATTAGCGTAAGTAGGTATAACCCGAACGGGTAGTAAGATGTGGTGCTAATAATAATAACGATGATAATGCTTTCTACATTGTGCTGCATGAAAAAACTACAATCTATACTTAAAGTAGTATTTTGATATTATTAAATCCACATAATCATCAATTGGTTAATTCGTCATATCAAAATGTGGCTATATAAGTATATTTTCTTGCAATGAAAATAAATAAATTTACTGGTTGTTCTGGGTTAAATCATTGGAAATAGCTTGACCTATATGGGGCATAATGGGTGTTGAAAACTTAGCAGAACATATAATATTACACAAAACACATATTATCCAAGTTTATCCGTTTCCTGATGAAACACACTATGACAGTGGATGCTTTATTAATAATATATTATGTTTATGGAAATATCATGTGTTTGACTAGATTTATATATTTTGTTCGCAGGTCTGGATTAAAGTTTTTTTAAAGATACTTTAAAATACTTTTATTATGGAGTTGAGAGTTTTTATGTGAGATGGAAAGTAGGTACTTTATTTGGTTTTCTAGTTTAGGTTAGAATTTTACGCGAAATATACAGTTTTTTCTCCCAGGTTCTGCTTATATTAAGGAAATCTGATCTTGTGTTAGTTATTTTACTCAAGAAGCTTTTAAGATTATTAAAGTATTCAATCTTACAATGCCCTTCAACTTTATAAAAAGTAATCACAAGTGTGGTTGAAATATAAATTGTATGGGAGTTAAGCTATTATCATATCAACAGGACATTTTAAAGGCAGTGCTAAACAATGGTAAATAACTTTTCTCTGTTACTTTTCTTAACAGATAACTTAGTCATATTAATTGATTTATTCATTTGTGTGTTCATAAAACATAATAATAGAGTGTTAACTGACAAACTGACTATAGGACCTTACACTTAATACACTATTTGACCTACTGGTGGCTTATGAATGTTTTAGTTGGATGCATATGTGCCATTGTGGCTTTAAACCTAAATAATGATTGATTATAATACTAACTGCTCTCATTTTGGGTTGAAATACCATGCCAATTTTATTTATAATATCTACTATGATTTTTTTTCCTTGTTGAAATATCTGTCTCTAATGATGTGAATAGCGGAATACTACAGTATGTTTGTTTATTTGTTGAAATTGAAATGTCCATGTAGTGACTACTATTATAGTTACCATACATTTATCTAAATAATTTAACAATAGTCCTACATTTCTCTTAGCTTCAATGAAGATGTTGAGTACTTGCTGGAAATTGCATTTAGTAGATGAACTTTATCTTGCTATTTGTTATTCTTATTGCTTCTTTATTTACTGTGCTAAAGGTATAATATATATTTCTTTTTCAAATTATGGACCTATTCTTTCATTAGTCTTCCAATATATCAACTTAAACCTTTTATGCTACCTGTGCTACTTTCATAAACAGCAACAAAGGACTCGTTTCCTGCAAACACAATATTGTTGTATTTGGTCTCTAATTGTGTATTTTTATGCAAAAGAAGAAATATATACTTTTTTGGGTGTAACAAACTAAAAAAAAAAAAAACAGTGCCATCTATTAATTTTTGAAGTTATGATGAAAAAGGATATGTCAAGTTTGTGTTGGGAAATATTCTTTGCATAGTTGGTAATTGACAACATTACAACACAGACAGGAGTGAGGGCTGGTGATAAGGGGACATTCTGACATGCTCAGTGCAACAGACTGTGTTCTACCTCTCGTCGATAATGTCAGACGTGAGACCGATAGACGACCCTCCTCCATAACCGAGCCCTCTAGGACCAAATAGTTTGCCGTAACATACTGTGACATACAAACAGTTATATGACTTACTCTACAATATCACACAGATCCTGTGACCTGTGGACCAATAGGAAGCATTCATGTACTTATTGCTCCATACCATAGTTTGTACGTCTGCTAAAAGTCAATGGTACATCTAATGACTTTGAAAATGCAATCATGTTATCCGTGATTATAAGAAGTTAACAACAGAGAACTTTATAGCACATATGCATACTCTCTATCTTTTGTTCATGTAAGTGACCTTAACAAAGTTTATTTGGGGAAGTATTTATCAGTTGATTGCTTATTCTTACAATACTAGCTGATCACTTGATTATAGTTCCAACATTATTGTTTTATAGGTCACATGCTCATCTATCAATAAACACAAACATACTATGTGTTCAGCAATGCTTGTACAAGATTGGATCAAAACTATTTGATATAATACATTATATTCTCATGTCAATTGTTACACTACTCAGATTGTAAGTAATGATATCAAGGATTCAGATGAGTATCATTGTTTCAGATAGTATAAAAGAAGAATATTTAGTTTGTTTTAAACCAATAATGAGATAATAAAGGAATGCTCCCTATTGGTGTAAGGTCTTAAGGATGATTGAGTCGACATGTGTTGCTATAGACTTGACATCATCTTTGTTCCAATAATGTCTGATATTTAAATTAACTTTACATTTTAGAGATGGCTTATTGACAAGTTACAGTCAAACTAATGCCCTACATTCTTATTATACTAACACAGTTACCACTAGGGCTATAAACTTCTAAATCTGGAAAGCATAGATGAGGAGAGTATATTAGGAGATGTACCATCATTTGCCTGGGGGAGAGGGTGGAAAAACACCCTCCAGGGCAACCAACCAGGATCAAAATCTGCCCCGCATGAACTCGACCTTAAGTGTGGACTCTTAAGACACTTGTTTAATGTTTTCTAGATGTTCTAGTGAAACAATATCTGGGCGCTAAGGCAACACATGTGGACCTCTCATCCAGAGTATGTGTGTAGTGACATACCCATTGACAGCCTCACTGGAGTCACTCTGGAGGGCTCCACCTCCCTGACCGTAGCCATACCCCTTAGGGCCAAACTTCTTACCATAACACACTGTGCAACATACAGGGATCAGTCAAACAGGGTAAATCAACCGTTGTTAGCAATGGACAATAATTACACATCTTTCTAGAGACACGATTCCACTCACTAAATACTCTGGCATTTTTAAATATAATATTCCATTAAAAAAACTAGATTAAATTAATTTTAATACATGTTTGACAACAGGAATTTAGCAACGCCTCTGGTTTATTTTGGAAGGGAGGAGGGAAGGCTAGGCTAAAATGAACTTTTAGTTACCTCAGAAATGAAGTTAAGTGAAGTTTTATTGAAAACTGCTTTGATCTCAGCAGAAAGAGTTATCGGGATCCTCAAGCAAGTAATTTTAACATCCAAAAAAGGTTCCTTTGTCACCCATCTAAATTTTTAGGAGGGGCTGGCAGATCTCATGGGGAACCCTCTACCCTAATTCCTATGTCGCTGTTGTCAATCATTTGTAGAACAATTGCAAGGAGCTGTGGTGTCATTTTTTAAAAAATGAATTCATCCTTCCAACAGTGTAGCTGCTTTTGTCTCCTTTCTGAGATAAGAGTCCTAACCTCAATTCACTCCATAATCATAAATGTATTATTGTGAAGTTGGATTTGTCTCCATTCATTTAACGGTAATGGTTCAACATTTTAAAATCTTAGTTGACATACTCAAAATATAGTTGGCTGACATTAAACAGAATAAATATATCAATATTATTACTTTCCTAACTTGTATCTTTATTTTGCAGGCCTGTAAATGCATTTAAAGCTAAAATAAAAAGATAAATTTTCTAAATTTAATGGAATAGGATTTAATGCCTCTAATATGTTTTAGTCATAATTTGATAAAATAAACTTAAGAGGTCTTTCTAATGACAAAAACCTGTTTTAAATATTTTATCTTTACTCAATATCCAAACAGAATGTCTATCCTGACTCCATTGTTGGAATTCAAATTCTTGAACAAAACACATTTTACAAATACCTTTTTTCACGATTTAAAACATGCCACTGTACTGTAATATAGGTTTCAGTTTGGCTTACTATATGATCATAAATACAAACCAGGATAGACATGCAAGAACATTAAACAATCTGGAAAAGGTATAAAATACAAATACATGTAATATTTACTATAATAATGATTTGTATCTCAAAAATAATTTCACCTTACAATAGTAAACATCTCCAGGTATTGTTTTGCATGATAATGGCCTCACTGGTTCATCCATTGTGCATGTTACTCCATCTTTTGTCAACTTGTGTTTATGCACGGTGTTGGGGACAAACTCGATGAGAAAGTTATACATACAATAGGGCCCCGCCTGCTTTACAGTATTCCGCCAATACAAAGATGTTCAATTATATACATGTTCACTATGTTTGACTCTTTTCTCAGTCTTCCAACATTTTTTGGCATGACACATGCAGTGAATTGCTTTGACCACCATTTTATATCTGTATAGTAGTGATGGGCACTATAGAATGTTGATCATTCGATAGTTTTCATTCAATTGTTTTTATTTGCGCTCTGATAGTGTAAATATGTTATTAGGATTTTATACCCATTTGAATTTTAAGAGTCTATTTTCCCCTTTACAGTGGTGCTCTGAGACCTAACCTGTGGTATGAGCGGGGCCCTTATGTATATTGGCTCATTTATCACTAAAAATTGTTATTTTAATATAAAACAAACCCATTAAAATTAATATTTCTGGCCAATTTAACCTCGTCATAAATATCTAAAGTATGGCTATATTTTTGGTAAGTTAAATGTACTCACAAAATAAAATTAGTTTTATTTAAAATACATTCCCACTACAATTAACATACTTATTGATGTGATTTTATATAGGCTACCATTATTTAAGTTGTGTAAAACTTAGATTTGAAATGACATTTTATCAACTTTAGAAAACAATATTATTTCATAAGCTTTGTTTACTTTATAACCAAAACCATTTTCAAACAAAATGTGCATTAAAAGGAATCTTCCATATGAATCATATTGTAAAATTGTAAATAGTTATTACATGATAGAATAACTAAAATCGTTTAAAAATAAATTTAATGTTTAATATTGTGTTTAGTCACAATTATAATATTTTCTTGAAATTCATTTTGTGTAATTTAATTTGATTCTACTCTATTATACATAATGTGTGCTATGCATATGCAAAATAAGCTTGACATATAAATGTCATTAGAGCAACTCAAAAGGTTTTTTTTTGCAGCATTAAGTCAAGCAAAATTAAATTTGTTTGTTCTTTAAAATTTAGTAAAATTTTATAAAGCTCTTTTTTTAAGATTTGACATATTTATAATTTCATATATTTATAAATGTTTAAATTACTTTTTGATTATTTACTTTAAAACTTTAGAATAGAAAATACCTAATACTACTCAGGTAAAACATTTTCATTAACAATAAAGCATAGGCTATACCAAAACGTGTAGTAATACGCGGTTCTAAAAAGAGTGAAATGGATATATAATTCCTTCTACTCATACAAAAAGTATTAAATATAATATTGCTTCATTTTCTTTGGCTACAAATTCAAACATTAGCTCATATTTTAAATTGAAACCTTTGCCAAAGTTAGAGGGCTCCTTGCATACAGCACGGGTTTATCCCGTGACCTTACACGGCATGTCACTATGTAAGCTACATCAGGTTGCCATGGTATACACGGTGTGGTAGCACAGCAAGATTTCAAGTCACCAAATTACACTGTTTAACTCCAGACAATCAGTATGATGGATCATCGCAGAAGGCGATTAATTACTTTGTTTGTATTTATTATATTTATGAAGAAAAAAAATAATTTAGAATGTGGTGGGTTGAATTAAGGGCTGGACAGAATGGGAGCATTTGTGACATTATTCACAGAGTTATAAGAAGAGGACTGTAAAAAATTCTTCAGCTATTTTTGGATGTCCAAATCATGGCTTGATGTACTATATTACAACGTTTAAGTGGTAGATTGGTCTGGCGTAACTCGAAAATGAGGGGTGCAATTTCACCGACAGAGAAGCTACCACAGATGGGGAATTCCCACACCATGTGAAGAGCTTCATATACTCGCATACCCTACTGCAACCAGACACAACCACAGCACCTGACTAGTCTAGTGGAGTGTCGTGAGTGCAACAACAGCTGTATGCGGGAACTAACCACGTCTGTGACATGTGTACAGCTCCATTACACATAATGGTTGACAGGATTCACAGGACCATGCTGTGTATGGCCATGGGGAAAAAACCATGCTGTGTGCAAGGAGCCTAATGACTATTTTACATTTGTACAGGAGTATCCATTACCTTTGCAGTATATATTCTTGTCAGGAGCTTCACAACAATTTCTGGAGTCCAGTCCTTTTGCACAGAGACCACATTTGAAGCATTCTCTGTGCCATGCCTTCAAACAACACAATGTCACACACTTGTATAACAACACAACCTTTACTCAGGCCGTTGGTTGATGGGCGTGCCTTGCAAAACATTTCCTACAGTCATTTCGAACTAATTACATATTTTATACATTTGGGGTTTAAAAATAAAATAAAAATCCCATGCCACGATGCAAAATTAGAAATATTCAAATTTTTGTTAAAACATTTGGATAAAAACCATGTTCATTCAAAACTTAGAAACGTCTTTAGAAGAAAAAAAAATCAACATGAACTATTAACATGTCGGAAGTAAAGTCTTATATAGGTACATGACAATCACTGCCACTTAAAATATGTTGAAATAATGTATCAAATTGTATTTTAATAATTTGTTTTAGCTTTTGCTGGATTTTTGGAGAGCTTTTTAACCATCAGAACTTTTTTATACATTTATAATGGAAATCTTAAATGTAAGTTTAGTTTTCACGTTTTAACAAATAATGAATTACATATATTATATTAAAAATAACTTTATAATACTGATCTATTTGTTAATATTTTTATGTTTATGTCCATGTAACCAATCAAATTTTAAATTTATAGAACCATACTAAATTTCAGTTCATCAACTCCCTTTTCTTTAACCTTTAATTATATGTTTAGTTTTCAAATAAAAAACCAACCCAACCTGAGGGGCCTGCAAAGAAACGATTATTTTTGTTTGAATATTATAAAACTATTTATTTGTTTTAGCTGTGTTAAATTATAGTTTAATAGCTTAAGCATATTGTTGGTTCATATTAGTAAGAATGCTAGACATTTGAGAGATAAACTTTTCATAATGTTGAAACAATTTTATCACAAAAATTATTTTAAAGCTATTCCTGACAAAAATGTTTTAGTTTGTAATGTGTAGTACATATTGAAATGGCAGTGATTAGTCATGTCCCATGTCAGCATGCTGAGGACCAAATTACCATTCCTCACAAGCAAGCTAGAGGTATTATCTACCTCGACAGTAGATCTGTTTATCAGGACCGTCACATTGAGTTGTGCTGTCGAGCGTATGATTGCACTTTTTACACCTGAAGCAGTTCCTGTGGTACACCTAGTGTGGACATTACTCATTTATTAGACATTACATACTCGTAGAGATCTGGGGTACTCACAACTAGTCTCAGATTAAATTAACTAATCTAGTAAAATGTCATTGGAACATTACAGTACATTAAATAAAATGTGCAAGTAAAAAAATGTTGTCTTGAAGTTTAAAATTAGAAATATTAATTTCTGAGTGGTTTTTAAGGACAGTTTGAATTTAAATCCTAACAATATGCAGTCATATATACCTAATTTATGCCATATCACATACTACAACTTTAATGTTCCAACAATAAAACTTATAAATAGAGAATCAGTTTTTACCATGCATTTATTTATCATTTGATTTTGGATCTGATTAGGTATGTAGTTTCGAACTTAATCTGGTTTAACCCTCAAGAGGTCATGCATTCTTGTGAGTGTTAAAGAGCCGCCCATTATATATATATATATTTCAAAGAGCAAGTTTGCTGAACAAACGACTCAAGGCAACCAACAACCCCGCCCCCTTTTTTTTCTTAGACTCCTTGTAGACAGGTACCAGATAGGGTGACCCTGGAGTACGACTGAACACTCCAAGTCATTTTGACCATGGCACAGCCTCTTAAAGGCTAAATATTATTTTTACCAATTTTATGACTGTTATTAATAATATATTTAACAATAGTTTTTGTGTTAGTTCTAATGTTCTATGATACAACTACACTGAAATCGTTTTTGTATTTTTGAGAACAAGTTTCTTTTGAAAAAAGAGCTATTCTCAATGCTAAATGAGAGACCCAAATTGTCATCAATGATTACCTATTTGTAGCAGAATACAGACAAGTCTTCTGATCTCAGTCATTCATTTAATGTCTGTCACCAAATAAACTCAATAGCTCGACTATTTTGTCTACTCTTAGAGAAGTTAATGTGAATAAATAAAAAGTCCTAAATTTACTGTGAAGGGGACGATGTAAATTAAATTCAATATACAATGTCACAAACATAATTTTATTTTAATTTACAACGCCAAAGAATATTACCACATTCATTTGTGTTTACATTTGACCTGTAACTTAAATAAAAGTTAAATTGTAATATTGAAAAAATATTAATCTAGTATAGGGACAAGCTCATATTTGTTAGTTAACTGATTTTCCAACACCTTTGGTTTGGTTTTGTGCATATATATAAGCATATAATATATATTTTAACCCCCGCCTCCCACTCCCTTATGTCCTTAAGTGGATTTCTTACAACACCCTACACTTTCTGCTAGATAAATAATTTAAGTCCTTAAAACCACATAATCTTGTTTACTACAAACTGGCCTCAGAGCCCCTGCTACTGACCTAGAGATCCCAGGTTCGATTCCTGGCTAGTTCTGGGGGAATTTTCTTCAAAGGGGAATAATTCCCATTGTTTGGTTAATTTTACTATGTTAGGTTAAGACCTTCATTGGGTTCACCCTTTAATATTCACTCTCATCATCCCCTCATCTCATAGGGTCATGAAAAGAGCATCCATGAAAAGAATGTACAATTAGTACATTTGGGCGTCCGCTGGGAACAGCATGTTTGTACTGGTTAATTTTTCCACAAATCTGGGCTACAAATGATGTAGCCTAGACATGCCATGTTTATTATTATCTTATTTACTTATTCAATTAATGTGTTTATGTTTGTAAAGATACTTGTGCGAATGGTGTCATTCACTGTAGCATTTATTGGAACATAAAGTTTCACTTTACTTTAAAATAGTTGATATATAGCACACCCTAAATTATTTTCCTTATGGCGTGAATCTGTTCTTTGGTGATGTGCATATGATTAGTTCCCTGATAATGTGAATCTGAGTAAACTCACTCTTCCTCTTGCTAACATCTGCTCCGCAGCATACACAAATCCTCCGCAGCGAGGACAGCCCTCACCTTCTGGTGCCTTGGCAATTGCTCGAGACTGCTGAGGGGCATGGTTCACAACAACATCACCACTGAAACATTGTAATATACCACTGGTACAACACTAGACACATCCTTGCTGCAGGCGTATGCCATTGGAACAACTTGATGGTTATCTCTAGCTCACATGGAACTTAACCTACTACTACTACTACTACTACTACACACACACACTCACTCATACACAAACATTTTAAATATTTTTTTATGTATACTTATAAGGTCATCTAAATATTTTATAATATTTTCAGCATACTTCATCAAGATATAGTTTGATATGTCTCTATATCCATAAACATAAGAAAATATATCCAAAAATCAATACAAAAATTATTACTATTTTAAATCAATTTTTTATTTATTCTTTTTATATTGAAAATTTCCGAGCTTATGTTGGTTTATTATAATTATTACTGGCATAGCATATTTTTTTGGTAAATATTGATGGATGACTTTTCAAAATTCATGTTACGTAGGCCTTTACTGTTTCCATCTGAATACAAGACATAGTTTTTCTGCCTTATCCAAGCATTTAATTATATAGGTAGCTTATGTTTGAGAATTACAAATAAAAGACATAACCTTGTGTTAGGGCCATGTTTAAACATAGATATTCAAAGCTTGGAAATTTATTTTATGAAATAGCAGCAAGTAGTTTATAAACTTATAGAATAGGTACTAACTAATATACCCTTGTATCAAATCCTAGAAGTGACAGTACGGTTTCAAGTCTTAGCAGAGTAAATAGAAAGTCCTAGCAGATAAGTTCTAACAGACTATTGTGATACTAATTTAGCTTTAGCTACAATTAAATTAAATAACTTGTAACAAAAAAAATTATCCTCAAAAAAGTTCTTGAAATCTATTAAATCTATTAAATTAGGCTTCAGATATACATATATTCCAATTAATTGCAATCAAAAATGTTAACTTTGTTTAATTCACTTTTCATAATCAACACAAACATGTATGTAAAGTTTAAATCTAGTTATTTAGTGAGGCAAAGCTTACTACATGATTATTTCATATTAGTTGTAGAACAAAAGCTATTTTTGTTTTGGCAACATAAACTATTTCATCCATATTTAAGCTGCAGAAAAAATTTGAACAAATTAAATGTATTAGTAGGTAAGTTAGAATTAATAGTTTGTCAAGCTTACATTCTGCTTTATATTCCTTTTACTGAAATATCTAGCAAATCAGCTTTTAAAATATGGATAGTTCTTTGCAAAATTATTTAGAAAAATCTGTACACAAGAAAATTTATTATACACATATGCAATTTAAAAACACCACCAAAGCTTAAGCACACAATTAAAAAAAATCACTGGTTTAATGAAATCCAATATTAATTACTAAATAGTGACACTTGTATGGATAGCTTTAGTTATTGCGAGCAAAGTGTCATAATTAAAAGCAAATAAATTATTACTTTAAGTGAAATGGTAAATGTAGACTCACTTTATTTCTACTAACACATATCTATAGTAGTTTTGAAAATAACTATGAACCAATGATTTATATAAAAATCTACTAATAATTTGGTTCTAGTTAGAAAACAAATATAAAAAAATACACCCTTGAAGTGTATTTAACTTAATTAAATTACATAATTTTCTTCAAATAAGCAAAATAATAAAATTATTTGGGAAATATCTTCAATGAAAGTGGTGGTCATAAATATTAATTTTAGACACATTAAACATTTGCTGATGTAATTATGAGAAATGTCATTCATTAATGGAATATACAAAGAGATGAAAATTAAAGAAAATTCTATCCACTTAATAATAATAATTTGTGTTTTTAATCGGTCACATTAATTATGAACACAATATAAAATGCATGAATATTTCCTCCTAACTAATACTGCTTGTAGTTTTATCAAAGTGTTGCTCTGCTTGGCTAAAAAGTAAACTAAAATGTCAGTCTGAAGAGGCGTCGCTGTCCCTGGAAGTAAGAACAAGATTTGAAGCAATGGGAGAAGGATGGTCCTACCAACAATTGAGGTACAAATTCCCAAACATCATAATTATATAAGTAAATAATAATGAGGTTAGGTTAGACACTTTAAATTATTTCCTTATTCGTATTATTGTTATTCCAAGATATATAGTGTGGTTTTGTTTTGTTATGAATTTTTTTTAATCCTAATGTGCACGTTACATTACATGGTCGAGGGCATTTTCCTTATCCCATTACTTGAAGACAAAGAATGAGTTAATAAAAGCAGCAGAAGCCAAGTCACACAAGGTGTTAAAATGAGCACAACAATGCAACACTTAAAACAAACTTGATAAGGTTTTTAGTGAAAGGTGCACTGCCACACACCTTGATCAGATAAGTTTATTTTTTGGGGTACAAGAAGCCCTACAATTTTTCTTGTAATATTAATTGAAGACACAGAATATTCAGCTTGTAAATTATTTTAGTTATATTTTCTCTACATATGTGGAAAACGTGTGTTTAAGTGTTGCAGAGTTCATTTGTTGCTTTCACAAAAGCAGCAATTGAGGGTTGCGTCATATTTTTGGATTGAGCTTCGGACATTCAAAACAAGATCGTAAGATATGAAGCCATGCATATAAATGCACAAATACGTTGCTTCAGTTCAAAAAAAAAAAAATCTCACCATTTTATGTTGGGTTGAGCTGCATCTTGTGTTCCCACCACACTTGCACAAAAATTGCTTTTTAATTTTGAGATAATTGCTAGCTGAACTTTCTCCTGCCCACATTCCAGAATTGTCATTGTGATCTTAATGTGTTAATTAATATAATATTTTACTGTAGGTTTAAAAATTAGTTTTATCTCAGGTAATTTTGAATGTTTATCGTTATCAAAAGACAAAAATCAAAAATATTCTCATCTACCATTTTATGTTGGGAAGTTTATTATCTTTGCTTTGTACTCAAGATTTATTCGAAGCACAGTATATTTTAAAAAGTATTAATTTATTTAAAGGTTTTCGAAATCAAACTGTTATGTTTCAGTTTAGTTTGTTAAGAAGTAAATAATTATTTAACATTTGCATTCTTAATAAACACAGTAATTATTTATAGAGTAAAACCAATTGTAGCTTTATGGTTTAGTTTATCAATATAAAAAGTGACCTGATTAACTATTAAATTCCATATTAACTAAGCTGAAACATTCTTTTCATAAATATAATGCAGTTTTGGAATTTTATAATTCCTATTTATTCAAATCATCCCATACATACACAGAATGATACACATAATTTAATATATTATCATAAAAATATTTTCTTTTCAATATATTATAATAAAGTGGCATCTATTTGGAAATAAATTGTACTTTTTCGTACTTTAAAAAAACACAATACAAAATCAAACACATGGTGTTTTACAACATTCTCCTCTTAATATTTTCTCGATAAAGTTAATGTTTCATCGAAATCAACACAAATTCTTTACAAAAATATCCTATAAATTCGTATAGTTATTGAATTGGGTGCATGTGTGTTCGGTTATAAACGAACTGGTCACATAAAACAGGCAAAAACAAAAACACATTATAAAATATATTTGTATGACAAAGCGATAAGTCCAATGGTTGCTTTGGTGTTTTTCTACTAGATTGACTGGGAGAAGTGCGGGTCAAAAAATCATGGCATTGGGAGCGATGCAGGGATGATGCTATTTGTTTTGTCTTAGACAACGGTCAAGCGATATGATGGATAACATCTTTTTTCCTTACGTTTTGAATGATGTCAAAAATCTATAACATTGCTGATATAGGCATCCAAGCAAAATAATAATGTGAATTTTACTTTTGGTTTTGTTAGGGGTTGGTCATGTAACGTAGGCCCGTTTAAAAAACAAAAAACAAAAACTGCTTGAGCATACCAAATGCCTGATTCATGCCCGTGCACGTGTGTAAAAACTGAAGAGTGAACAAATAATTTCATTTTTGATGGTTGCAGTGGATTGACCATCGGGTCAGCACCAGTTGGTTGGATGTTCAGTAGCTTGGGGGGGTCCGTGGCTGCAACGTAGTCTCTTAGCTGTGGCGGAAAAGAAAAGGAGGAAAACCCTCAGTCAGCATGCAGGAGTCATCAAAATCATGGCAATGTCAACACACGGTTTTCATTTTCTACTTAATGTTTCAGGCATGACCACGCACACAGGCTCGTTCCCAAAGTATGGACCAAAAATAATTGTTTATTTTTCTATCGAAATATTTTCTTGTACAAAAAAAAAATCCTGTTTCTGTGACCAGAAAACTTTGTATTCACAATCAAAATTGTCATGCAATTCAACTATATCGCTTGGCTTTTAATGCTTCGTCTAACAAATGCAAAACAAAAATGGTAATTATTTTCATCAGCAAGCAACATTTTCACTCGTGCTTTGAAAAGTTTGCACTTTGCCTGGTCAAACCTGATGAATTCTTAACTTAACTAGGGACACTATGTGGTTGAATCTTTCTTGGATGAGAACAAGGCTAAGTTAGTGAAACATTACAAGACAAGACAAAGAGGACAAGCAGAACATGGGTTGCTGTTTGGACAAGGAACACAACAGAAAATAAAAAGTTTCTGGGCCAGAAAATACCCTCAAACCGTGTAACTTTGTGCGTGTTCATGCAGATTGTAATCCCTCTCATTTCTAAAACCTGATAAGGTCACACCAGTATAATAAAATACAAATAATGTGTTTACCCATAGTACTGCTCCATCAGTATTATTATAATATTATGTATTTATAATTTGAGATTGTGCCAATGACCTCAATGTGTTGACGCATCTTTAAACCTCAATAATATTACATTAATTAATTGATTGAGAATTTTTTTTATGAAATATACTAACACAATTTTATAAATGTCACAATTTTAAAAAGGAAGGTATAAAAAAGGCTAACAGGAATAGGATATAATCGCATTGAGGAAGGACAGAAAACCATAGTTAGATATGGCAGCACTGCAAGATTATTATTATGAATAATCAAAGCTTACTTTTGTTTATTGCTTGTGAATCTGGTTCTTTTAAACAGTTTAACTTGTTTTAATTTAGGTTTCTGTGTAAACTAGTTGATACAGTTATGCCTCATTAGGTAAAATACTACATAAAAACATGAATAAAAAGAACTCAATTTATATGTATGAGTGTTCTTTTTAGCTCCGCGTCTTACTACCTGTTCAAGTTATGAGTATATATAAGTGTCTCATGTCTTGCTACTTTTAACTTGCATTAGTTTAAATGCAAAAAAAAAGTATACATGAATAAAAGGAACCATCATTCCCCGTTACAAAAAATGAGAAAATCCCTTTATTGAATTCAACACCAATGTTGACAACTAATATAATATGTTTGGGATTTGGCACCTACACTTACATGGTGGAGGAATAGGAAAACTACATTAATAAATCATGTGTAAACACCCCCTCCCACCCGCCACAAGTGCACCCAGCCAAGCTTCGACCTCACCCATCACTAGCGATCCGGTTCATTGTTTACTTGACATCTGGCAACACTTTTATTTTCATTCAAACAGACAGAAAAAAATTCTTCATTTTATTTCTTCCGACACAGTTTTTGATTAATTGAAGAGAATTAAACCCAAAGTTTAAAATTTCCACTTCAATGTGCACATGTTTGTGCATAGGGGCTACTAATTTTAAAATGTCAGCCCTCTGTGTGCGGTAAGTATCCCCAAAATGCTCACGAGAGACGAACAAACAAACTCTTTATTCTATCAATATAAACTAAATATCTTTTGGACTAAAGTAAAGATGGTAACCCAATTAATATTTTGTATGTTCATAAATGTTTCATTAAATTAAAACTTTTAAAACAGTATCAAACTTATAGGGTATCTGCAATCAATTCTTTATAAGTGCATGCATATTATTTTATTAACTACCGGTATTGTCTGTCTTTATGTAAGTCATTAATAAGTATTGTTATAAATATATTACAAGACATACTTACTTACACAATGGCATTAGGAACTCACACTTATAAAAGAATGCCACCTATCCCTATCTTGAGCTAATTCTATTCAGTCTATCTCTTTACACCCTATAGCTATCAATTCTATCCAAATGTTATCCTCCCATTTGCATCTAGGTCTTCCCAGTGGTCTCTTCCCATTGAGTTTGCCATTCAATACTTTGAATGCGGTTCTAGATACTCCAATACGCGCTGCATGACCTTCCCCCCTTAACCTGTGAGATTTTATTACCTTAACAATGTCTGATGATGAGTACAGGGGTATGCAGCTCATAATTATGTAGCCTCCCCTACTCCCCACTATCTTCATCCATTTTTGGACCAAATATCTTCCTAAGCACCTAGTTTTCTAACACCCTAAATTTATTTTCATCATTTATGGTAAGCGGCCATGTTTCGTGTAAAGGTAGGAGGTGAAATCTTAGTAATAGAAATTCATAAACTTTAATGTGCCATATGTAAACATGATGTATTGCCCCAAGAATGGAAGGAAAGTCTAATAATAGCCATTTTCAAAAAAGAAGATAAATTAGAGTGTAAGAAAGCAAAATAACATTGGTTAGAAAGTACTAGTGAATTGAGTTTAAACAACATACATAGAGTGGAATAAACACAGCTGATTTTTCTATGGGAGAGTGTAGTCACACTATCTTTAATAGATTGTCCTTCTAAGTAAACGCAAACATCTATTTTATTAAATAATTTAAGATTGGCTTTTGAATAATGATAGTAATTAATATAGTTTTCTTAGATGATTTTAACCATCTCAATACTCTTTACTATACCATATTAAATTATTAATTTTGATGTTGACATTAACAGTTTGTTTCACTTAATATCTGTCTAATGATGATTCTTTACAGAACCTTCTTTCCCATAAGACCACGTTGTGTTTGTCACCTGCTCTAACATTTATATATTCACATCCTTATCAGTATAAGGTGTTTGCACTAAAATGTCAGGAAAACACATGAGATTACAATTACAAAATTTTTTTAGAGTCAATTTTCTTCAAACAACGCAACAACAATTAATACATATAAAATAATTGGGTGACAATTTAGACAAAATGTCTGAACTTCACTTTTGACAGCAGCTAATGACAATATAGTGCAAGGAGCAGCTGTTTCCCATATAGTAAGCAGTGTATTGAAAATTATGTGGAGAAATTTCCAGAATTTATGCAGAAGTTAAATTGCATCCTATCATGAGTTCTACTCTGCACTCCAGAACATATGCATAGATGTGTCACAACCAAAATTTTAATTTGTGAAAGCGTGGTTTTGTGATGCTAGCCAAAAATGCTGCAGTTATAGCACAATGTTTATTTTTCCATGTGCTACTAGCGTAATGGTCCAGTTTTATACAAACAGCAAACATTTAAAATAAATTATATTCACTCAAGGTGTAATTAAATACCTAAATTATTGATTGGAGCTGTATATAATTTTAATTTTGTAATCATGAGGCTCAGTGTTGTTGATTTACCAAGTCATCTCCTTTCTCAAATATCAAGAACATTTTTTTTGTTTTATACAATTTGTATTATGTAATCTACCGCAACATAATAAATACCGTTATATTAAATTATGGGAAAAGTATAATCATGAATATTGGCCTAGCAATGTGAAGGCATATCTAGTACAGAAACAATTACAGAAAAGTCTTCTACAAAGTTGACTTGCCTGCTGGTAGATTTAAAAAACTTTTCATTTTGCCCTCTCAGTAATTTTCCGATCTCTTTAACATTTTTCATGACTCAGAATTTTTGTGCTCTTATTTACTTTCTTTATGGGCTAGGTGACCTGGTGGTCTAGGGGTAAGGTGTCAGACTTCTATTCTGGCGGCTGGGGTTCAATCCTCGGTCACGGTACAGATTTATCTGATTACCAAACCCTTCCTTCACCTCTGACAAGACATCTTGTGAATGTGGGGAATGCCAGGCCTCCACCGTGGTTCGGATTCCACGTTAAACTGTAGGTCCTTCATTTCATCTCACAATCACCCTACCATTACACATTAGCGTAAGTGCGTACAACCCGAATGGGTAGTAAGACGCGGTGCTAATAATAATAATAATAATAATTTATGGGCTCCTGAAAGGACAATAGCTCATTCTCATTAAGATGATATTTTTTATCTTTATGACTTAACAATCCTGATGCTGCTGCATATGGACATAACTTAGACCCCAAACACACTTATTAGGTTTACGTATGTAATATGTAGGAATATTTATCAAACTAGTGTATAAGATTGAGCTATTTTTACGAAAAGAAATGGGATAAATTATGTTATCCTTCAACATTAATAAAAGCTAGCCAGACTAGATATACATTTATGTACGAGTGTTCATACTCCAAGGGATCGCCAAAATATAAAAAATAGCAAATTTGTCTAAAGGTAAATATTTTACATTATCTAGCCCATTCTATAACTATAGGTTGATCTAGTTGTTTATAGGTTGGGACACTATAGATTAAACTATACTTCTTGAGTTTAACGAGCAAGAGATACATCCACCAGCTTGCTGAGCCTGTTGCAGAACGAAGCTGCTAATTTGTGTTACCTTGAAGTCTTAAGATTTTTTTAATCAATATGTCCTACTATGTGTTCAGGTTATACAAAAAGTCTAAAGATCCCTTAAAAGGCTACAGATCTCACAAAACGAACCTGAGCAGATATCATCTGGACATTACCATAACCCTCTGAAATAGTCTTTAGCTTAGGATTATTGCTTTAGTTTTATTTTAGTTTACAATTCAATTAAAAACAACCATCCTCTCGGATATGTTTATAGTTTTATTCCAGGATGCAACAATTAAAGTAAAAACAACTATCCTCTCGGATATGTTTATAGATTTATTCCAGGATGCAACAATTAAAGTAAAAACAACTATCCTCTCAGATATGTTTATAGATTTATTCCAGGATGCAACAATTAAAGAAAAACAACTATCCTCTCGGATATGTTTATAGATTTATTCCAGGATGCAACAATTAAAGTAAAAACAGCTATCCTCTCAAATATGTTTATAGTTTTATTCTAGGATGCAACAATTAAAGTAAAAACAACTATCCCCTCGGATATGTTTATAGTTTTATTCCAGGATGCAACAATTAAAGTAAAAACAACTATCCTCTCGGATATGTTTATAGATTTATTCCAGGAAGCAACAATTAAAGTAAAAACAACTATCCTCTCAGATATGTTTATAGATTTATTCTAGGATGCAACAATTAAATTAAAAACAGCTATCTTATAGGATATTTTTATAGTTTTATTCTAGGATGCAACAATGCAATTAATTACAACCATCCTCTGGGATATTTACATATATAAGAAGGAATTATGTAATTAAATCATACTTTAGGGTAGATGGATCTTTGAGCGAATGGTTTGACATTGGACAGAGTGTTGTACAGGGTTGTGTTATATCTTCATGGTTTTTCAACATATCCACGGATAAGTACTAGGGATGCTTGTGAGGATGTATTTAGTGTGCAAATTGACAATGTGAACATACGAGTGCTGCTATATGCAGATGATGCCATATTAATGGCTCAGAATGAAAGGGACTTGCAGACTGCATTACATTTTTTGAATGTGGTAACAGGCAGGATGGATCTTTGTATGAGTTAAATGTCTTCAGAACTAAGATGATAATTTTTTATAAGGACGGTTCAGGAAATGATTGTCAACCTAGTATAATTGGAAAACTTTTACAGCAAATGAATGATTTTGTGTACCTGGTCAAAATATTCTGTAAAAATTGAAGGATAAATGGTGAAATCGACAGATGGATGAACGTGTCTTGTAGGGTAGTTGGATGTTTGTGGATTATTGCAAAGAACGGAGTAGTATCGAAAGAGGAAAAGATGACCGTATATTAAAGTGTGTTAACACCAATTTTTTTTTATGGATGTGAAGCGTGGGTTTGTCAATAGAAATACAAGAGCAAGATAAATGCAGTTGGAATGTTTAACTCATATGGACAGAGTCAGTAAGTAATGAATGGGTGCTGAAGGAGTGTAGCTTGGAAGGGAGTCCAATCGATCATTGTGAAAGAAGCATTTTACGTTGGTTTGGGCATATTGAAAGAATGAGTGTGGATTGAGTGATGAAGCAAATATATGAAGGTAGAGTGTGGATCAAATGGAAGGGGTAGGCCATGTAAGACATATCTGAAAATAACATTTGCCGATATAGGTTGATAATATTGGTTTGGCGACAATACAACCAAAACGAATTGATGTGACAGTATGTGCTGCTATACATTTTTTCTCATGAAGAACCATCGGGTAGGCATTTTTTTCTACCAAATAGTAGGATTCTGTGGAGAAAAATACCTTCCATATGGTTTTCATAAGCTGACGTCAGTTGCTGACGTTTTCATGATTTGCCACTACCACATACATAAATACTAAAGGGAGAAAGGGCCTGGACACAATACAAACCAGAAAAATAATTGGCATTGTTGTAGACACGCCTAAGGTACTTGGATTGATAATCATGAGATGTCAAGGGGGAGGGGGATAGAAGACTCCAAAAATTATTTTTTCATAAGTAGTTAAATTATTTGATTGTAATAATTTATTTTAAATACCCCATGTGGACTTATTACCAAAAATGATATACATAAATAAGATAGGCAGTCATTTATGTTCGTAATATTAGTGGAATTGCGCACTGTAGTCAAAATAAGAAGTTAAAATACATTCCCAAAAGATTTTGTACAAGTTCTGCAGCAAGGACAAAATGTTATAGTAGTTTATCATGCTTTTCAGGAGGTGTTCAACATACAATAATGTAAGCTATTTTATATAATATGCTTACACTGAAAGTTTGTAGATTTAGCTTTTTTGTTTCTATTATTGTGTATTTTATAAGACACAGCCATAATGTAATTAGTTAAGGCAGGAACTTTTAAAGTAAACAAGGTGCACCTAATGATTACATTTATGAACTACAATAAACATAGCTGGTCCCAATACGCTTTACAATTATACACTTTTAAAATTATTAATAAATTGTAATCACTATCAACAAATATTAGTTATAATTTCTAAATAGGCCCAATGTCTTGATTAATCACTTGTCTAACTTCAAATTATCTAAAAATAATTATTTTTCAAGAGGTTAAAGCTGCGTCCAATAGACCCTCATTTATATTCCTAATGGCATCGAATAAATTCACATTATTAAAATGTTATTAATCATACAATTAATTTGTTTAATATAGCTAATCAATAATCCCTTTAAGCCCAATATTCTGGTAAGACAACGCTGTAAGGCCAATATAAACATATTTGAGGACAAATCGGGCATAATATAAAAGGTTTTTCTTTTCCAAATGGAGGCTATTGGAAAGAACATGGAAGTATTCAAACTAAGTGTACTTACTCTTGCTGTAAGTGTTCTCCCTGGTCCATGCTGAGGCACCCGGCACCACCGCCAAAACCGTACCCCTTGGGACCATACTTGCGGGCATGGCAGACCTTGCAGAACAGTTCACCTTCATGTTCAAGAGCAGTTCGTAGAGTCTAGCAGCTTGTTACACAGACCTGAAGACAACAGCAATATCTAGAGCTTGTTACATAAACTTGCAGACAAAAATATCTAGATCGTGTTGCACAGACCTGCAGACAACAACAATATCAAGAGCTTTTTACACAGACCTGCAGACCACAATATCTAAAGCTTGTTACATAAACTTACAGACAACAATATCTAGAGCTCGTTACACAGGTCTTCAGACAACAACTATATATTGAGCTTGTTACGCAGACCTGCATACAACAATAATATATAGAGCTTGTTACACAGATCTGCATACAACAATAATGTCTAGATCTTATTACACAGACCTGCAGACAACAACAATATCAAGAACTTTTACACAGACCTGCAGACAACAATATCTAGAGATTGTTACATAAACTTGTAGACAAAATATCGAGAGCTTGTTACACAGGTCTTCAGACAACAACTATATCTAGAGCATGTTACACTGGTCTGCAGACAACAACAATATCTAGAGCTTGTTACACAGACCTGCATACAACAATAATGTCTAAATCTTGTTACACAGACCTGCATACAACAACAATATCTAGAGCTTGTTGCACAGACCTGTATACAACAACAATATCTAGAGCTTGTTACACAGGTCTTCAGACAACAACTATACCTTGAGCTTGTTACTCAGACATGCATACAACAATAATGTCTAGAACTTGTTACATAGACATGCAGACAACAATAATATCTAGAGCTTGTTACACAGACTGGTATACACAGCAATATCTAGAGCTTGTTACACAGACCTGCAGACAACATCCATAGTTAAAGATGACACAAGGGACCATACATAGAGCAGCTGTTGTTTATTTTCTAATATAATCTTACTTCCATACCACACTTAAAGCACTTAGTTTTCTGACATTATTCAACATGAAACTGTTTTATACTTCACTGGCATTTAAGAAAGCATTAGCAAGGCATGACGTTGTTAAAAGTGCTACCAGATAACTTTACCATAAACTATCTACTTCATATGAGATTTTAAACATAAAAATCTAACTTTTAAGCTGTTCAAAGATGTATTAACTGAATTTTTATATATAAAAATGAGCAAGGAGTATTTCAAACCAAAATATAGTATCATAAAGAGTGGGAAATATTTGTTGATAAAGTAATGAAATAATTGATATATAAATTAATAAAAATTATTTAATAGCAATTGGGATGGGATGATTTAAAATCTATCCCCTACCCTAGACACTATACTGGTTCTAAGATAAGATTTATTAATATTGGATGACTCTGTTTTTCTATGTTATCTAAGAACAAAGGCTTAAATAATGTGAATACCATTTTTTGTGTTAAAATAAAAATTCAATAAATGAGCTACATTAACACTCCTCTTTGGTCAGTAAATAAAATTTAGAGAATATAAAAATAAATTCAAAATAAGCAGTTTTATTTCAACAACTAAGAATTTTTTGAAGACATTTGTTATTAATAAATTAACTAAGTAGGCTACAGGATTGAAAAAGTGTATAGGGTTTATTTAATTTAAGAAAAATTAAAGTAGGTATTTAGGACTTTTAAAATTACATTTTTAGATGTTAACTATAATCGTTTGTAATATATCTTCTACAGGTAAAGTCCAAAACCGGATAAAGGCAATATTATTCAGATAATGTTGAAATTATCCAAAATATGTAGATAATGTTAAGGAGAAGTGATTAAATAATGTTTTTCTAAGTTTATCCAGATAGTATTGACATATCCACCAAAACTTGGATGGTGGAAATTTCTATGGTTGAGGCTGGGTTAGGTAGGCTAGGTTAACTTAGATTAGGTTAGGTGAGTTTAGGCTATGTTAGATTAATTTTAATAATGTTCATATTTATTTGGTAAGGAGTAATAAATAATAAAATTAAACTTCTTTGTTATTATTTTATTCTCTTCTCCTATTTGAGCCCTAGCTTCTATGACGACATGTTTTGGTGTTATATGTGACACCATCTTCAGGTCTTATTTATGATGATGATTATTTATTTTAAATATTATTATTGGAAGTTTGTGACATTTTGAAGCATTATTATGTAAGAAACATTTTGTGGTATTTGTGAGATGAACAAAAACGTTTCTTACATAGTAATATTTCAAAATTTCATAAGCCTTCCGATAATATGTATTAAAATAAATCATCGTCATCTTAGATAAGACTTGAAGATGGTTTAACATACAACACCGAAACATATCGTCATAGAAGGCTAGGGCTCAAATAAGGAGAAGAGAATAAAATAATAACAAAGAAGGTTTAATTTTATGTTGGATTAGTTTAAGTTAGGCTAGGTTAAGCTAGGTTATGTTAGGTTAGTGAAAATAAAGCATAAAATGTGGCATTTTGAATGTTAGTGCATTGCTATGATCCAATTTATGGTCATATTTCGAAATATTGTTTCAAAATAAAATCTATATTGAAACTTTCTTAGTTTTACAAACAGTATTCAATGTTATCCAAGTCTTGCTGGCTAGTGTCGATATAATCCGTTTAAGGTTGTAAATGAGATAAATTATTTTCTATTCCCAACTTTATCCACAGCACTTGGATAAGGCTGACATCTCCCGTTAATCTCGACAATATCCAGATTTTGCACATTACTCATGATATATCGACTGATCAGCCCCGAGGGCTTTGCCACTTTATATCCCGGTCAGGTATAAGTTATTTGGTCCTAGCGTGGTGTGAAATTGCGTACAGTTTTCGGGTTTCTGAAATTTTAAAGTGTTAATAACCCTTTGCTGGAGTTAAGAATCAAAAAATAAAATAATTTGCTAAAACTTTAAAATTGTTGTTACTATTTAGAAAACATTTTGTTGCCACTAAATATTACACTACCTTCCCCCCTTCTCGGCCACAGCCTTGGCTTTTCCTAATATAAACCGGGTATAATTTTTTGCCTATACAAAGTTATATTTTATTGATTTTAAATATAAACAGTAATCTTTATTTAAATATAGTTAGAAATGATCCCCAGTCACGAGAAACGAGCCCCATGTATTCCTGTGAATGAAACCCCTGGCTTCCAACTTACATACGACCCTGCCTGAATACAATGTGACGTACAGCGACGGAGGAAATGGATCTATCGGTATCGGTGGTTCATTCACACCTGTAGTTTCACAATGTAATCATACACCAGACTGGGTATACAATCCCTTTTTCTCACGATTCCTCAGTTGGCATGCGCGTGTAGAGTTCTTAGCAGGTTTTGTATCCAGTTTTGTTCATAGCAACGCTTGATATGTGCTCCTTTATGAGATTGACAATAGTGAGTCCATATCATATTCCCATTGTAAGAATTGAATGTACCATTATTGAAAAATATATTGTCTAGTTTTCAACTGCTGCCAATGGTAGCACTGGTTAATACCACGCCTCACCCTTGTAGGAAGCTAAATAATAAAATAAGTTATTGCTATGAACCCAATATTGATCTTCGGGTGAATGTATCTATTTAATAATAATAATAATAATAATAATAATAATAAAAAGATAGGAAAGAAAAATAAATAAAAGTGACAATCTCTCAAAACTGTGAATCTGTGCGGCCATGAAATGTGTATATGTAAGTATAGGGTAGAAATAATAATAATAATTATTATAATTATAGAAATATTATTATATAATTATATATTATTATATTATTATTATTATTATTATTATTATTATTATTATTATTATTATTATTATTATTATTATTATTATTAGCACAACGTCTTACTACCCGTTCGGGTTACACGCACTTACACTAATGTGTAATGATAGGGTGATTGTGAGATGAAATGAACTACCTACAGTTTAACGTGGGATCCGAACCACGGTGGAGGCCTGGCATTCCTCACATTCACAAGTTGTGATTAATACACGTATTGTCAGAGGTGAAGGAAGGGTTTGGCAATCAGATCAATCTGTGCCGGGACCAAGGATTGAACCCCGGACTCTCAGCACAGAAGTCCGACACCTTACTCCTAGACTACCAGGTCACCTATTCTATATTATGGTAGCAGCTACGATATATTTACCAATCTATATTATGTAGAATAAGTCCAGTTTTACATTTCTCTATGATAGCTGTTCTCAAAGGGTGTTCCGTGGAGCATCTCAAATTG
The DNA here is from genome assembly GCA_039000515.1 of Timema cristinae. Lineage (NCBI taxonomy): Eukaryota > Metazoa > Arthropoda > Insecta > Phasmatodea > Timematidae > Timema > Timema cristinae. Next base: position 14,260,718 of record JBCFYV010000003.1, read on the forward strand.
CTCCATGAAAAGATTGGAAAGAAAAATAAATATAAGTGTCAATCTCTCAAAACTGTGAATCTGTGTGGCCATGAAATGTGTATATGTAAGTATTGGGTAGAAATGGTTTAGCTCCTGCAACGTGCTGTAAAGCAGTGTAGATAGCAAGTATTATAAAGCCGAAGTGCATGTCATGCATTACCTCAGCCATCTTTGCTCACCCACATCTTCTTGGAACCGTGCAAAACATCAAAAACATTGGTGAAGCACACAGACTGCATGCGGCAAAACCAGACACACACACACACTAGATAGAAGGTGCCAGTTAAAACATTCTCTGTGAGAGCTTCGCCTTGCTTTCAGATACGATTGTTAGCTTCGAAACATTTCCAGAATTTTCTAATAAGTTTATATTGCATTGTTTCTATTGATTCAACTGTTATTTTCTGGAAGAACTCCACGAAAGAATTTAGAAAAATAAACTTTTGGGTTGTGCCTGAATATCCACTATTTCTGACATCGCAGCAATATGAGTGATTGATTGATTTGGTGTTAAATTCTGTGGTAAAATAAACTTTTGCAACTAAGATTTCACTAGCAGAATTTTGGTGTCAGGTAAGGTGTCAGGTAAGAGATAGATTTGAAGCTTTGTCAGATAAAGTGAAAATCATTCTTCTGTCCTTTGCAACAGCTTAAATGTGAATCAGGATTCTTTGCCTATGTGACTACTAAAACAAAATACAGATCCCGCCTCAAGGCAAAGCCAGATATTCTGTTGCAGCTGTTCCAAATTCAACCAGTTATATATGGCCATATTAAGCAAATCAAAACAATCCCATCCCTATCATCAGAATCTAAGTTCGCGGTCTATACTTTATCGTTATTTTTTATGTAAAGACAGTTTTTTTTTTGTAACAGTGAAAATGGATTTAAATAACATATATATGTGGGTAGCATAATGTTGTGGATTAATAATACCTACTTTGAATTTATTATCAAATGTGTTGCCTTACTTTAAGTTGGTTTTTTTTCGCTTGTGTAATTAAGTTAGTTCCTTATTTATATGGAATTAGTGGAGAAAATAACATTTTGAATTGAATAAAACTTTATGTTTAACATGCTTAAATTCTTAAACATACTTTTCTATCGTAAATGTTGCTGCCATTCAGTTAAGTACCTGTGTAGGTACTAGGTGAAAGTATCGTAGCCCTTATGCCAATTGATGTTTTGAGAAAACTATGTTAAAAATTCCAAATTTCATTGATTTTCAATGGGGGGAAAAAAATTTGATTTAAATCAAAATTTAACATATTTAGTATTAAAAAAAATAATGTGCTTTTGCTATAGGATAAAATATCGACAAACCACTTTAAAAATTCAGTTAGGTAAAAACAGTAAAATGAAAAAATGCAAATACGTGCCTTTGGCATCATGACAACGATAGTGCTCCGGGACGAATTAATTTCCTAAAAAGTTATCCGCGTTTCAAAAAGTTTGGGAACCACTGCTTTATATTATGAACTGATATTGACCTCATGGTCGAAAGGAAGTAGTCCTGCGCGGGGTGTTTTAAACCCTGCTATGGAAGTTTTCTTTACTCACCACACTTGAAGCACATTTTGTGCCACTTAAGTCCTCCTGCCACTCGTTCTTCAGCCGCATACACGGACTTGCTGCACTTGGGGCACTTGGGGTGGTCCACGGGCTTGAAAGGCATGTTGATGACTTGCTAGACCTGCAACAAGATTAACAACGGCTGTCACAACACGACAACAAGAGCACTTGACATCAGCAATGACCGTACCGAGAACAGTTTAGTTACACATCAGTTTTACATCCTCCCTCCATAGCAACACCGTTCCTTATGTTTCCACAGATATTCCTCGTTCCTTCTGTTTCCACAGATATTCCTCTAGCAAACCCATCAATGGAGTCGATGTTAATTGGTCGGTTTCAGAGGAATGCTTGGGACTTGAATCCCAGTAATGTAACACCGTGAATCAGGGTCAGAGGTAAGCTATGTATCCAATTTTTGTATTTCTTTACCTCTTAACTAAAATATTATCGGCCTTGAAACAATATGACTTAAGTAATCTTTTCACTCAGTCAAATGAGATTCATACAACTCTCTCATTCTAACATTCCTTGGTTTTGTTTGTTTGGACACTGCTGGCTTTCTAAGGGTTTTATAGTCGTGATATTTCGAGTGTTTACAACTTTTATATTGAGATAGCACAGATTTATCTGATTTCCAAACCCTTCCTACACCTCTGACAAGACATCTTGTGAATGTGTGGAATGCCAGGTCGCCACCGTGGTTCGGATTCCACGTTAAACTGTAGGTCCTTCATTTCATCTCACAATCACCCTACCATTATACATTAGCGTAAGTGCGTATAACCCGAACGGGTAGTAAGACGCGGTGCTAATAATAATAATATATTGGGATAAGGTAGTTTATACTAACTAATTAAACTATTCAGTGTGACTAGTTAATTGGGATAGCTAAACATAGTTGACCCTCTTAGAGAGTTATATTTGTGTGTTTCTTTTTATGTAATGAGGGCAACAATCTTCTTTACTAGAATTAAGTCACACAATTAATTTTTATTTATAGGAGTATTTAAAATGTACTTTCTAATGCCATGGCTATAATCACTATAAACAAACCAACCTAAACTGAGACATGTCTATTGTTTGTCTGGATATCTGAGCCTAGGTTCAAGAATACTGGTAGGTATAAGCGTAATGGGACGAACTTATGCACACACACACACACACACACACACACACACACAACATTACAATAAGCACACCTAGGGAACGAATCAAAGATCTCTATTTGTTGGCTTAAGTCCGACTGTCCGTCTGGATTACAATCAGATGCGTTAAGGAGGATTGGAAAACCATTGAGAAAAAATAACCTCAACACACCTAGACAGGATTTAATCCATAACCTTTCCGTAACTAGCAAACCAGAATAGAAGAAATTGACGCTTAGTGCACGTGCCCAAGTATACCCACATATGTAGAGTATTGCCAGTATTATACGTCTGAGCTGTACAGGTAAGAACACACCGCCAGTATTGAACGTCTGAGCTGTACAGGTAAGAACACACCGCCAGTATTGAACGTCTGAGCTGTACAGGTAAGAACATACCGCCAGTATTAAACTCTGAGCTGTACAGGTAAGAACATACCGCCAGTATTGACGTCTGAGCTGTACAGGTAAGAACATACCGCCAGTATTATACGTCTGAGCTGTACAGGTAAGAACATACCGCCAGTATTGAACGTCTGAGCTGTACAGGTAAGAACATACCGCCAGTATTGACGTCTGAGCTGTACAGGTAAGAACATACCGCCAGTATTAAACTCTGAGCTGTACAGGTAAGAACATACCGCCAGTATTGACGTCTGAGCTGTACAGGTAAGAACATACCGCCAGTATTATACGTCTGAGCTGTACAGGTAAGAACATACCGCCAGTATTGACGTCTGAGCTGTACAGGTAAGAACATACCGCCAGTATTGAACGTTTGAGCTGTACAGGTAAGAACATACCTCCAGTATTGAGCGTCTGAGCTGTACAGGTAAGAACATACCTCCAGTATTGAACGTCTGAGCTGTACAGGTAAGAACATACCTCCAGTATTGAACGTCTGAGCTGTACAGGTAAGAACATACCTCCAGTATTGAACATCTGAGCTGTACAGGTAAGAACATACCTCCAGTATTGAACGTCCGAGCTGTACAGGTAAGAACATACCGCCAGTATTGAGCGTCTGAGCTGTACAGGTAAGAACATACCGCCAGTATTGACGTCTGAGCTGTACAGGTAAGAACATACCGCCAGTATTAAACGTCTGAGCTGTACAGGTAAGAACATACCTCCAGTATTGAACATCTGAGCTGTACAGGTAAGAACATACCGCCAGTATTAAACGTCTGAGCTGTACCAGGTAAGAACACACCGCCAGTATTATACGTCTGAGCTGTACAGGTAAGAACATACCGCCAGTATTATACGTCTGAGCTGTACAGGTAAGAACATACCGCCAGTATTTACGTCTGAGCTGTACAGGTAAGAACATACCGCCAGTATTATACGTCTGAGCTGTACAGGTAAGAACACACCGCCAGTATTAACGTCTGAGCTGTACAGGTAAGAACATACCGCCAGTATTGAACGTCTGAGCTGTACAGGTAAGAACAACCGCCAGTATTATACGTCTGAGCTGTACAGGTAAGAACACACCGCCAGTATTGAACGTCTGAGCTGTACAGGTAAGAACATACCGCCAGTATATACGTCTGAGCTGTACAGGTAAGAACATACCGCCAGTATTGAACGTCTGAGCTGTACAGGTAAGAACATACCGCCAGTTATACGTCTGAGCTGTACAGGTAAGAACATACCGCCAGTATTATACGTCTGAGCTGTACAGGTAAGAACACACCGCCAGTATTAAACTCTGAGCTGTACAGGTAAGAACATACCGCCAGTATTGACGTCTGAGCTGTACAGGTAAGAACATACCGCCAGTATTAAACATCTGAGCTGTACAGGTAGGAACATACCGCCAGTATTAAACTCTGAGCTGTACAGGTAAGAACATACCGCCAGTATTAAACTCTGAGCTGTACAGGTAAGAACATACCGCCAGTATTAAACTCTAAGCTGTACAGGTAAGAACACACCGCCAGTATTAAACATCTGAGCTGTACAGGTAAGAACATACCGCCAGTATTAAACTCTGAGCTGTACAGGTAAGAACATACCGCCAGTATTAAACATCTGAGCTGTACAGGTAGGAACATACCGCCAGTATTAAACTCTGAGCTGTACAGGTAAGAACATACCGCCAGTATTAAACATCTGAGCTGTACAGGTAAGAACACACCGCCACTATTGAACGTCTGAGCTGTACAGGTAAGAACATACCGCCAGTATTAAACTCTGAGCTGTACAGGTAAGAACATACCGCCAGTAATAAACTCTGAGCTGTACAGGTAAGAACATACCGCCAGTATTAAACTCTGAGCTGTACAGGTAAGAACATACCGCCAGTATTAAACTCTGAGCTGTACAGGTAAGAATACAGCATCGTATTTAACGTTCCATGTGTCCTTGGAAGGATTTACTTTTGGGATTATATATGGTATGGATATGACAACTAGATTATATATGGTATAGATGTAGATGCACAATTTTATTAGATATCGTATGGATCTAGATGGGTCAGTTAAATTGTCCACGGTATTATGGCAGATTCTACAACTAGATGTAGATACCACGACTTGTTTAATCATCCAGGTAGATGTCACTATTGTATTGTCACTATTGTATTCCACTATTGTATTGCCACTTGCTTGACAGTGACATTTAGTACGAAAACTACTTGGACTAACGAGACAGGACGAGAAGGGGGAGTTTCAAGGAAATGAACCCCATTTTCTCCGAGAAAGAATGGTAAGTCGTACTTTATTTTGTATGTGTGTGATTATCGCGTCCCTCTGCCCATCCTGGCTAGCGCAATATGGTATACTTTAATGGGGTGGGGCTGATGAACGTTGACGTTTAGAAGAAATGTACCTACATTTTCATGAACAAAGAATGGTAGAAATGGGGGACTTGGGAGGTCTGTATTCCTATAAAATTGTTTGGACCCCCTAGAGGGACTCCATTTATACGTATAAAGTAAATTTGATCATATTCTGAAAATTGAAAAATGACACCTGGACACGGAATTGACCCCGGGACCTTTAGCCTAGTACGCCAATGCTCTAACCACTCAGCTATCCAGGAATCGTCACGTACCAAGGGTCATTCTTCACTCATATTTTAAGGCAGAGTCTATGATGGACGTGCGGAAATCGTCGGCTACAAGTGTGTGATTTTAAACATCTGTAGCCAACGATATCGGCACGTCCATCATAGACTCTGCCTTAAAATATGAGTGAAGAATGACCCCGGACACGGGACGACTCCTGGATAGCTCAGTGGTTAGAGCATTGGAGTGCTAAGCCGAGGGTCCAGGGGTCAATTCCCGTGTCCAGGTGTCATTTTTCAATTTTCAGAATATGATATCTTGATGGAGTAATCCTCACTAAAAAGCTTAAATAATAGCTTTGTCTATTTGATTCTTGAATTTGGTTGGGTAAAGATATAGTAGCATTTTTTGGTGGGGTCATCCAACCGGGATTTGAATCCCGATACTCCAATGATCCACAAATAAAACAGAACGATACTGGCGCCTTTCCCCGCGTGTGAACCATATTCATGTGTGTGTGTGTTGGGGGGGGGTCTCAACTCATCAGTCAGTCAGACCGAGGACAAACTCCACATATTGAAACCTTCCTAATGTCCCCTTTCCCCACACCTCGGTGCAGCGTTTGAAGCGCTGCCAAGTGGTGGGGCCCGCAATCTCCAGCCTGCACAGGCTAAATATAGCCCACAATGCTCTCTCGCGGCGTCCGCGCCCACTGGCGGACGTCCAGGGTGCTGCTTGGCGCCCTCGCGACAGCCAAATTTGGTCCGACGCAGGTAAGGTTACAACAGCCCCCCCTCCAACCCGTCATCGCTGTGGAACCGTTCCTAAATCCCCCTCCTATCCCTCTCCGGTTGCTTTGAACCAGCTGTGCAAACAACATCGCTTTCAGGGGGGGGGGGGGGGGGGGGGTAAGTGAAAATGTCGGTTGGATTCCGGCTCACAACAAAACACTATTGACCTTCCGGTGCAAGAACAACACTGTGCAAGGTAGGAATACTCGATTTTCTGGATCGATCTAGATCAATAGGTCTTGTATCGAGTCAGACGAAAAATTCAGGGTATTCAATCAATCCTCCAAAGATAGATTCAACGATTATACAAATATATAATTATATAAATGGGCGTACATTTTTCGAAAAAAAAAATCTCTAAAATTTAGCCCACTAAAGAAAGGTGTATTTTTATTTTGTGCTTAATCTAATCAACTGCTGATAGCCAATTAGTAAACAATTATTATATTTTAGATGTTGTTTGTACGGTAAATTGAGCCTACATTAAATTATTATTATTGCTATCACATTATAAAACAAGCTTTGGTAATTCAAATGATCAATATCATGTTACCAACTCCTTGATGGGATAGCTTTACGTTTAATTTAAATGTCTCTAAAACACAATTTTAACTAATTATAATATTAGTTAATATTTCAACAGGTTGTTGTCCAACTATCAAAACACCCTTTAAACTAAATATGAGCATATTTATGATATATAATTATACATGATATCGTGAATGATATTACGAATTGTAGCTTAACATTGAAAACTTTGGTTTAAAACTGTACTTAACAATAAAAAATAAAATCTTACAGCCAATAAAATAATATGAATGTTTTGTTTTCTTTCGAATCGATCTTTTCGACACAACCAGATTCGTAAAACAAATCGAGATCTTCAAATCGATCTAAAAACTTTATTAATCAAGGGTAAATAATTTATTTTTGTAGAGATCGATCTAATATCGAGCATTCCCAGTGGAAGTCAAACACACTAAACCTTATAATAATAATAATAATAATAAAATAATAATAATAATAATAATAATAATAATAATAATAATAATAATAATAATAATAATAGCAATTCTAATGATCCAAATAGTTGGGTTTATGGACTAAAAGTTAAGCTTGAACTGATTTCTTGATATGCATTATTATTATTATTACTAGCACCGTGTCTTACTACCCATTCAGGCTATAGGCTAAGGATTTCAGGGATTAATAAGGTTATATTTGTAGGAAGTGTTTCCACATTTGCATGAAGGGAGAGTGAAAAAACATTTTGGAGAACACCCTCAGTGCACCCAAACAAGGTTCTAATCTTGCTCTTCCCGTCATCGGGTAGTTATATAATTAAATGCGGTTAGTCTGAGCGGTAGTAAGACTCGGTAAGAATATAAAAATACACTATTGGTTCTGTTTGAGGTTGCACGCTTACACACTATGCAGTGGCGTGTCACGCCAAGCCTCAAAGGTTCCAACATTCGGGTTGAACTTGTTCATGGAACTGAATTTTAAAACCTCTCACTAGGTAACAAACCTCTCACTAGGTAACAAACCTCTCACTAGGTAACAAACCTCTCACTAGGTAACAAACTTCTCACTAGGTAACAAACCTCTCACTAGGTAACAAACTTCTCACTAGGTAACAAACATCTTACTAGGTAACAAACGAGTGAGTTGGTTGTCAACCTTGTTTCCATTAGACGCATAGGCGGAATTTGGGGGGCACGTGGGGACAGGGGGAGCTGTTGCCCCCCTCCCAACATTTAAAGGACAAAAACTACCTCTAAAAGCCGCAATATTAATATAAATGATTAAGAATTAAAGTAAGTAAGTGACAATATTAGTTTTCATATTCTGAAAATTTAAAAATGATAACTGACACGGGTGTCGAACCCGGACCTTTGGTTTAGTACGCCAATGCTCTTACCACTGAGATATCCAGGAATCGTCCCGTGCCCGGGAGTAAAGAATTACCCTGGTCATGGAACGATTCCTGGATGGCTCAGTGGTAAGAGCATTGGCGTACTAAACTAAAGGTCCCGGTTCGACTCCCGTGTCCAGGTGTCATTTTTCAATTTTATGAATATGTTATCTAGCTTGAATAATCCACACTAAATGCATAATTAATGGCTTTGGCTATTTGATTCTTAAATATTAGTTTTGTTTTAATTTCTATTGGCCTCCCTCCTAACTAAACTTACCCCTCAACATCTCCCCTCCCCCATTTTTCGCAATCCCCGATAACCTTTTTACGTTTTTGGGGTATTATAAAATAAGTATGAAACATAAATAATTTTGATTTCTGGGGTATTTTGTTATCCCATAGTCCGGTCTTACACTTGACAATAAAAGTGTGATTGACGCTTTCTGTGTCCTATTGAGTATGTCCTACTTAACATTATTGCCCTTTGAGATGATAATTACAAAATATCTCTAGTTGGAAACTGATTATAATCCGGCCCTCTCCAAAATAATGTTTGAACTTAATCTTTTTCTGTTGACAATTATTTCCATTGTCTTGGTTTTATTGGTATGGAATCCCCCCCCCCCCCCACCCCGCGGTAAAGAGAGTCCTCCCTGATTCAATGTTTGCCCCTCCCCAATCAAAATGCTGAAATGCCACCCATGATTAGAATTCTGACCTTTGTGACGTGTGGGCATAGACCCCTGTACTATAATTTATATAAATGCAGTTTTTGACCCTTTGGTGTTCATGCAAATTCACGTTCCTCCTTCCTCTATTTTCTCAGCATCAGCCATTTTAGGCACAAAAATCACCGTGAAAACAACCTAAATACCAGAAAGTTCACGAAATCATTCAAAACGTACAATTGATCACACAACATACACCAGGGAAAACACGTGCACTGCTGAGTGATGACAAAACAAGTGATATGCGCATGCGCGCGTCTAACAGATCGAGCGATACGACTGCAATTGTTCATTCATTGAGCGATCTCTGTGCAATCTGCTTCAGATTGCTGGTTATTGCGATAGGATTCACGAGCTAGACCATCTAACAAAATATCGATTATTAGGTGATCCGAATGTTGCCTGCGGTTTGCTCACTGACTAAGAGATATTTGGAACATTTGGTTGAAAAAAAAATGGTTGACCCAGTTGCTTTATTATCGCCTGATTAATGGGCTGCTTTACGTAATATATTCTAAATACTATTGAAACAATAGTTGACTCAATTCTCTTAACAGGGGATATTCGCCCGTGGTTATATTAACCTTATAAGGTTAGTCACAATTAGTTATCTCTAGTTATATTTGCAAAATGTAATCTGACAAGAATCAAAGTTTTGTAACTTTATGTATCTGACAGGACGTCGTTCTTAAAAATATAAAGGCAAAGTTGTTAATGGTCATTAAATAATACTAATGTAAAGTTTCTATTGGCCATTAGAGATAATGTTGCTATGAATAACTAGATACTACTGAAATAATGTTGCTAAGGATCATTAAATAATGTAATGCATCTAAGGATTATTAGATAATATTCAACGTGTTGATAATGATGATTAATATTGACTAGTGGCATCTATATAACAATAGCGTTTCCATAGTCTAAGAGGATGGGTTTGAATCTCAGTCGTGTGGCTTGAATAGATTTCTGCTCTAAAAATTTGGGTAACTTATATAGTCTCTAAATTATATATTCCTTATCTCTTACTTAGTAATGTACAAATATCCTACACAATTAGTAAAATGAAGATATCACGGAAACTAAATATTATCAAGATTGTAATAATCATAGAACTAACACGTATACACGAGCAATTGAGACATGTTGTATCCCAATTTCTACTGTCTCTAGTAAGATAATAATTTACAACTCTAGTTTGAAATATTAATAATTTGAAATTTTTAATATTGTAATATTTTTTAATTTTTAAAATATAACTTGTATTAATATGCATTTTGTAATAAGTTCTCTCTTATTTGTAATGCTCTTCCACTGTCAGAGATGTGTTGTCTCCCAGACAGGCAGGCAACTTGTTCACCTCAGTGCAGAAAGGGTCGCCTCTAAATACCACCTAGCAACGACACATATCTCCAGATGGTTCTGGACGCACGTTAACACATAATAGATGGAGGGTGGTTGGTTAATCCCACCACTCTTCCCTTAAGAGAACTGTAAGAGGCGCTACATATTTGCCTCGAATTGTTTAGTAAGTGTGGGTATTCAGGAACTTTAAGATATTACACAATTTAAAAATGTTTTCTCATTAACTATGATGGTTAAATTTACATACATCTTGACAAAATTTATATCCACACAACACTTCTTTTTGGAGTTCCTAATACAGTAAACGAGAATAAGGATAACAAAGTTAACGATGTCACCTAGACGTGACTTAGTACATGTAAAATGCAGCTGTCTTGATTATGAGCTGGCTGAGCGGGTTGGAAGCTAAATCCCTGTAAGGTTATCTATTTGGGGGTGGAGGGAGGTTGAGGTTACCCTACCCGTCAGCACGGCACGATAGCCTATCAGGCATCTACATTAGGTCCCGTTGGGAATTGGGTCATTGCTTCAGGAAACAGTGATTTGGCTGAGTTTCTAACTTTCTTACATATGGAGGTCTAACTTCTACCGCTCCTAGAGCTAGGATAGGGGGGGAGGGGTTTTTCCGAGGTACCTATATCCATTGAGGGGTGGGTCACAGAATGACACGGGGTTGGTGACTCAAACAACCGAGGGTAGGCCTGCTGTTGGTTATAGGAGCCTTGTACGGTTTCGGGTGGTTACATGCTCAGGATCCTCTAGCTCAGCTATGGTAATGCTAGATAGCCCTCTACGGAGGACTGTTGACGGCGTCATAGTCCATAGTCGAGAATCCCTTATGTCTGGATTAGTACCAATCAATTAGCAGATTATCGCTAGATTTGAAATATTCTTAAATACAAGGTTTATGGAATGTCTTCTGCGCCACAGCAATTATATTTCTCGCACAATCGTGTTCCGTTCCTACATAATATAACTATATTAAAAGACGATCTACGATATTTGTCACAAGAAAATACTTATTCCCGAGTGGTTAGTCAGGAAACTTGGACTAAACTCTTACAATATTTGACATTCTTAAAAATGAAACTTAAAGATTTTGTCTCATCTCATTTCCTGATGTACATAAAATCACGTATTCACTTTATGTAGGAGCTAGTTAATTAGCAGTTCTTGGCACGGAGCGTGTATTATATTATGTAACATATGCTAAAAATATATATCAATATCCAGTGTTTAGGATATATAGCTCTGGATGAGATGGGAAGTAGGGTTTTATAGACGACATTTTGTTTAAGATGGCCGTGATGTATATGAGAACATTTAAAATTTGGTCAAGTGAAAATTCGAGAAGTAGAATCTGAGAAAATGACCAAAAAATAGCGTTATGTAGCCTCCATATTGAAACAAAATGACAAACGTAAATTTTAATTAGTGTTTATGTTAATCGGACGTCAGAGCCATGTCTATGCAAAATTTCAGCACAATTGGTATATATGTTTTTGCGTGAAAGTGTAACAAACAGACACCAACTAATTTTTATATATTAGTATTATATATAAATATATAAAGTTAAAATTGTTTTAATTTGTGTGCACCTTAAAACACGATAAATGGTATCAGTGCCTTGAACAACACGTAGAATCTGTTGCAGCTCACCAAAGTTGGAACTTTGGGAAAAACAGGTAACTTTTACCCGTAAGGACTCATTCAGTGTCTCTGAGTTGGTTGGGTAACTTTACAAAACATAAAGATTTACTTTGACACTAAAGCAATGACAAAAAGTTGTAGGTAGCCTGCTTGGAATTGAACCTAGACTTCCTGGGTCGAGTCCGGAGTTTAAACCACGTCAACCCTGCTTAGAATATGATTTCTAATGTGTTTTTATATAGGGTTTGAGTATTTTTTAACACTTAAATGATAATCTTCACTGACATAGAAAATATACATAGCTCTATGACGATATTCAAATATTAATACCATGATTGGTAAACAAAAATAAAAAAATTACAAATAATGTTTTCATAACAATGTTTTCATAGCAATGCTATGTTTAGCTGGCTGTATTTGGTCATTTTGTTGTTATTTATCTATCTAGGTCATATTATTGATATTTAAATATCTATACAATATTTGTCTAGGCTGTTGATATTTATTTATCCATGTTTGGTCATCTTGTTTTATTTATCTAGCTATATATGATAATCTTTTTTGGAATTTATCCATCAACATATGGTCAAACTTTTTGTTTGTATTCATACGGCTAAATTAGGCCAACTTGTTGATATGAATCTAGCTAAAGTCTGATTTTCTTAGGAAACACTTTATTTGAAAACTGTAAACTCATGTTGCCACAATGGCGGAAAAAATATTACAATTGTATTTTTATTCTTAGCCCGTTTAGTTAACAATAAAAAGAAAAACTATACAATTCCACGAATATGTATTATTGGAGGTTTTTGATTTAACATTTTATATGAGCTTCATAATTAATTAATCTAATAAAACAAGTTTTTAAAATGCCAAATTTTAGTGAATTTCAATCAATGTTGGTATTCGAAATTAGGCTTTCTATAAAAATCACGGTTTGTTTAGGAACTTCTTGTTTGTATTTATTTATGATAAATTAGATCTGTTTCAAATTAATTTAGTATTTTTTTAGAAATGTTTATCTTAATGTGATTTTTACTATCAGTATTTGTATATCTTTTTGATAATTATAAAGCTATGTTTGAATATCATACTATCGATTATTTAGCTAGGTTTCTGTATTTTTTATTGATATTTATATAGCTAGATCTAAATATCTTACATTATCTGGATATATATTTGGTATGTAAGCAACAATTTACTATGAGTTAAATTATATTTAACTAAAATATTATTTTAAGATTAATATAGTTTTTATTGTAGTAAGTAACAAAATGTATTATCTATTGTCAGGGCACAATTAGCGCTTTAATTGTGTCTAGTAGTGCGCTTTCATACTTCTTTCAAAATTTGTTCGTTAATTCATACGTTCTAAAAGAAACACAAAATATTTAAACACACACAAAAAACACAGTAGAATTATCTTTTATAAAGTCTAAACGAAAAGGCCAAAAATATCCAAAGTGATCTTTATCAAAATCAATGTTGTATTTGTTAAAAAATTATAAAATAACTATTATTTGCTAAGTATTGTAAAGATCGGATAGGGATATAGTATCGACAGATAAGTATCAATAATAGCAGGTAAAAAACCTTGGTCTTTGAATCACACCAAGGGACACCATGTTGGCGAAGACAGTGCCAACTTCTGCGCATAGAGGGGGTGCCATATGATTATCTCAACGAGTCCACCGCTACTTTTTCATTCAATTAACTCCTCAATTGTCCTCGCCAGACCGAGTATTTTATTCGGGAGAACATGTTTTCTTTCTCATGTCAAGAGAAAGTATTGTGATCGGGAACAAAAAAAATCAATCCCAAGATTGCGATGAAACGTTACGTTTTATGTGAACACCAACCCAAAAAAGTGGATTTTACAATTCTGCCCGTCCCCATATATGTGTGTCTGTCTGTCTGTCTGTCTGTCCCTGGCCACGGAACCAAAATGGTTTGATGGATTTTGTTCAAATTTGATATTTATATTATGTAGGGCTATACCACAAAAAATGTTTTTTTTTTTAAATTTTAACTCTCACCCTTGAATTAAGCATAGTTTACTAGTGAGTAATTTTTTTGACTTCCAGATTTTTCGAAAATATTTCTGATGACTTTATTTAAAATACACATCTAGGATTTGATTACAATGACCAATAAAAATGTTTACTTGGTTTCAGGTAAAAAATTTGATAGCGGGTAGTTTGTTGAGGAGTGATTTTTGAAAATTCAAATGATCTTGAAAATGGCCACAAAGATTTTGCTTAAAATGTATATGTGTGGAGTGTTTGACATTAACACAACAAATTAGGTGACCTGGTGGTCTAGGGGTAAGGTGTCAGACTTCTATGCTGGCGGCCGGGGTTCAATCCTCGGTCCCGGCACAGATTTATCTGATTACCAAACCCTTCCTCCACCTCTGACAAGACATGTGGGGAATGCCAGGCCTCCACCGTGGTTCGGATTCCACGTTAAACTGTAGGTCCTTCATTTCATCTCACAATCACCCTATCATTACAAATTAGCGTAAGTGCGTATAACCCGAATGGGTAGTAAGACGCGGTGCTAATAATAATAACACAACAAATTAAGCTGTATACTTGTTTTATCGAGGGAGGGGGATAAAGGTATTTGGTTTTGGATAGTTTACTTATGACTGTTTTTTTAATTATTATATTTAAAAAATTGCTTTAGTGACTCGTTTCAAAATTGGTATCGAGGGACTATCTTACATATAAATAATATATATTTATCTAAAATAAATTAATTTAAATATATTTTTATTTAATATAATACATGGAAAATTTGAATGTTTTGAAAATTTAATTTAAAATGGTAATCTGTGAATATATTTTCATGATAAATAATAATACTTTTTTATTTTAACAAATAAAAAATATTTTAAGGGTAGTTTACAGATAATTCATTTAAAAAAATTTAAATTTTGATAAATACATTTGAACAATTCTGTTTAAAATCTAAAATAAAGAGTGATTATTGTGATTGTTTTATGTAAAAAATATACTTAAAGGTAATTTACTCAAAACTTATTTTTGAAAATAGCTTCCAAGCAATAATACACTATATGAGAAAGTCTGTCCAATTGTGTCATGGCATTTATTTAATCTATTATCATAAAAAAACACAACTTTTCCATTATAATGGTGTTTTGATATTAATTAAAACATTGCAAATTATTGTGACAGTCATATTATAGTATAATAATTACGCTGGAAGGTATTGTAGTGTTATATGTTGGATACTATGAAAGATTTTACACCAGTTTTTATTGAAAATATTTTTTTCTGTCTATTTTATACTTTCCTTAAACCCTGAAAATTAGAAAACTTGTCTTGCTTATTTACATTTTGGTGAAACTCTGAAAAAAAGAAATCTAAAAAATAAATACTGAAGAATAATTGAGTTCTTTCATCGTTGAACTCAACAAAAGTTTACTTTGTTTAGTTTGTGACAACCGACTATATTGATGAACAAAGAACAGCTAGAAGAGTTTGAATGCCATAGTTAGATGCTTTCCATGCAGACACTGATAGAGAAATAGCGTCACGTTTGGCATTTGTTGTTCCTCCGCCCTAGTAAATATTAATTGAATACCCAGCATGGGTTAAGTTAGACAAACGGTTGTTTCTTTCTCTGACACTCCGATAATGGTGTGTGAGGGCTAACATCAGTAAAAGTTGAAAGGAAAATATCGATAATGTGGACT
Organism: Timema cristinae; assembly: GCA_039000515.1. Classification (NCBI taxonomy): domain Eukaryota; kingdom Metazoa; phylum Arthropoda; class Insecta; order Phasmatodea; family Timematidae; genus Timema; species Timema cristinae. The sequence continues at coordinate 14,276,641 of JBCFYV010000003.1, forward strand.
TTTCATCAATAATCAGTATCAGAAGTCCTGAACATAATGAATGATCTCCAGAGCAGTGCCGGCCTCCGTGGAAGTGTTTAAAAGAGGAACAGGTTCAATGACACGACTCTCTAAATAGATACACTGGGACAGTTGCTGAGCGATGAGCCACTAAGATTATCTCGGAATAGTGCCAACAAGTAGACAAACAATACAAAATAACAACACCTAGCTGGCGTTTTCAGAGGAACAACAACAGCAACAAAACCAACCAAGAAATAGTGGCACAATGATCGAGCTATATTTATCTGAACGACAACCTCAAAACAATACAAATATAATAAAAACTGAAGTTAATTGGCCAAAATATCAGAGTTAGCATCTCGGATAGCGTTAGGTATTACATCAGGGTTAGTATAATGGATAGTCATCATCATCATCATCATCATCATCATAAAATGTTTCCAGCCTGTGGGCGGGTCAGTTTGAAGTAAAATGCTTACATCCTTCTCTTTACTTTCACCATTCTTCCTCCTTTATTTGCTTCCATCTTCTTTTCCCCTCACTGCCACACTTACTGTAAATCAGCTCCTCTTATCTCTTTATTGGTCTACCTTGTGGTAATTTCCCTACATGCTTCATCTCCATAATTTTCTTTGGCATCCTCTCCTTCTACATCCTCATTACCTGCCCATACCATGTGTCTTGCTTCCTCTACTATCTTATGTACTCCAACATCCTCATTACATGACCATACCACCTCAGTCTTGCCTCCTCTACTATCTCATGTACTCCAACATCCTCATTACATCACCACACCATCTCAGTCTTGCTTCCTCTACTATATCATGTACTCCAATATCCTCATTAAATGACCATACCACCTCAGTCTTGCCTCCTCTACTATCACATGTACTCCAACATTCTCATTACATGCCCATACCATCTCAGTCTTGCTTCCTCTACTATCTCATGTACTCCAACATCCTCATTACATGCCCATACCATCTCAGTCTTGCTTCCTCTACTATTCCATGTACTCCAACATCCTCATTAAATGACCATACCATCTCAGTCTTGCCTCCTCTACTATCTCATGTACTCCAACATCCTCATTACATGCCCATACCATCTCAGTCTTGCTTCCTCTACTATCTCATGTACTCCAACATCCTCATTACATGTCCATACCATCTCAGTCTTGTTCCTCTACTATCTCATGTACTCCTTGTACCCCCACAATTTTCTAAACAACTCCATTCCTAATCCTGTTTCTCCTCGTGATAGCTAACATGTTCCTCACAAACTCCATTCCCTTGGCCTACACCTTCCAAGTCTCTATTATATTCAATGCTGCATATGTGACAATGGGTGCAAAGTACGCGCCCTGTGCAACACTTCAAGGGCACTTCTCTTCTCCATAGCAGGTCTCTTACGCACCTATTTAACACATTTAAAAATTACTTGTAGTTCTATGAACAATAGCCTCCATGTTCTTAGAGTTACTACAGGCTTAAGATTATTCTTTGGATTTAAAATTGAAATTTCTTCTTGGATTTGAGGATGATATTATCTTCCCTTGGTTATCAACATGAGATACACATTCTTATAGGAATATTAGTTCACATCAATCAGTCGGTGCGAGCGATAGCTGGCATTAAAGCTTGATATGGCGTCACAGAGGCATGTGTACAATACAATTCGCCACTACAATATCTGTTATTAATTTTTATCAACAACCTTTGTAATTTATTTTAAATAAGAGTTTTAGTTTCATTTTCTTGACTCTACTCAACAGAACGTGTTGTTTATTGAATAAATAATGTATTTTGTTACATATATTATATGAATTTTATATAATAATCATTTATAATCATGTCACCATAAAAATATGTTTTGTTTCAAGTTTATATTACTAATGATGCAAACTCCTACAAACTGTTTTTTTTTTTTTAATTTCCAAATTTAATATTCGTTTAAGTATTTGAATTTTAAGTGCCAATAAAGCGGTAGATCCAAAGTTTCGATGTGTATGTTCACGTTTTATAATCCTAATGGTGGAGGTGGAATGTGAAAATGTAGTAACGTACATTTAATTTAAACTCCCCGCTTCCATTCTACCGATTGTTTTAGTTCTTAGCACTAACGCCGCGAGCGCTCACAATCTTGTCTTACTAGAATAACCTCAGTACGTTCCTTGATGAATACTCGATAGCCGTTCCATCTTATAAGAGAGCTATTATCCAATCAGACTAGAGCAAAAAAGTAAATAAAACTATTTACCACCGCCGCCATTTTGGGGTGATCTAGTTTTGTTTTACTTAATTCAATATATTTTTCATATCAATTAATTTTGTTTATTCATTCTAATGTCATTAAATATTGAGTTTTCAATTTGTTTTGAGTGTTGCTCTAGAATATTTAATTTATGTTTACAAATAGGTTTGTGTAGTCTATTTATTTGTGTTTTAAGAAAATTAAAGAAACTGTTAAAATAAAGAAAGAAATCGTGTTGTGAGTAATCGCATAATAGTGTGTTTTAGTTATAACTAATTTTATATTAGACTCAAAATGACAACTAATATTACCTAAACAATATTCTGGAAAAACTGTAACTTTATAATTGCCGCCAAAACTTACTATTTTTAATTAGCAATTATTCAAAACTGTGCAATTTTCACGAACCATCCCTTTAGTAATAATTGTACAGTTAGAAATATTACGATCAGATAAACATTAGGTTTAGAATTAATTTAGTTTTAAAAACATGAGTAATTAAGGTTTGAAATTCTGCTTTCCCCATTAAGATTAACATTGGTCACTCCCAAAATGGCATACTGCGAGTACTCATAGTATCGAGGTTATTCTAGGTTCTACTTGCCAACATCAGAGCAACCTTTCTATACCCTTGTTTTGGTTGGAAAAACAGTTTTAAAGACTCAAACATATTTTTTTGCGGACAAAATTGATAGCATTTAAACATATTATTATTATTGTTATTTTATAGGTATTTATAAAATCTATCAAAAGTGACAGATTCAGATAAAATGACTTAATGTACAAATATATTAAAATTGTGTTAGTAGCTTTAGTACCTAACAGATACTCACTCGTCTATGATGATCAAATTAGGCAGAAAACAAATTAACATTATATTCAAACATTACATTCATTGAGAACAAGCGTAGTTCACGTGGTTTAATACGTCAGTCTCGCAAGATATGTTGAAATAAAAATAAATAAATCACCAATTGTCACTTGATGAAGCTGGATATATTCCAATGAAAGTTTATAAAGCAGTAAAGGAAGAACATGTTTATACATTTTGTTTTATTCACAATTTATAGTCCAATTTGTGTAGTAAAAGCCTTATCTGAACGCTAGAAACGTAGCTACTGTCAAGTCATAGACATAAAATAACACTATTATATAGTATATTCTTTTATGATTGGCTTTTCCTATGAAAATTAGACTTTACTTGTGGAACGAAGATTGTTGACTTAGCGGAGTTAGATATCAATATTGTACTCTAACTTTATTAATTTCTAGTAAAGATAGAAAATATTGTAACTGTGAAAAATGTTTACCTCGAGATAATGATAAAGATATAGGTTTTATGTGCACCATAGACCAAAAACAATTCTGTCGGTACTTGGAGTGTTTCTTTTGATTTTGATCGATGCCTTCAAATAAAGAATAGTTTAATATTGGGTAATTTTTGAAAATTGACATAACGATATTTTCGAGAATGGATATCTGGGAAGTATTTACCTGATATTATGATACGAATCATTTGAGGCTAGATTACCATTATTTACTTTTAGACTCAAAACTATAACATCTTTTTTGAGAAATCAAATAAGATTGAGTCGTATAATTCATTCTAGTTTGGTCCCATGGAATACCGCCACGGATCACAAACTGACAAATCACTTGAATGAACAATTAACCAAAAAAACATTTTGTGTGACAGCCATATTGAAACGGATAAGCACAATTAAAAACTATATGTAAATTCATCGTTTGGCCTAAGTTAAAGAATTTCTCTGCCAAACTTTGTTGAAATTTGTCCAAGAATTTGGTAGCTATCGCGGAACAAACAGACAAATTTTTGAGTAACCGCCATCTTGAAACAAATAACTGGAACTAAAAGCCTTGTAAATTAGTTGTTTGGACTAAGCCACATACAAGCTTTCCTTGCCTGTGACCTAGGCTCAAATAATGTTCCTGCCAAATTTCGTTAATAATTATCAAGTAACAAAATCCGGATGGACAAACAGATGAAATGCCAAATGCTCAAGTTAAAACAGAATACCACTTTGCTCGGTCAATTAATAATATCTATCAAAGCGATGCACGTCTCGATGAAACAAGCAAGGCAACAATCTTGGGGGAGGGGGGGGGTTACAGACAATGATGAGTGATGACAGGACCAAAGGCTCACATACACACACACACACACACACAGAGGCGAATCAAATCAAGCAGGTTAATTAGTGTGACACGCTTCATTGGCCGCATGGTCTAACGCGCTACTCTCACAGTAGAATGGACTGCCGATGACGGGAAGATCTAGGTTCGAATCTATGTTGGGTGTAATGAGGGTGGTTTTTCCAAAATGGTTGTCCTCTCTACCTCCACGCAAATGCAGGTACACTTACTAGAAATATAACCTTTCTCATCCTTAAAATCATTAGCGTGATTAGTGCATAATCATATAACCCGAACGGGTAGTAAGACGCGATGCTAAATAAAAATACTAATGTGGACTCGTACTGTAGATTGGTTTATTTTTTGATATAGAGATCCCTCCTTTGTTGATGTCTGTTGGTTTATATCACACTGATTTGTTAAATAGAAGTAATGTTTTTATTTATATATTTAGCACCGTGTCTTACTACCCGTTCGGGCTATACGCTCAAGTACTAACTACTTTAATAGGCTAGGAATTGGAAGGTTGAATTTAAAGGAAGGGAACCAGCATTTGCGTGGAGGGAGAGTGGAAAATTATTAGGGAAAATACCCACAGTTCACCCAACCGAGATTTGAACCTCGATCTCCCTGTCCTCAGCAGTCTAGCTCAACACGAAACAAGCACGTTAGCTAATTACCTCACCGAGCCGGTAATAGAGTAATACGGCCTACATTTATGTGAAGAGTCCGAAAAAAGAACAACATTTATTTCTTGAAATTATTATTATTATTATTTGTGGTATTTAAAGTGTATTTTCTGAGCAGACTGTTTATATCAACACACGAGAATTTTTCTATGAGCTAGAGCGAAAAGACCTACTAATTTTTATAGAGAAAGTTATTTTCGTACACCTACCAAGGTTCTATTACATGCTACGATCGACCGATGGCTTTATTTACACTCTTATTGAAGCTATGCTACAGATTTTTAACACTCAGGAAAAATACGGTTGAAGACGCCGGGCTGGGATGTGATCAGCACCCACGAAAAATCTAATCCTAGCGAGGCGTATAACCGAACAGAGCGTCTAATTACTCCAAGATTAAAGAGGTCGACTTCTTGACAATAACCATCTCGAAGATGTGTTGGTTGAGATTACTTCCATGTATCAATCATTTTCTCTCGTGTTAACATGGCTATAACCCTCAGTGGTGGGCACATGACTAAGTTGTCATTCTCGTATTGTCTGGTTTGCTGTGATGAGGGGAGTGACATAACTACAATTGTTGAAATAATCGGGTTTACTTTATTTTTTGTGGTCCTATTTTGTCTGAGAAAATAAAATATTATTTACATACTCATGGTTTTTGATTGTGTTTACGTCTACTTACTAGGAAGGTGCAATTTCTCTAGCCCGTTCAACACTGTCCCCGGCCAACGTTTTGATGTGATTAGTCAACCCTTCTTCACCTAGACAGACAGTCTGTGACATTAGCAGCACGTGTTGGCCCGTTAAACTGGGTCCTTCATTCATCTCACAATCACCACCCTACACAAGCGAAGTCTTTCGGCGGTTGAGTGGTGCTACACTAATTAATAGCGCAAGTCATGGTGAACACTAGCAGCTAGTGTGGCCTTTCACTGGGCCATCTTTGCAGTTCTAAACTTCACCACGTCAAGTGCTCAAGCACTCAGCCTCCAAGTAAATGTGGGTACATTTCCTCCAAAACTACATGTGTGTAACCAAGACATGGAATAAGACATCGTTCTTTTACCATACGTACATTTTTAGCCCTGAATTAAATAAAATAATTTTTCCTCATCCAATGCCGCTTCACTCAACAAACAAAACATACAAACTGGAACAAGCGCACGCGAACTAGAGAATGTTATTACACAATATCTCTTAGCACCATTATAAAATGCCGAACGTTCTCGAACCTGTCCGGAAAGCATTTTCTCAGGTGATCCGACACTTTTTAACTCACTCGAGAGCGTGACTGTCTACTTGAGTTTGAGGTCCCAGGTTCGATTCCCAGAATGGCCGAGATATGTATCATTGATGAAATGTGGGTTTCCCCTTTCACAGTGATGAGTTAATGGCTGGGGGCTGGATGTTGTGTCTGTTCTAGATTACCCTTATTTTGGTTGGAAAACCCGTAGAGAAAATTCAAACATATTTACTAGCTGCCAACATTGATAACATTTTTATTATATATGTATTGATAACAGACATAAAACGTTACAGCTGCAGATTACATGACTTGACGTATGAATATATTAAAATTGATTTGGTAACTTTAGTAAATAAATTCTACTGTTCTTCCTACAAAGATTGTACTATATTTGTTTTTGATTTTAGCACCGCGTCTTACTACCCGTTTGGCTTATAAGTTCATGTACTAATCAAGCTAATGATTTAAGGTATTAGGAAGTTATGTTTAAAGGAAGTGTACCAACATTTCCGTGGAGGGAGAGTGGAAAACGATTTTGAAAAAACCACCCTCAGTACACCCAACCAAGATTCGAACTTCAGTCTCTCCATCATTGGCATTCTGGCCTATTGCAAAAGGAGCGTGTTAGACAATGCGGCCATTGAAACGTGTCATATTATAGTTTATAAGACGTGGCTGACATAATCAGCCGGTTAAACAAGTACAAGTTAAATCCCCCAAATAATTTAAAAAAAAAATACCCCCCAGGTGTGATTGACTTTCGAGGCGGAACCGGAATTGTTTTGTATACAACTAACTAGTAGGTAAATAATTGTCTGATAAAAAGCTAAACTCCTTTCAAGAAAGTAAACAAAATTAAATTTTATAAGCTGTTGATTAATTTTGATGAAATTAAATGATAGCATTAATACCGTCTAAAGATTAAAGCTATTATTTCAGTTGATAGGCTTAAAATTGATCAAATAATTTTTTATCAGATAAAAATAGGTTACTGTTTGCAAAAGCGACACAACCCGTATCAATAGACGCGATAGGCACATGGCCTGAGTTTAAAACTGGTCTATTCTGGGGGAGGTCGGGATTTGAACCCCGGTCAAGTATTATAGAGTGATATTTCCTTAACAGATTCCCAATCTCCTTCCATACACATATATATGATTTTCCCTCTTGAATTATACCTTCCTCATCACTACCTCATTAGCGTAATTAAAATGAATACAGCTCAAACGAGTAGTTAGATTATTATTATTATTTATTATTATATTAGCACCGCGTCTTTACTACCCATTCGGGTTATACGCACTTACGCTAATGTGTAGGGTAGGGTGATTGTGAGATGAAATGAAGGACCTACAGTTTAACGTGGAATCCGAACCACGGTGGAGGCCTGGCATTCCCCACATTCACAAGATGTCTTGTCAGAGTAGTTAGAGATGGTGACGAAAACAAGCTAAACACAGGTGCATATTTTAGAGCTACTTTCATAAACCTTCTCAAAATTTTATGTAGCACTATAAGATTCAAAAGGTTTAAATCCTAATATAACTTTAAAAATAAATTAAAAGATAATCAACTTTTTTGAAATGAGTTAAATATGCCAAAATGGGATGAAACACGATATATACAGATTTTTTTTTTTTACAAACTAATACTACACTGTAAAATTTAAAGGTTGAAATTGGAAGTTAATGCCAACAATATTTAAAATAATTAGTTTCAACCAATTTCAGACAAATTTGGTACACACATACATGCATTTTAAAACAGATTTTCATATATTATATAGTATTTTCGGACCATTTTCTGGTTAAATGAACTCTAATCTAAAAAAAACGAAGTTATTATATTAAATTTTTATTATTCTATTCGAGTTATTTATACGCATTTTCTAAATCAACCGACTATTTCAACACAATTATGAATGGGAACTTATTATTATTATTATTATTATTATATTATTATTATTATTAGCACGTGTCTTACTACCCTGTTCAGTTATACGCACTTACGCTAATGTGTAATAGTAGGGTGATTGTGAGATGAAATGAAGGACCTACAGTTTAACGTGGAATCCGAACCACGGTGGAGGCCTGGCATTCCCCACATTCACAAGATGTCTTGTCAGAGGTGAAGGAAGGGTTTGGTAATCAGATAAATTTGTGCCAGGACCGAGGATTGAACCCCGGCCGCCAGCACAGAAGTCCGACACCTTACCTCTAGACCACCAGGTCACCGGAATGGGAACTAATGATACATCTTTTGGAATCTTTTTCATTAGTATATTGGTGTTTGATGAGAAACTTTTATTTAAAAAGGGACAGTTCTAATCAAATTCCTCGATACCACTGGCAAATATTCAGGATCTATTAAAACTACTGGAATAGTGACTTTAGATAACGTCCCACCTTAAGGTACGGTACTCAAAATGTGCTAATTACTTACTAAGAAATCTATCATACTCTAAAGGTGAAACGTTGTTGAAAAGTATGTAGCTTACGGTTAAGTCAACATTTTTTAAATAAATAAATAAGAGCATAATTCCAACATTGTTTTTATAATATTGTCACATTCCTATGTTCTCGCTATCTTTGACACACACTCTCTGTTCGTAACATTCAAATATCCCAGTTCACGGTGCACACAACTTGAGAAATAGAATTTACCATGTTTAGTGGGAAATAATATGATACCTTAGCTCAGTTGGTAGTATGTCTATCTACTGAGCTTAAACTCCCAGGTTCGATTCCCATAGTGGCAGAAAAATTGATCATAGATGAAATATGGGTTTACCCTTTCACATTGATAAATTAACGACTGGGTGTTGGAAGTTGTGCCTGTCCTAGTCTTAAGTTATATTATAAGGCCGATGAGGCTACGATAGGCCTATCAATCCGGTAGTGGAAAATATATGGCTTGAATTAAAAACTGCCACAGGCTGGAAACAATAATAATGGATATAAAAATGTTTAGTGGTGAAAGTATCAAAGCATTGTTCAATCCTCGGTCCCGGCACAGATTTATCTGATTACCCAACCCTTCCTTCACCTCTGACAAGATGTGTATTAATCACAACTTGTGAATGTGAGGAATGCCAGGCCTCCACCGTGGTTCGAATTCCACGTTAAACTGTAGGTCCTCCATTTCATCTCACAATCACCCTACCATTACACATTAGCGTAAGTGCGTATAACCCGAACGGGTAGTAAGACGCGGTGCTAATAATAATAATAATAATAATAATAATAATAATAATAATAATAATAATAATAATAATAATATCAAAGCATTCACCCTTATCATGTACTAAGGCATTATTATCGTCTCGTAGAGTTTGCCAATAATGGGAAGATCAAAGTTATAATTGTAACCATATGTACTGAGAGTGTTGTTCCTAAATAATTTCCTACTTTCTCTCCACTCAAAGGTAAGTACATATCAGATAAAATATAACTTCTTCACCTCTACCCTATTAGCGTGATTAAAATGCATACAGCCCGGACGGCAAATAAGATGTGAGGAATGAAAAATAAAGTTTTGTTGGTGATTTAAAATTAGATTAAAATGTCATGATTTTTTTTATAGCACCATACTTTTAACACAAAGTTTATTAACGACCTATAGAGTCAAGAGCCACTTCACAGTAAAATGGTAAAGTACAATGATTGCGAGTCTAGGGGTCCTTAGTTTGATACCAGACAATACTTTAAACAACGTCTCATTTGTGTATTGTTCGTACTTCTGCCTAGTTATAAGTATCTACGAGTTGGGGATATTTTTTCTTGGTGTAAGTTAGTTTTTAAGATGGGTGATGAAATTTTATAGTATTTAAAAGAGAACCTAATTGGAAACATGGCTTTATTGATCATATCTTTCTCATTAATTCTAATCTTAGTTAAGGCAAGCATTTCCATGTTAAAATAAGGTTTTAACCACTAACAAGAGCAAGTTTTCTCTGAATTTACATAAATCTAAGTGGAGTTAAGTCAAACTTTCAAATTGGAAAGTACGTTCATTTATCTGAGGCTATCGTATAATAATTATATGAAGGAAAACTACATATATATATATATTATTTCAGTTATTAATTGGTATATTTCTCTTGACATAAATTAAACCAACCCAACCTCTACGCGTCGTGGAAAAAAGTGAGCAAATATATCGTTAGAGTAAATAGAAATAATAGGATACTTTTCAATACTAATTTAATTTTTGAGTAGGGTTGGTAGAAGTGTGCCCATAAGCACTGATCACTTTCCACCCTAGGGTGTACAGACATGTAATGTGAAGCCTTCTCATTGGTCCATAAATGTGTGGTGGGTCCCGTCGGTTACATGAGGAGCCAATCACAAGGCTGGGGGTTGTATGCGCTACCGGTTCTATCGAAACAAACGTTTAAAAAGCCTCACCACACACTTATTAAAGTTCAAAAACACGTTCACACCATTAATAAACCTTTTCACTTGTTATAAAACACTTTCTAGAAGCATCTAATACCCGAAGTGAGCATCGCAGCCTCAAACTGTGGGTGTAATAACAACAAAGAAGAGTCTAAGAAGAGCCATCACTAATCGCAAACATAAAGAATGTTTCCTCGATGATAAGCACACGGGTCACACGTACCTTGTCGGTGTTTTTCGTTGGGTAGAAAGCTGTCCGGGAACGCGAAGCACTCGATCGTGTCTTGCTCGGCCTTCCTGTTCAATTGACTACCACCGCGATAAAGATTCGAATGGCGGGTTGGTGGCGAAAGTTGGGCCTAGTCTTGGGTGAGGATTTGCACACGGCCCTACCAATGCACGACGCCGACGCTCGGAAAGATGGAAGGGATGACGACGCCCCGTTCTCGGGCACTACGAATAGAATCCTCCGCTATTTTCGTGAAGGGGAAAAACCGTCACTGCCGCTGCACAAAGTCCTCCAGTGTTTGTGTTCTCGGGCTAATATGACAGCGGGTTCTATGCACGGGGGACTCGCGAGTCTGCAAATTGATCACCTTCAAAACTGACGTCACTGTCCTTTCAATAATATCTCTCCCCGTATAGGAGTGGGAGTAAAAAATTGAAGGACCCTAGTTAGATTCCAAATTGTGTCTATAAATATGTATCTTCACGTATTGCCCCCAACATTGGCCATTGGCGGTTCTTGGCTTAGTGATACAGGGTGCTAGTTGTTATGTGGAGTGGGAATTGGAATTATTATTATTATTATTAATAATAATACTTAGTACCGCCTAATACTACCCGTTTGTGCTATAAGCTTACATACTAATTACCCTAATGGTTTAGGAATTAGGAATGTTGAATATAGAGAAAGTGAACCCGCATTTGGGTCGAGGGAGAGTGGAAAATAATTTATGAAAATATACCCTCAGTTCACCGAAGCGAGATTCTAACCTTTATCTCCACGTACTTGGCAGTCTAGCTCAACACGAAACTAACGCGTTAGTTAAATACGCCACCGAGGGGGGTGTTGTTTGGATTATTGAGGCAATGTTTAGTTAACATAAATCAACTGAATACAAACCGCCATAAAAGTTCTACGAAAACCCCCCCATGTAGAGTAGCTTATGATTAAAACCAACATTATTGCTTTCAAGTGAGGTTGGACCATAATCCTAAATTACTCGAGCATCAAAATAGTCTTTATTGTATAGATAATAAAGTATATTTATAATAGATTGTACTGCATTGTACTAACAAACATATGAACGGCAAAAATCGCACACACTCCCATTTTCACAGATCATTAAAGTTTTATGGGCGTGAGTGGATTGGTCACTGATTATTAACCAGGACTACAACCACCCCCTTTCCCCTTCTCAAGGTGGATTGGTCACTGATTATCACCCCAGGACTACAACCACCCTCTTTACCCTTCTCAAGGTGGATTATTCACTGATTATCACCCCAGGATACAACCACCCCCTTTCCCCTTCTCAAGGTGGATTGGACACTGATTATCACCCCAGGCTACAACCACCTTCTTTACCTTCTCAAGGTGATTGGTCACTGATTATCACCCAGGCTACAACCACCCTCTTTACCCTTCTCAAGGTGGATTGGTCACTGATTATACCAGCTACAACCCTTTACCATCTCAAGTGGAGACTGATTATCACCCCAGGCTACAACCACTCTTTACCCTTCTCAAGGTGGATTGGTCACTGATTATCACCCCAGGCTACAACCACCCTCTTTACCCTTCTCAAGGTGGATTGGTCACTGATTATCACCCCAGGCTTACAACCACCCTCTTTACCCTTCTCAAGGTGGATTGGTCACTGATTATCACCCCAGGCTACAACCACCCTCTTTACCCTTCTCAAGGTGGATTGGTCACTGATTATCACCCCCAGGCTTCCCAGCTAAACCACCCTCTTTACCCTTCTCAAGGTGGATTGGTCACTGATTATCACCCCAGGCTTACAACCACCTCTTTACCCTTCTCAAGGTGGATTGGTCACTGATTATCACCCCAGGCTAAACCACCCTCTTTACCCTTCTCAAGGTGGATTGGTCACTGATTATCACCCCAGGTTACAACCACCTCCTTTACCCTTCTCAAAGTGGATTGGTCACTGATTATCACCCCAGGACTACAACCACCCTCTTTCCCCTTCTCAAGGTGGATTGGCCACTGATTATCACCCCAGGCTACAACCACCTCTTTTCCCCTTCTCAAGGTGGATTGGACACTGATTATCACCCCAGGCTACAACCACCTCTTTTACCCTTCTCAAGGTGGATTGGACACTGATTATCACCCCAGGCTACAACCACCCTCTTTACCCTTCTCAAAGTGGATTGGTCACTGATTATCACCCCAGGCTACAACCACCTCTTTTCCCCTTCTCAAGGTGGATTGGTCACTGATTATCATCCCAGGACTACAACCACCCTCTTTACCCTTCTCAAGGTGGATTATTCACTGATTATCACCCCAGGCTACAACCACCCTCTTTACCCTTCTCAAGGTGGATTGGACACTGATTATCACCCCAGGCTACAACCACCCCCTTTCCCCTTCTCAAGGTGGATTGGACACTGATTATCACCCCAGGCTACAACCACCCTCTTTACCCTTCTCAAGGTGGATTGGTCACTGATTATCACCCCAGGCTACAACCACCCTCTTTACCCTTCTCAAGGTGGATTGGTCACTGATTATCACCCCAGGCTACAACCACCCTCTTTACCCTTCTCAAGGTGGATTGGACACTGATTATAACCCAGGCTACAACCACCCTCTTTACCCTTCTCAAGGTGGATTGGTCACTGATTATCACCCCAGGCTACAACCACCCTCTTTACCCTTCTCAAGGTGGATTGGTCACTGATTATCACCCCAGGCTACAACCACCCTCTTTACCCTTCTCAAGGTGGATTGGACACTGATTATCACCCCAGGCTACAACCACCCCCTTTCCCCTTCTCAAGGTGGATTGGACACTGATTATCACCCCAGGCTACAACCACCCTCTTTACCCTTCTCAAGGTGGATTGGTCACTGATTATCACCCCAGGCTACAACCACCCTCTTTACCCTCTAAAGGTGGATTGGTCACTGATTATCACCCCAGGCTACAACCACCCTCTTTACCCTTCTCAAGGTGGATTGGAAACTGATTATCACCCCAGGCTACAACCAACTCCTTTCCCCTTCTCAAGGTGGATTGGAAACTGATTATCACCCCAGGCTACAACCACCCTCTTTACCCTTCTCAAGGTGGATTGGTCACTGATTATCACCCCAGGCTACAACCACCCTCTTTACCCTTCTCAAGGTGGATTGGTCACTGATTATCACCCCAGGCTACAACCACCCTCTTTACCCTTCTCAAGGTGGATTGGTCACTGATTATCACCCCAGGCTACAACCACCCTCTTTACCCTTCTCAAGGTGGATTGGTCACTGATTATCACCCCAGGTTACAACCACCTCCTTTACCCTTCTCAAAGTGGATTGGTCACTGATTATCACCCCAGGACTACAACCACCCTCTTTACCCTTCTCAAGGTGGATTGGTCACTGATTATCACCCCAGGCTACAACCACCCTCTTTACCCTTCTCAAGGTGGATTGGTCACTGATTATCACCCCAGGCTACAACCACCTCTTTTCCCCTTCTCAAGGTGGATTGGTCACTGATTATCACCCCAGGCTACAACCACCTCCTTTACCCTTCTCAAGGTGGATTGGACACTGATTATCACCCCTGGCTACAACCACCCTCTTTACCCTTCTCAAGGTGGATTGGTCACTGATTATCACCCCAGGCTACAACCACCTCTTTTCCCCTTCTCAAGGTGGATTGGTCACTGATTATCACCCCAGGCTACAACCACCTCCTTTACCCTTCTCAAGGTGGATTGGACACTGATTATCACCCCAGGCTACAACCACCCTCTTTACCCTTCTCAAAGTGGATTGGACACTGATTATCACCCCAGGACTACAACCACCCTCTTTACCCTTCTCAAGGTGGATTGGACACTGATTATCACCCCAGGCTACAACCACCCTCTTTACCCTTCTCAAAGTGGATTGGACACTGATTATCACCCCAGGCTACAACCACCCTCTTTACCCTTCTCAAGGTGGATTGGACACTGATTATCACCCCAGGCTACAACCACCCTCTTTACCCATCTCAAGGTGGATTGGTCACTGATTATCACCCCAGGCTACAACCACCCTCTTTACCCTTCTCAAGGTGGATTGGACACTGATTATCACCCCAGGCTACAACCACCCTCTTTCCCCTTCTCAAGGTGGATTGGTCACTGATTATCACCCAGGACTACAACCACCCTCTTTACCCTTCTCAAGGTGGATTGGACACTGATTATCACCCCAGGCTACAACCACCCTCTTTACCCTTCTCAAGGTGGATTGGACACTGATTATCACCCCAGGCTACAACCACCCTCTTTCCCCTTCTCAAGGTGGATTGGTCACTGATTATCACCCCAGGACTACAACCACCCTCTTTACCCTTCTCAAGGTGGATTGGACACTGATTATCACCCAGGCTACAACCACCCTCTTTACCCTTCTCAAGGTGGATTGGTCACTGATTATCACCCCAGGCTACAACCACCCTCTTTACCCTTCTCAAAGTGGATTGGACACTGATTATCACCCCAGGACTACAACCACCCTCTTTACCCTTCTCAAGGTGGATTGGTCACTGATTATCACCCCAGGCTACAACCACCTCCTTTCCCCTTCTCAAGGTGGATTGGACACTGATTATCACCCCAGGCTACAACCACCCTCTTTACCCTTCTCAAGGTGGATTGGTCACTGATTATCACCCAAGGCTACAACCACCTCCTTTACCCTTCTCAAGGTGGATTGGACACTGATTATAACCCCAGGACTACAACCACCCTCTTTACCCATCTCAAGGTGGATTGGACACTGATTATAACCCCAGGACTACAACCACCCTCTTTACCCTTCTCAAGGTGGATTGGTCACTGATTATCACCCAAGGCTACAACCACCTCCTTTCCCCTTCTCAAAGTGGATTGGTCACTGATTATCACCCCAGGCTACAACCACCCTCTTTACCCTTCTCAAAGTGGATTGGACACTGATTATCACCCCAGGACTACAACCACCCTCTTTACCCTTCTCAAGGTGGATTGGTCACTGATTATCACCCCAGGCTACAACCACCTCCTTTCCCCTTCTCAAGGTGGATTGGTCACTGATTATCACCCAAGGCTACAACCACCTCCTTTACCCTTCTCAAGGTGGATTGGACACTGATTATAACCCCAGGACTACAACCACCCTCTTTACCCTTCTCAAGGTGGATTGGTCACTGATTATCACCCAAGGCTACAACCACCTCCTTTCCCCTTCTCAAAGTGGATTGGTCACTGATTATCACCCCAGGCTACAACCACCCTCTTTACCCTTCTCAAGGTGGATTGGTCACTGATTATCACCCCAGGCTACAACCACCTCTTTTCCCCTTCTCAAGGTGGATTGGACACTGATTATCACCCCAGGCTACAACCACCCTCTTTACCCTTCTCAAAGTGGATTGGTCACTGATTATCACCCCAGGCTACAACCACCTCCTTTACCCTTCTCAAGGTGGATTGGACACTGATTATCACCCCAGGCTACAACCACCCTCTTTACCCTTCTCAAGGTGGATTGGTCACTGATTATCACCCCAGGCTACAACCACCTCTTTTCCCCTTCTCAAGGTGGATTGGACACTGATTATAACCCCAGGCTACAACCACCTCCTTTCCCCTTCTCAAGGTGGATTGGTCACTGATTATCACCCCAGGCTACAACCACCCTCTTTACCCTTCTCAAGGTGGATTGGTCACTGATTATCACCCCAGGCTACAACCACCCTCTTTACCCTTCTCAAGGTGGATTGGACACTGATTATCACCCCAGGCTACAACCACCTCTTTTCCCCTTCTCATGGTGGATTGGACACTGATTATCACCCCAGGCTACAACCACCTCCTTTCCCCTTCTCAAGGTGGATTGGACACTGATTATCACCCAAGGCTACAACCACCCTCTTTACCCTTCTCAAAGTGGATTGGTCACTGATTATCACCCCAGGCTACAACCACCCTCTTTACCCTTCTCAAGGTGGATTGGACACTGATTATCACCCCAGGCTACAACCACCTCTTTTCCCCTTCTCATGGTGGATTGGACACTGATTATCACCCCAGGCTACAACCACCCTCTTTACCCTTCTCAAAGTGGATTGGTCACTGATTATCACCCCAGGCTACAACCACCTCCTTTACCCTTCTCAAGGTGGATTGGTCACTGATTATCACCCCAGGCTACAACCACCTCTTTTCCCCTTCTCATGGTGGATTGGACACTGATTATCACCCCAGGTTACAACCACCTCCTTTCCCCTTCTCAAGGTGGATTGGTCACTGATTATCACCCCAGGCTACAACCACCCTCTTTACCCTTCTCAAGGTGGATTGGTCACTGATTATCACCCCAGGCTACAACCACCCTCTTTACCCTTCTCAAGGTGGATTGGACACTGATTATCACCCCAGGCTACAACCACCTCTTTTCCCCTTCTCAAGGTGGATTGGACACTGATTATCACCCCAGGCTACAACCACCCTCTTTACCCTTCTCAAGGTGGATTGGTCACTGATTATCACCCCAGGCTACAACCACCCTCTTTACCCTTCTCAAGGTGGATTGGTCACTGATTATCACCCCAGGTTACAACCACCCTCTTTACCCTTCTCAAGGTGGATTGGTCACTGATTATCACCCCAGGCTACAACCACCTCTTTTCCCCTTCTCAAGGTGGATTGGTCACTTATTATCACCCCAGGCTACAACCACCCCTCCTCATCTCAAGGTGGATTTGTCACTGCTGGACTAACCTTGCCTAACCTTGCTCTACCTATCATTAAGAATTAGTCTCACCTCAGAAATACTGCACGGAGCAGCTAACGTTCGACTGGAAAGTTTACACCGAACTGCAGTCTTCTGGCGATTGGTTGTATTCACTTAATATTAATCCTGCTTACTATGTGCCCGACCCATCACCAACCAGTTTTATGGTCATTATTAAAAATTTTCAAGAAAATATGTACATATTGTGGTCTAGTAGTCTCTTTACCTGGATACATATCCAGAGGGCTTGGAATGGGTCAAACTCGGTCTCGTGAAAACAAATGAGAAGCTACTTGAATAAAGGAGTAAAAGCTCCAGTTTAGTAAACTGAGATTAACGGCTGGAAGGCTTGTTGTGCTGACCACATGACACCCTATATACGCAAATGTTGACGATATCACGATTGGTCGCTATATCCCACTGGGGGCTCACACAATCTATTATAATGTTAAACAATAACCCACTTGAATGTAACGACACCACGCTACTGAATATTGGGACAGTGTCAACTTTGTAGGAATACACAACCAATGAATAATGGGGATTATTAATACAAAGGGGGATAAAATGTCCTCTTGGTTTTTGAATCCTGGAATTAAATTACTTAAATTTGGTAAAAGTTTTATTAGCGTCTTGTAAATTATTGCTGTTATTCGAAAACTTTTATTAATTAAATGGATTTAATGTAGCTTTTTTATTTTCTGAAATAATGATTTCTCACAATCTATAATATGAACTGTATTTACTTTTAAAATCAATAATAATTGCATTTATTTAAGCAAAAATTTCAAAAATACATGGGAAATGTTTTCTTATTGATTGGTTGTATATTTGATTCACATTCACCAAGTATTAGTGGTCAAAGGGTCAGTTGACCCCCCCATGTGAAAGTTAGAAAATTAATACAAAAAAACAAAATGAAAGTTCAAATTTTAGAAAGAAAATACAACATAGATAAATTATACACTTGTTTATCTGTTTGAACACAGCAACCTTCAAAGCCGGTTCCACACGTGTATTATTCGTCCACGTTCATTTAAGTTTAGACATGACTCACGCAAGTGTGGAAAAAATATTTGATTTCATGTAGGAGTATTTGTGGTGCATAGCAAGTAACGAACATTGTTCCGCATAGAAACGGTAGACTACCACATATCAAAGAAGACTAATAATCGCCTGAGAGCAGTTAATCTAAGAATACCGGATATAGAGTTTGTATGGACGGCAGGAGAGGTGGATCTGCGGGGGGCTCTGTCCTCCTGGAAATAATTTACCCCTCCCTGGAATAAATTCTTCCCCCCCTCCCCTAGATATATTTCAAATCCTCTAATATTATCGAATATGAAGCTGAAAGATGACCTTAAATCAAACTACAAATGACTTCTAGATGCGTTATATTGTCAAAAATTTGCCGAAGAAGACCGCTTAAAATAACTACTAGACTTGAGGCATCTAACTGGCAGAAAAAGTCAGGGGAGGAAGGTTCTAAATAGCTTCCAAGATCATCCAAATTTCATAAATGTCTAGGGGAGGACAGCTCCAGATAGCTTCTAGATGAACGTGATTTTGTACAATTTTCAGGCGAGGACCACCCCAAATAACCTATTTTCTGAAATAATTAAATTTTCAAAATTTTGTCGATGAAAGACCACTTAAAATATTATCTTCTAGAGTATTCTAACTAACGCAAAAAATTAAGGTGATTATCAGTCTAATAGCTTTGAGGGGCATACAAATTTCAAAAAATTATGAGTGAGGAACACTTTAAATGGTTAACAAAATAATCCAATTAAAAAATAATCAAGGTGGAGACTATTCGTAGCTTCTAGAATAAACCATTTTTCAAAAAATTGTTGAAGGAGGGCCACTCAAAATGGCTTATAAATATTATCTGGTTTATAAAAATTGGGGAGGATGAGCATGGTTTAAAACATACATAAGATTAAAATATGAATGAGAAACTATTATAAGGTTTTAAACAGAAATTTAGCATTGTAAATAACTATGCTATTTATAATTACGACCCCCCCCCACCTTATGAAAATGATCTGGATTCCCCCTCCTATGAAAATGATCTGGATCGACCCCTGCTGGATAAGAGTCTAGGGGTCTCGGGCTAGATTCCCGGCTGATACCTCGGGTATTTCCCCCTGAAAGGTTAATTACTCCAACGGTCACCAGGGTTTAGTTAGTTAGGATTAAGTTAGGTTAAGTGTTTCCACTGATTCCATACCCTCATTTCATTATCATCATCATCATCCCCTCATCTCATCGGGACATGGAAAGAGCCTCCACGGAAAAGCTGTATGATTAGTACGTTCGGGCGTACCCTGAGTAACGATACATTAGTTCTGGCTAAACTTTACACAAACTGGGACACGGATGATGTAGCCTAACTATGCATGTATGGTTAACTACGGGTCTAGACTATTATATAGTGACGGTCCTTAGCAAAATGTAGTGCCATTGGTCATATTTTCCTGTGTTGTAGGGATAAGGATTGAAATAATGGTATGTTGAAGAATGGGGAAGTCCAGCAGACTTCCATTGATAAGTAATGGCGGGTCCAGGTAATGTTTTATTGGCACGGTAGGTGGAAGGATTACCGCAAAAAACGAATTGATATAAATGCTAATTATTTACATTTTAACGTGTAATGCAATATTTTTTTATATAATGTATAACGTATTGTAAAGGACATTCGACAATGAAGTGTCGCAGAGGATGGATAAGAGCTTGTGAGGCTATAACATCTTGGCAGCGAGTTTAACATGAAGGGATGGGGTAGACACAAGAATTGAAGGTGGCGCTGGCTAGCTCTTATCTTGTATGTAAATATTGACACAAGGAAACTAAATATAACATCGCCAATGTTAGCATTTAGTATTTTAGAGACTGAATCGACGATGCAGGGCTCACTTTTATTTATGAACGCAGAGATTTAATTTATTTTATATTTGCTGGTGACCTGGTGGTCTAGGGGTAAGGTGTCAGACTTCTGTGCTGGCGGCCGGTGTTCAATCCTCGGTCCCGGCACAGCTTTATCTGATTACCAAACCCTTCCTTCACCTCTGACAAGACATCTTGTGAATGTGAGGAATGCCAGGCCTCCACCGTGGTTCGGATTTTATGTTAAACTGTAGGTCCTTAATTTAATCTCACAATCACACAACCATTACACATTAGCGTAAGTGCGTATAACCCGAATGGGTAGTAAGAAGCAGTGCTAATAATAACAATAATAATAATATAATAATAATTATTATTATTATTATTATTATATATTTGCTGATTGCAATCTTTAACTTTAATCCAAATTTTAAAGTGGGAGTAACCAAAACAATAATAATATATTTTTAATATGTGCCTTTGACTTGGGAATCGAGACAAGAGTTTAAATCCTGCTAAAGTTTTCTGGGGGTAATTTTCCCAAGAAAGAGTTTTTCCATACTCTCTGGGCCAATACCGTTGAATTTTATTTTATTAATTACGCTTCTTTGCCCAGACCCTAGATTCGCTTCCAACCTTTGTGTCAGGTAGAGGAATACACAAATATATCATGTCTTTTTCTCTGACAGTCTGAGTTTGGTATAATAGACACCCAATAAAACATACCTGGAAGCTACATAGCATGTAGGTCACAAGTCCATGATGATAGTTGAGATCAGTCTATACAGGTTCTAATAGTATATCATAAATAAAATTAAGATCCATTATTACAAGCACAGCTAGGCGTGTCATGTGTCTTATCGTGATTATATTACATCATATTATTGTACTTATACCTGAGTATTCCTGTGTCTTGTTCTGTGATCATCCAGCTATATTGTACTTATACCTGAGTATTTCCTGTGTCTTGTTCTGATGATCATCCCAGCCTATTATTGTACTTATACCTGAGTATTTCCTGTGTCTTGTTCTGATGATCATCCCAGCTATTATTGTACTTACCCGATATTCCTGTGTCTTGTTCTAGTGATCATCACAGTTTATTTTTGTGCCACATCATAATTAATCGCTCAATTCCAGGGTACACCTGTTACCCGACTTGGAACCATCTCTGACGTCATGCTTCAACTTGGGAACCTGCCACGAAATGGCACGATGCCACAAGATATATATTACTCCATGAAAATCCAAAATACCATATCCTCTAAGGAGGGTAGTATTCACCTTTTTAAACATATCCTTATAAAACTCCTATATTTTTTTTACTGATAAAAAACTTTAAATACATCGCATACATTTTTGTGTATTTTATATAGGGATACAAAGATTTATAGTAACCTGCCTACGTCAACAAGATGTTAAGAGTAACTGAGGCTACTAACAGTTAACTCAAAACTAAACAATAACTTTTAAGCATGGAATATAAAGGGGAAGCTTTTAAAAATGTTCAAAGAATAATGATGTGAACTGGGTGAAATAATTATATTGTTAGATGTGAATGAATGGTTGGGCACCAAGAGAGGTCATTCAGGGAGAGTGTTATGAAGATAAGGCAATTACAGAGTAAACAAGAATAATAATGATTTAGTGAGTCTGTGTTCAGAAAAAGGTGTATTTGTGTCTAACACGTGGCTTAAGTATAGTATATTGTATGCATAACAAAGGGGTGGTTCAAGAACGACGATTGATATTGTGATGTACTTGGAAGTTTAGTAAGGAGTACTAGGGCTGCGCGTGGAGACTATTTTGGAACGGATCACCTCCTAGTATCTTAGATGTTGAACTCGGTAGGAATTTTGTGAAGAAGCAGTGTAAGAGTATTAAGCAATTAAGAGCTAAAGTGAAAAAATTGCAGGATAAAAGTGTGAGGGTGCATTACGAAAGATTGCTGGGTGAAACATTTACGTTACATGAGCAAGAATTGAGTTTTGAAATAAATGATAAATATAAAAAAGTGCTTGAAACAGAATAAAATATGCCTTAGTTGAGTGCGTGGAAGATATGAGTGTGTATGTATATATATTATATATATATATATATATATATATACGGTGGAGGGAAATTAAAAAGAGATGCATGGTGGAATGAACAGGTGAAAGAAGCTGTGAGAGAAAAGATAAAATCATACAAACGAATTATTGTTGTGAAGAGCGAAACAGAATGTAAGCGGTTGTGGGGCATATTGAGAGAGAAAGATGAATGTAAAGAAGGTAGTAAAGGAGAGTAAAGAACAAATGAGATTAAAAGAAGGAGTAAGAATATAGAATGATTTTGAAGGCTATAAGCTCTTCTGGAAGTAGTTAAGGAGAACGAAACAAGGAGTGCAAGGAGATACCTCTGGCTTTTGGAATGAACGCTCTGAAATGATCTGGAATGAAAACAGTATAAGAAAGCGACGAAGAGAGTATTTTGAGCAATTGTATTTCATAAGCATAGAAGAAGTAGCAGAAAATAGGGAAAATATTATGATGAGTGAAATAATTAACGAGGCTACGGTGTTCAAAGCTATAAAAGGGTTAAAGAGTGGCAAAGCTATGGGCGTAGATTGCATAACCAGATAAATGCTTAAGTCCGGGGCATGTTACTACTTGGGAGATTGTGTGAGTTGTTCAATGTGTGTGCTAGGATTTCTAATATTCTTAATGACAGGAAGAATGCTTTCATTTTTCCTTTGTACAAAGGAGAAGGCAGTAAGAAATGTAGGAATTATGGGGCGATCATTTTGTTGAATATTCCAGGCAAAGATTTTTAGAGAGTTTTAATTGAGAGGGGGCGTGAAAAAACCCCTGACATGATTTGGAGTGTACAATGTGGTTTCATGCCAGGTATAGTTTGCATGGACGAGATATTTGCATTGCAGCAAGTAATGAAAAATGAATGGTAATAAGGAAGAAAGTTTATTGTGCATTCGTTGATCTGGGGAAAGCGTGTGATCATGTGAATACGAATATATTATGGAATGAGAGAGAATGATGGGGTTTAATGGTTAGTAAATAGTAACTATTGTGGTGTATAATGGAAGTAAAGCCTGTGTTAGTGTGGATGGAGCTTTGAGCAAAGAATTTGACATTGAACATGGTGTTATAAAAGGTAGTGTTATGTCTCCATGTTTGTTTAATGTATTCACGAATAAGTGCATGAGGGATGCTAGTAAGGATGTGGTTTGTGTACAAATGGACAATTTGGATATGAGAGTACTCTTAAGGTGGTGCTACACATGTGGCATTTGCCAAATCTCAAATTTTAATCTTTGGGCGAACTACTTTTCAAATGTTTGTCGGATGACAAGAACACATCTCCACACATGGTCCTATTTGTCAAAGATCAGAGTGAATAAGTTTTCTGTTGGAAATGGTGAGAATTCGTGCTAGCATGGAGGATTAAATGTAAATGGTATGTTAACATCAACTGCAACTGAGCCACTTCCACCCCTTTCTTTAATTTTATTTATATGTGTTCTGAACATTGCCATTTAATTATGACTTTTATTGAAGGTCATAGTGAACATTCTATACTAAATTGTTGTTGAATAAGCCTCCGGCCTTCGTATATCTCATACATATTTTCCATATAGCAGGTATTTTTTCAATGAGGCCAAAAAATTGCAAGACAAAGGAAATGGACTACTCCATTTCAACAGTAAACACAACACACTACTAGCAGACCTAGACATGCATGTGTGGATGGGTCAGTCTATTTGAAGTAAGGTGTATGTTCGTGCCCTTTGATGTGCAATAGATTACCGATAACCAACGGGGAATGTTTGTAGTTTTGTGAACTATGGCAAATGTTCGGCGAATACCAAACATTCGTCATAACTCACTAATCCAAATTATGAAGTATTTTCATAATGACGAACATTCGTTACTTAAGAATCACCGAATGCCACATGTGTAGCGTCGCCTTTATATGCACATTATGCTATATTAATAACAGGGAATTAAAGTGACTTGCAGAATTCATTAAATCGTTTGAATGTGATGACAGGAAGAATTGATCTTGGTATTGATGTCTCCAAAGATAGTCTTCGATAAGGATGGATCAGGAAATGATTGTCAACTTAGTATAAATGAAAAACTATTAGAACAAGTGAATGATTTTGTGTATCTGGTCAGAATATTCTGTAAAAAAATTGAAGGATAAATGGTGAAATCGAAAGATGGGTAAATGAGTTTCGGAGAGTTGTTGGATGTATGTGGACTATTGCAAAAAATAAAGTAGTTTTGAAAAAGGCAAAAAAGGCAATATATAACAGTATGTTGATGCCAACATTGTGTTATGGATGTGAGGAGTGGTTTTGTCAGGAGAAACACAAGAGCAAGGTAAATGCAGAAGGAATGGGATAGTTAAGAAATATAAGTGGAAAAACTCATATGGAAAGAGTCAGTAATGAATGGCCGATTAAGGAGTGTGGTTTGAAAGGGAATCCAATAGGTCAACGTGAAAGAAGTTTGTTGCGTTTGTTTATGCATGTTGATGTGAATCGAGTGATGAAGCAGATATATGAATTTGGAGTGTGTAGATCAAATTGGAAGTGTTAGGGCATGTAAGACGTGGCTAAATATTTTAGATGAATGTGTCAAAAAGAGAAACCTTAAGAGTTTTAAGAATAACGGAGCGTGCATGACTCGGAGTATGAATGTTGTTGATGAGAAGGGAGTTTGCAAAGATAGGGAATTGTAGATAAAGTTAGTGAGGATGTATTAAGTATGGCGTTGTTTTTTGAGCTATATACACAGCTTAGTGCTACTGACTACCTCGTAAGGGAACTGTATAATGTAAGTATATTAAGTTTAGTTTATCATAAAATTGTTCTACATTATTATACATTTGGAGGTCTCATATTTTGTTATAGCCTAATGATAAATTACTTTATGTTTAGATTTTAGATTTGGTTTAACTAACATATCTAGGAATATTTATCTAACTATAATCTATGATAAGTTAAGTAAACATTTATATATATAATTGAAAAGAATGAAGTATCCTGTGTAAAATGAATTTATATTTCTCTGTAAGGTCATAAAACATATATAGTATTTCTTGATGTCGTGCCAATATTTCGTTTAATTTTTTGTTGTTATTATAACAAATTTCATCAAGTCGCTGATTTATATATTATACACAAATTGTCTAATTCCTATCAATCAGATTTACATTTTCACATATATTTTGTTCTAAATTTTTTTTCCTGACTATTCTTATATTCCATTCTTTATTAAACTATCAAAGTTTTTTTAAAAATATATTTAGGCATATATTACTGTAATTTTACTTTTTTAGTATAGCTTTGTTTGTCATGGCTCAGCTATAAAATTCTCTGTTTGTGGACTTTTAATGAAAGCTATTTATATCACGAACAATTTGTAATCAAGTTTCTTACATTTTACGCTCATTCAATGAGACTGCTCAGTGGCAATGTACCAGAACTTGCCAGCCACACAGCTTACAGTTTACGCTCATTCCATGAGACTGCTCAGTGGCAATGTGCCAGATCTTGCCAGCCACACAGTTTACAGATTACGCTCATTCAATGAGACTGCTCAGTGGCAATGTGCCAGAACTTGCCAGCCACACAGCTTACAGTTTACGCTCATTCCATGAGACTGCTCAGTGGCAATGTGTCAGAACTTGCCAGCCACACAGCTTACAGATTACGCTCATTCCACGAGACTGCTCGGTGGCAATGTGCCAGAACTTGCCAGCCACACAGCTCACAGATGGAAATAAAAGTACATTCACACACTTAGGGCTGTTTGCACGAATAATCAATGGCTTGATCAGAGATCAGATGTAAGTTGATCTAAAACCAGTGTCTCAAATCTCATTTTCAGTTGCACCATTGACAATTAATAGGACGTGGTTGTCTTATCGCATCTTTGATCGAACTAACCCGCCAATTTCTCCCATCAACTGTTTGATTCTCCCATCAGAGTGTTGATGGGTAACATAACCTATAACTGATATTGTCTTTTTAAGTATCATTTGGACTTATATAACATGTATTATAGTAAGTTATATATACCGGTAGTAGTATATTTGTACAGTACATATCTAAAATTAATTTTATTGTGAATTTGATTTATTTTTTAAAATGTGTGTAAAGTTTAGTGTCTTCAAATGATGTTTTTAATTTATATACTAAATTTGTAGAAAATATTCAAGTTAAAAAAAACTATGGTAAGAATATATGAGCTTTTCTTTAAGTATAATGATGTCAGTTTTGTTAATATCAAATTTATTAATTCAGAAAATATTTTAGGTTGAGGCTTGTGACAATAAAAACAATTATATTAATGAAACTATATAGTTAAAATGTATTATTTAAGCGTTATAGCGGAAAGCTTAGTTGGATTAACCCAACCATTTAAATGTTAATTAGATGCGTCTGTTGATATGAAATAAACATTCTTGAAAACAATTTCCATGGCGTAAATGGGATTGCATGGAGTTAAAATATTATATTTAGTAAAGGTGTAAATTAATAAAACTCAATTTTACCATTACAAGTAAATATAAGAGCCATATTTAAAGTTAAAAATACGGTGTGGCCACATTAAAAAAAATGTTAATAACTTATTTAAAAATACTTCCCATTTATTATCTTAATATTTAAAAAAGAAAATAATAAACCCCTAAATGTAAACAATATATAACTCACGCTGAATATTTCCTGTAAATTGAAACTTGTTATTAGCAACAATGTTGTGATTGTCATGCTTTAAATCTTGTGCCAAATTAATTAATTGTTATTATTAGCACCGCGTCTTACCACCCGTTCGGGTTATACGCACTTACGCTAATGTGTAATGGTAGTGTGATTGTGAGATGAAATGGAGGACCTACAGTTTAACGTGGAATCCGAACCACGGTGGCGGCCTGGCATTTCCCACATTCACAAGATATCTTGTCAGAGGTGAAGGAAGGGTTTGGTAATCAGATAAATCTGTGCCGGGACCGAGGATTGAACCCCGGCCGCCAGCACAGAAGTCTGACACCTTACCCCTAGACCACCAGGTCACCAATTAATTGTTGACAAATGAGTGTCCGTAAGCCACGAGTTTTCATATCATGTGTTTGGTTCCATTTCATGTGATAATACAACTGAACGCACTTAAGTGCTGCCAAACATTACAAATATTATTAGGTGCAAATTCAACTTATTTTGAACTGTTGAAGAAATAACACCCATTTGATACACCAACCACAGATTTCTACAAATTGAACAAAATTACCAAATATATTTTCAAAGATTGTATTTATTAAAAAAAGAACAGGGTCGCACTAGCTAGTACTGAGTTCAGCTCATCAAAAGGTCCTCGTGTTGGACAGTCATGGATAGGACCGCGGCCTGATCTAGAGGGTGAATGTATCTAAAAATAATAAATAATAATTTACTCTAGGTGATTATAAGAAGTCCTTGAAAAATTACTAAAAATCATTATTAAAATTTATTGTATAGCAAAAATAATATATTTAATAATTATGGGTATAAGCTCATCTAAATATCATAATCTTTAAATTGTTAATGTGAACAAGGTTTTATTTATCATTATTTTGATGTTTGCTTTGCGCTGAAGACGGCAGCGTTTGAACGGAGAAGATAAAAGTGAATGAATATCATCAACACACAGGCTGCAAATCCTTGTTGTTACGGAATTGTTAGAATGGCGGGGACAACCATTCAAGTTTTTTTTTCATTAGGATTTTATTATTTCTTTCTTAATCTCTATTTACAAACAGATAAACATAAATAAAACGTGATTCAAACAATAATTTTCACCAACCCCTTGGGGTTCTTCAAAACAACAATTATAACGATAAAATAATAGTTTTATCTGTCTATTTGATCCCAAAATAGGGCGCAATTCTCATATAGTGGGGGGGATTTGTGCCCTCCCCCCCCCACACACACAGCACATATGGCCTGGACGGCTATGGTTAACAGGTGGGTGGGCACACTTCACAACACTTCACTGTGGCCCCCCCAACAACCCGTCAAATCTCCCTTAACTCGGCCTGCTGGCCGGCATACCCAGCTGTCTGGCCTCCCCTCCCAGTCTCACACGACTAGAAGGGGGGTCATGACTCCCCAGATTCGACTACGAGGTCACCTGTCGACGTCGACGAAGGGATTCACAACGCCGTCCCTGATTCGGCGGTAGGGATGACCAAGAGCGTCGTAATCGCCGATGCCCCCGGACGATCATGTTGGAGCTGGCCTGCGCTCGGGTGAAAAATCTCTCCGCCAGCCCGCGGATACGGCTGTCCAGGGATGGGAGGCCTGACATGGTCAGGAGAACGCGGTTTGGGACGCGGGGCGGAGCCCCGAGGATCAAGCGAAGGAACCGGTGGTATACAGAACGGAAATGGTTGTATCTGTATCATTCAATTTATTTAAACTAATTGAAAAATTGGTGACATGGTGGTCTAGGGGTAAGGTGTCAGACTTCTATGCTGGCGGCCGGGGTTCAATCCTCGGTCCTGGCACAGATTTATCTGATTACCAAACCCTTCCTTCACCTCTGACAAGACATCTTGTGAATGTGGGGAATGCCAGGCCTCCACCGTGGTTCGGATTCTACGTTAAACCGTAAGTCCTCCAATTCATCTCACAATCACCCTACCATTACACATTAGCGTAAGTACGTATAACCCGAACGGGTAGTAAGACGTGGTGCTAATAATAATAATAATAATAATAATAATAATAATAATAATAATAATAATAATAATAATAATAATAATAATAATAATTGAAAAATTACACCTGGACACGGGAATTGAACATAACACCTTTGGCATAGCGCGACAGTGCTCTATCACTGAGTTATCCAATATACAACCTTGTATTGTATCCTGGGTACAATACAATATTATTGTGGTATCTGATAGCTCAAGATAGTATTAGTCGCTCAAATGTAGCTGACGATTCCACACGTCCATCACAGACTCGGTATTAAACTATGAATGAAGAATGACCTCGAGTGTGGGATGAACCCTGGATAGATGAATGGTGCGCTACGCCCAAGGTTCCAGGTTCGATTCCCGTGTCCAGCTGTCATGTTTTAACTAATTTAAATCAATTAATCTATAAAAAAGTGTCAAAGGATTTGTCATTTACCAACACTCACCGTTCGTCTAATGAAGAAACAGATAAGCAGGATAATTATTTTACCAATTAAATAAATAAACGAGTAGACTCTATAATATTTTTGTTTGGATATGAAGTAAAGCCACGTGCTGTTGTTTGGCACAGTTATTTATGACACGGGATCAAAGAATACCCGAGACAAATTACCTTACAACAGCATGCTTTAAGTGCTGTAACGAGTGCCAACTTTAAAACCACTTACTCTTGGTAGATGTCAATGAGTTGTTTTTTATTGCAAATTAAACTTTGGTGTATTTACAAAATTTGAGCCAATGGACGTCACTGGAAGCCAATTTACTAAATCAAAGTTAATATTTTGCTTTACTAGGTATGTGTAGTGATTTAGATCATAGTGGGTATGTAATTGTCAGGTAATTTTGACTAAACTACCATAATATTGTAAGTTTTTAATTTATTATTTGTTTATTGCTGGATAGTTTTGATAATTTTGATCGAATCTCGCTCTATTGTTTAAAAAATAAATTAGCAATATTGAATTATTTATTGGCTTTATTTGATATTATTTATGAAGCAGACTTGGACTCTAAGAAGATGGAAAAGCAATACTTGGAGAGCTTTCAAATGTAGCGCTGGAGAAGATCAGGTGGACAGACAAGGTGACAAATGAAGTCCTATTAAGAGTGGGTGAGAAGAGAACCATTTTGGATGTGATTTTTCGGTTCAATGCTAACTGGTTCGGACACATCCTTAGGAGGAACTGTCTTCTGCCCGACGTCATAGAGGGTAAGTTTGAGGGAAAGAGGAGCTTAGGAAGGAGGATTCTAATATTATATGACTTGAAGGAAAGAATAACTTTCTGGGAGCTGAAGAAGGAGGAAGGGCGCATTGGTGGTCTAAGTTCACTGACAAAAGGAATGGACCTGTCATAAGACAAAACAACTAATGATGATAGTTTAAAACACTTCTCGTATAATTTAATATAAAATACATTATATTAGTATTAGATTTTATTTATTATTATTATTATTAGCACCGCGTCTTACTACCCATTCGGGTTATACGCACTTAAGCTAATGTGTAATGGTAGGGTGATTGTGAGATGAAATGAAGGACCTACAGTTTAACGTGGAATCCGAACCACGGTGGAGGCCTGGCATTCCCCACATTCACAAGATGTCTTGTCAGAGGTGAAGGAAGGGTTTGATAATCAGATAAATCTGTGCCGGCACCGAGAATTGAACCCCGACCGCCAGCACAGAAGTCTGACACCTTACCCCTAGACCACCAGGTCACCCTAGATTTTATTTAAAGACACTTCTAGCATCATCGAATATTTTATATATATATATATATTTAGCATTGCGTCTTACTAACCGTTCGGGTTATACGCTATGTACTAATTACAATAATGGCTTAAGGATTAGGAAGGTTTAATTTAGAGGAAATGTACTCCATTTGTGTGAAGTAAGAGTGAAAAATCAGTTTGGAAAAACACCATGGGTACACCAGACCTATATTTGAACCTTGGTATTCCCGCCATAGGCAGTCTAGTCTACTGCGAGAGTAGCGCATTAAACCATGCGGCCATCAAAACAGGTCATGTATATGTTACTGTAAAATTTCAAAGATTATTAGATCTTAGAAAAGTCCAAAGTATCTTAAATAATTTTTATATTTAGAGATTATGCCAGCTCTCATCGGTAGAGATTAGCATTTACTGATATGTATTGATAAACGTATCACAAGTATTATTTGAATTAATTAAATATATTTTTTTAGTTAGCTATTTTAGCTTTACCGCTAAGTATTTTAATTCTAATAGCTTATAAACTTAGAATAGGTATTTGTCCTGAGGCATTGCAACACGCGAATATAGAGTGTGGCTCAGGAAGATGTTAATACCTGTAGAATAGGTATTTGTCCTGAGGCATTGCAACACGCGAATATAGAGTGTGGCTCAGGAAGATGTTAATACCTGTATAATAGGTATTTGTCCTGAGGTATTGCAACACGCGAATATAGAGTGTGGCTCAGGAAGATGTTAATACCTGTAGAATAGGTATTTGTCCTGAGGTACTGCAACACAAGAATATAGAGTGTGGCTCAGGAAGATGTTAATACCTGTAGAATAGGTATTTGTCCTGAGGCATTGCAACACAAGAATATAGAATGTGGCTCAGGAAGATGTTAGCACCTGTAGATTAGGTATTTGTCCAAAGGTATTGCAACACGCGAATATAGTGTGTGGCTCAGGAAGATGTTAATACCTGTAGAATAGGTATTTGTCCTGAGGCATTGCAACACAAGAATATAGAGTGTGGCTCAGGAAGATGTTAATACCTGTAAATAGGTATTTGTCCTGAGGTACTGCAACACAAGAATATAGAGTGTGGCTCAGGAAGATGTTAATACCTGTAGAATAGGTATTTGTCCTGAGGCATTGCAACACGCGAATATAGAGTGTGGTTCAGGAAGATGTTAATACCTATAGAATAGAATGGGGTGGGAGAGAGGATCTCCAGTTCTAGCTTTGACCAGCTCCCAACGATAGACCAATAACATAACATAACATAACCTATTAGAGTTAAAATTATTGGTGGTAAAAAAACAAAAAAACATTAATTAACAAAACTAATACTCATGATTCTTTCACCAAAAAAATCGGTAAATGCTAATATCTACCGATGAGATTTGGTAAAAGCTCAAAATGTTAACATTTTATAAGATATTTCGGACCTTTACCACGCATTATTGGTAATGTTAGTATTTACCCGTAAATTATAAGCGTTATTTATTTATTTGTTAGCACTGCGTCTTACTACTCATTCGGGTTGTACACTTATGTACTAATTACACTAATGGCCTAGGGATTGAGAAGGTTTAATTGAGATAAAGTGCACCCGAATTAACGTGGAAGAAGAGTTGCAAACCATTTAGGAAAAACACTCTTAATACACCTGACTAGGATTGAACTGCAATCGCCCCGTCTTCGGCAGTCTAGTCTAACACGAGAGTAGCGCGTTAGACCACGCGGCCACCTAAGTGTGTTCTAAGCTCTACAATTCTTCTAACATTTACAGTAACAAGTATATTTTATATATAAGTAAAAGTAAATGTGTGTTTTTCCAGATAAAGATAAGACATTCCTAAATGATCTGGTAAGCTGACATTTTGCAGGAAAGTGTAGGATATAATTAGATGAAAACCTTTAAGATGAAGTAGAAAATTAAAGTCCGGTAGACAGCTAGAGATACAACTCTAGATAGACAAATTAATATTGAAATATGAAATTTCTAGGAGTAAATTGGGGAAAAGGAGATGGGGGTTTCAAAAATTCCGAAATTATTAGAAAGGATTACTTATCAGTGTGTTAAAAAATGGATATTTGTAAGGAAATTAATGGGACCACTTCAAATAATTATAAAAGTCTGAAAATGTAATAAGTGTGCGTGTCTGTGAAAAATTAAAATTTGAAAGTCAAGAAGGACAGCTCCAGATAATCAATAGAGCTAGCAATTGAAATTTGTAACTTGTAAATATAAATATAGTGTTAGGGGAGTGGCTTAAAATTTCCAAAACTAATAGTTGTGTGGTTAAAACGGAATTTCAGAAAGAAAGTAAAGGGACAATTTCAAATAAATGAACATTTTAAATTTTAAATGTGAACATAAATAGAGGTAGAGGTATGTAAAAAATTTTTTAGGCGTGATAGACAATTTAATTTTGGTAACCAGGTATAAGGAACCCTAAAGGTAACTAAATAAATCTTAAAATGGAATTTATAAGTGGTAGTTGAAGAAATGGGGGTGGGGGGAAGGGTTGGGTGTTGCTCAACATTTCCAAAACCATAACTTTCAACTCATTATATGTGAGATAGTTAAATGAGATTCATTAAGCAGGTATAAGAACCACTCCAAATAAACATAATTTCTGAAAATTTTAAATTTTATGATGTTCTGGGAAATGGGGGAGAGGTGGGGCTACAGTTAAAAATGTTTTAAAATAGGGTAGAATATTAAAAATTTTCAGACAGGTGGAGAGCGCCAGATAACCAAATGAATCTTAGAATTTAAAATTTCTCAGAGGGAGTTGGAAAAAGGAGTTTGGTGGGGCTCAAAATTCACAAATCCAGTAGAAACAACTACGTACAGTGTGGTAGAAAACTGAAATTCGTCAGGGGGGTAAAGCTACTAATCAAAATAATTATAAGAGACTGAAAATTAAAAATTTTAAAATGGGAAACCAGAAAATAGGGGGCTTATAATAAACTTTTAGGTGTGGTAGAATATTTAAATTTAACAGGCAGATGGAAGCACAGCTCCGGACAACCAAATAGGTTTTACAATTTGAAATTTACAATTGAGAGTTATAAAAATATGTGTGTGTATGTAGTTGGAAAAGGAAGAGGGTGTCAGGAAGGTAGGGTTAAAATTTCCGTAACTAATAGATAAAAACTACTTCTCTGTGTGGCATATAAGCTAAACTCGGCATGTAGGTACAGTGATCACTCCAAATAACGACAAACATCTTAACGTCTAAGACTCTAAAATGATACTTCAAGAAATAGGGAAGGAGGAGGGGGAAGATTTACAAATTAATAAACATTTATTTTCTAAAGTTCGGTAAGAAATTTAAACTTGTTAAAATGTATTAGGATCACTTAAAATAGCCGAATAAGTGTTAGTTATTTATTATTATTATTAGCACCGCGTCTTACTACCCGTTCGGGTTATACGCACTTACGCTAATGTGTAGTGGTAGGGTGATTGTGAGATGAAATGAAGGACCTACAGTTTAACGTGGAATCCGAACCACGGTGGAGGCCTGGCATTCCCCACATTCACAAGATGTCTTGTCAGAGGTGAAGGAAGGGTTTGGTAATCAGATAAATCTTTGCCGGGACCGAGGATTGAACCCCGGCCGCCAGCATAGAAGTCTGACACCTTACACCTAGACCACCAGGTCACCTGTTAGTTATTTGTTATTTATAATAGGGTCAGGTGAAATAGAGGGTCTTGAAATTCTAAAATAAAATAATAAACTACTTTTGACACTGTTAGACGAATTACAGTTTTCAGGTGGGTCGGTATGGACCACCTATATGATAGAAGAGTTTGTGAAAATTATTAAATTTTAAAATAAGGAAATGAAAATGGGAAGAGTGGTTTCCCTGAAAATTTCCAAAGGCAATATAAAGAATAAAAATTTGAAATTCTGCATGTAAGTAAATAGACCTTCCCGGTTAGCCGAATCATGCCTAAACATATAACATTTCAAAATTCAAACCCGGGAAATATAAGAACTTAAAATTTATAAAAGTAATATAGAACACTTTTAACATTTGGTTGAAAGTTGAAATTTAGTAGTCACTTAAAAAAACTCATGTAAGATAACCAGCTAAGTCTTAAAATTTCAAATTGGGAATGTGGGAACTGAAAAAAAGGGAGGGGAGTAAGTTTACATTTTTAGAAGAAAGATAAAAATCTACATTTTGGTGTGAAGGAAAATTAAAATGTTTCAATTTGCTAAAAGGACTACCTGACATAACCATAAAAGTTGGAAAGCTAGGAATTTAACAATAAGATGATGGTAAATGGAAGAGGGGGCTGAAAATTTCCAGAACAAATAGAAAAAAAACTTCTCAATATGGTGGAAAACAAATGAATATAAATTATAAAGATTTTCTTAAAGAGGATCCATTAGCATTGCGAATACAAAGCAAGAATAAGAGGATAAACAACACCTACCTAATTGCAATATAGCAATTAAAATAAACAAAATTTAGCGACATATCTTGGGGGACCATTATTTCTTTGGAAAATTATGATGTTCAATACTTAATATGTTTCTGTAATAAAGTCATTATTTCATTTATGCTCTTTGTTGAAATGTGATTTTTTTTTTTCCAAAATATTTCTGTAACAATATATATTTCTTCGTTTAATTTATCTTATGATCGTGCTAAAGTATATATCAACCAATGGTTTGAGTTTGTTTGTGCACTCAGTTTGTGGACCAGACAATATATATTCTTTCAAAGATTTATTTCTTTTAAATTTATTAACTGTCATAGTTGTTTTGTGATTTCTATTGTTAGTTTAGGATTGTGAAGGGAGGAACTCTGAAAATGATGGGAGCCGGATGTTGAACTTCATAATTTGAAGAATAGGTCAAACTGTTAAACAATAATATAATAAAATTCAAATAAGTATTGTTAACTTTATCTTGATAAATCTTAATTCATTATCTTAGATTAATAATAAAGAAATAATTTATTTGAAGATTTTTTCATTGTTTATTTTAAACCATATCAAATTCATTATCAACTTTATAATATTTTCTAGTTTTCCGCCCTTAATTTCTAGGCCGTAAAAAAGTGGGTGGGGTACCGATGATACAGAGTTTTGAACCAACTGAGAAATGTTGACCCCCCCCCCCCCCCACAGAAGTTGGGTGAAAGGAGAGTGGGAAACCATTTAGGAAAAACATAGGCTCAGTAAACCCGGAAGCGATTTGAGCGCTTACCACCTAGTCATCAAACTTGCTGAGATTAATCTTAATACCGTAGGATCAAGGTAAATCTCTGTTAATATGTATGCTTGCAAAGTTATTTCTCAACCGACTCAGGCGGGGTCTCGGACCAATCGTAGCCGAGGGATATTGGTTACAAAGTTGTCAGTTGTAAATGTTTCCACCAGCATACCAAGTATGAGGGATTGAAGACAGGTGGACAGTCCTCGAGAGCACTGGGAGAATCTTCTGCCAACTATATAGAGCATCCACAGATAATATCTCCGTGGAAACTCACCATCATTCCAAATACACATTTAATTAACATATTTGCCCCGCTTCGGTGGCCGCGTGGTCCAACACGCTACTCTTGCAGTAGAATTCACTGCCAATAACCGGGAGATTGAGGTTCGAATCTCGGTTGGGTCTACTGATGGTAGTTTTTACAAAATGGGTTTCTACTCTTCCTCTACGAAAATGCGGGTACACTAACTATAAATATAACCTACTGATCCCTACAACCGTTAGCGTAATTAGTACACAAGCGTATATCCCGAATGGGTAGTAAAATGCGGTAGTTGAATTTTAAAAATATATATTTTTGAAAAGTTTCACACTTAATTCATTTGGAATTACCGTCGAGTTTGTCAAATAATTGACCACAGATGTTTTTAAAAAGTACTATTAGAGAATTCATAGCAAGGGGATATTTGACAAGACTTGAGTTTTTTATTATTATTATTTCTTATAACGATTGATTACATAGGAACGTTCTTCAGCAGATGAGCTTTAGTTTCACATTTAATTCTACATAATTAATTTTGTGATTAATTTTTTTAACCGGAATACATAATTATGGCATGCATTTTTTATAAAATTGCTTTAAAAATTAATGATTTCGGTTTCTTAAATAAAATACTACCAAATCAAATATTTTATTAATAAACTCGATTCTAGTTTATTATTAATTAGCATCACGTCTTACTACCCGTTCGGGTTATACACACGCTAATGTGTAATGGTAGGGTGATTGTGAGATGAAATGGAGGACCTATAGCTTAACGGGGAATCCGAACCACGGCGGAGGCCTGGAATTCCTGACATTCTCAAGTAATGATTAATACACGTCTTGTCAGAGGTGGAGGAAGGGTTTGCAGTCAGATACATCTGTGCCAGGACCAAGGATTGAACCCCGGACCCCCAGCACAGAAGTCCGACACCTTACCCTAGACCACCAGGTCACCTCGATTCTACTTACTTTCTAATATTCTAATATCCTTTTTTTGCATTTCACAGCCTTTTACTAATTAGTAATACTACTTAGAGACTACTATGCATAGTAAATTTAATTTTTTATAAATAACAAATTATTTCAAGAAACATCAACAAATTCCTTTGAGCCCACTTTAATGGGTTTTTTATGTAAGAGTAGGCCTGTATTAGAAAATGTTTCGGCTAAATGTGCTTTTTACTCTGTTGGAATGTAGGTTGTCTGACAGAGATCGTGGGGGAAAAAAAGTTGGTATGAAGAAAAAAGAGTAGCCTCACTATTTTGAAAAATAAGGCTCTGATATACACATGATCAAGGGCAAAAAAAGCTCATTTTTCTTAAAGGGGCCTGTTAGAAATTTCTAAGAGGTTCTGAACCCGCTCGACCCTGCCCTTTCTTTCAAAATTTCATAGTTGGTAAATAATATTTTGAGTAAGAAGTTATGTTGAGATGGTGGGTTAAACCTACCTTCGTAAGCTACAAACTCCATTTCTGACAGTTTTTCTCTTTCTAAGGGTGATTCTTCAAGTAGACTCTACCAAGTGATAACAACGTTTGCCTCATTTTCTTGGACGCCACATGCTCGATTCATTACAAGAAACTTAAATTTTTCAATACCAAATGAATGTATGAGAAAAGAAGTAAAGTATTTGAAACGTTGACAAAAAAAAATTTACAATCGGAAGTTTTACAATGGACATTTGAAGGCGAATATTAACAAATTCATTAACTAATATTTGGTAGATGACATATACAATTAAAACTGTAGTATAAGTAAAAAACCTAAATATTAGGTTTTTATATGTATTTGTAGACCCCCTCTTTAACGGGTGTCCAACAAATTCCAAGGAGATCCAGTTATTCTAGGGGGGGTTTGGAATCCTCGGACCACCACCTATATACGCCCTTGCATATGAATGGTAACGTTTAAGCAAACATTTGGTAAAAGAGTACATACTAATGAGTAAGTAAGTCAATCATAATGAGTTGATATTAAATAGGACTACCTTTAATATATTGTTTTATAGATATAATGTATTTCGATAAAATATCTTAAAAAATTAGTTTGGTTTATTTTAACCTTTCTTTATAAACATTGCTTATAAAATTATTATAATGTAGTCATAGATTAATTATAAACATACATACCATACATACATACATACATACATACATACATCATACATACATACATACATACATACATACATACATACATACATACATACATACATACATATACATACATACATACATTACATACATACATACATACATAATACTACATACATACAAAAATACATACATACATACATACATACTAATACTAATACATACATACTACATAATACATACAACTAATATCTAACTCTTGGATTTACATATCATTAACCTATTCATATACATAATACATTCTTATACATTTAAAACATCATACATTCATACATAATACATCATAGCATCATACATACATACATACATACATACATACATACATACATACATACATACATACATACATACATTACATACATACATACATACATACATACTACTACATACATTACATACATACATCATACATACATACATAACATACATACATACATACATACATACATACATACATACATACATCATACATACATACTACATACCATAATACATACATCATACATAATCATATTATTACCCGGTCATACGTATTCTTTAGTTCTTTTCCCCACATATTTGTCTACAATATTCAACCTGGTCTAATATGGCTAACCCCTTCCTTTGGATTTACACGATCTACTATTATATACAGAATTTGTTTTGTCATTTGATCAACACTCATCCTCTCAACATGCCCAAATCAGCATAGGATGCTTCTTTAACCTTAACCTATTGGATTCCCTTTCAAACCGCACTACTTCAGCACCCATTAATTACTGAATGTGTCGATAAGAGTTTTCTAACATTAATTTATTAGATTATCTCATGCCAACCGCATTCAACTTGCTCTTGGTCTTCTCCTGACAAAGCCACGCTCCAGATCCATAAAACAATGTTGGCGTCAACATACTTTATATACTGCCATATTTGCCTCTTTCGATACCACCTCATTCCTGGCATTAGTTCACATACATCTATCTACTCTCCTAGATGCATCCAACCGTCTGTAGATTTCAACAATAATCCTGCCATTTTTACCAAGCATTCCTCCCATATACACAAAATCATTCACTTGCTCTAACGGTTTTCCATTTATACTAAGTTGACAATCATATCTTGATTCTACCTTATCAAAAACTCTCATTTTAGTTTCGAAGACATTACGAAGATCCATTCTGCCTGTCGCACATTCAAAAGATTTAATGAATTCTAAGTCACTTTCATTACCAGCCATTAATACAGCATCATCTGCATCTCACATTCACACTGTCCATTTGAACATCAACCGCGTCCTCACAAGTTACCCTTATACATTTACCCATGAATACATTGAACAACCATGGATACATAACACACCCTTAGCTAACACACCTGTTCAATGTCAAACCATACGCTCAAAGCTTCATCCACCATAACGCACGCCTTACTTCCATCATATACTAACCATGTATACTAATCATAATTTCTAGGAACATTCAGAACGTACACTGTACACGTTTACTACCCCAAATAAATAGAATTTATGGATCTGATGTTAATCCAACCTACTAAGAATACTATTCAAGCTTTGGTTCCATATACTATTAATATATAATAACTTTTAGCCGATTTAATCAATAATCGAATAAGCAACTTAAATTTTCTAAGCATCAAAGAACTACATTAATCTAACCTAGGTCAGCACCAATAAACACTAGACACTCATGCCAAGAATATAATTATTTGGGCACGATGTGAGAACTATATTCAAATACTATAATGCTTTATAAAACCACACTTGGAAACGAACCAAGGTCCCCTAGATATTTCTCTTTGTTTTGAAGATGTGTCAATGAGTCAGTAGGAGCAAGAACTGCTGGGTGTAGGCCAACCAACGAGAAGTTCCTCAGAAACTGGCGAGAAGTGGTGCTAGCGCGACATCTAACATCCCTACTAGAGCCAAACAAACAAACAACCTGCTCCCCCCAAGGTCCAGATTTCGTGGGTTCAAACCCAGCCGGGGTCGACGGATCTTTCTTGAGTGATAAAAATTAGTAGTACAATTTCCTCCTGAGGGTAGGTAAAGCCATCAGTCTCATGTCGATTGTGGGATCTAAAAGGAACCTGCAAGGTATGTGGAAATACCTTTACTGACAACATTGCTGGTAGTCCCTTTTACCTCTTGCTCACAGAAATCATATTGTGCTGATATTATCAGTCGGTTTAGCAAGTGCACGTTAATACTTCAATTAAATTAATTTCAAAGAGTAATACATTAGCTAATCTCAATATAAATATCTGTGTTCTTGTTATAAGCTGAATATAAATATATTATTTCATCTTCAGGCAGCACGTACTGGTAGCAATTTTATGAATTGTTCTTGTTACTAGCCCATTACACCATTATTATTCATCTTCGGTCAGCAAGTGATGGTAACAAGTGGTGATGTGTTCTTATTACCAGCACTTTACAACATTATATATTATTTCATCTCCAGACATAAAGTAATTGTAACAAGCAGGGGAGTGTTCTTGTTACCAGCTCATTAAAACATATTATTTCATCCCCAGTCAGCAAGTGATGGTAACAAGCAGGGGAGTGTTCTTGTTACCAGCTCATTAAAACATATTATTTCATCCCAGTCAGCAAGTGATGGTAAAAAGCAGGGGAGTGTTCTTGTTACCAGCTCATTAAAATATATTATTTCATCTCCAGACATCAAGTGATTGTAACAAGCAGGAGAGTGTTCTTGTTACCAGCACATTAAAACATATTATTTCATCTCCAGACAGCAAGTGATGGTAACAAGCAGGAGAGTGTTCTTGTTACCAGCTCATTAAAACATATTATTTCATCTCCAGACAGCAAGTGATGGTAACAAGCAGGGGAGTGTTCTTGTTACCAGCTCATTAAAACATATTATTTCATCTCCAGACATCAAGTGATAGTAACAAGCAGGGGAATGTTCTTGTTACCAGCTCATTAAAACATATTATTTCATTTCCAGACATCAAGTGATGGTAACAAGCAGGAGAGTGTTCTTGTTACCAGCACATTAAAACATATAATTTCATCTCCAGACATCAAGTGATAGTAACAAGCAGGGGAATGTTCTTGTTACCAGCTCATTAAAACATATTATTTCATCTCCAGACATCAAGTGATGGTAACAAGCAGGGGAGTATTCTTGTTACCAGCTCATTAAAACATATTATTTCATCTCCAGACATCAAGTGATAGTAACAAGCAGGAGAGTGTTCTTGTTACCAGCACATTAAAACATATAATTTCATCTCCAGACATCAAGTGATGGTAACAAGCAAGTAGTGTTCTGGTTACCAGCTCATTAAAACATATTATTTCATCTCCAGACATCAAGTGATGGTAACAAGCAAGGTAGTGTTCTTGTTACCAGCTCATTAAAACACATTATTTCATCTCCAGACAGCAAGTGATGGTAACAAGCAGGGGAGTGTTATTGTTACAAGCACATTAAAACATATAATTTCATCTCCAGACATCAAGTGATGGTAACAAGCAGGGGAATGTTCTTATTACCAGCTCATTAAAACATATTATTTCATCTCCAGACAGCAAGTGATGGTAACAAGCAAGGTAGTGTTCTTGTTACCAGCTCATTAAAACACATTATTTCATCTCCAGAGAGCAAGTGATGGTAACAAGCAGGGGAGTGTTCTTGTTACCAGCACATTAAAACATATAATTTCATCTCCAGACATCAAGTGATGGTAACAAGCAAGGTAGTGTTCTTGTTACCAGCTCATTAAAAACATTATTTCATCTCCAGACATCAAGTGATGGTAACAAGCAGGGGAGTGTTCTTGTTACCAGCACATTAAAACATATTATTTCCTCTCCAGACATCAAGTGATGGTAACAAGCAGGGGAATGTTCTTATTACCAGCTCATTAAAACATATTATTTCCTCTCCAGACATCAAGTGATGGTAACAAGCAGGGGAGTGTTCTGGTTACCAGCTGATTAAAACATATTATTTCATCTCCAGTCAGCAAGTGATGGTAACAATCAGGGGAATGTTCTTGTTACCAGCTCATTAAAACATATTATTTCATCTCCAGACATCAAGTGATGGTAACAAGCAGGGGAATGTTCTTGTTACCAGCTCATTAAAACATATTATTTCCTCTCCAGACATCAAGTGATGGTAACAAGCAGGGAGTGTTCTGGTTACCAGCTCATTAAAACATATTATTTCCTCTCCAGACATCAAGTGATGGTAACAAGCAGGGGAGTGTTCTGGTTACCAGCTCATTAAAACATATTATTTCATCTCCAGACATCAAGTGATTGTAACAAGCAGGAGAGTGTTCTTGTTACCAGCACATTAAAACATATTATTTCCTCTCCAGACATCAAGTGATGGTAACAAGCAAGGGAGTGTTCTTGCTGTCAGTACATTAAAACATATTATTTCATCTCCAGACATCAAGTGATGGTAACAAGCAAAGGAGTGTTCTTGCTGCCGGCACTTTACAATACCTCATATTATGATTCAGACTCTAGCCTCGCAGTCACACTAATATTGGCTCCATGACTCAGTGCGACGCCTGTGTGTAGACGCTGTGACGTAACGAGCTGTGAATCACCGGACATGCGCTTAGTTGGGCTCACTTGTTGGTCAGAAGCCACTAAAGGGGAGACAGGAATTTGAAGAGGCGGTGACTTAACAAAATACTGTGCTGTAGGTTTGATATTCTCCCTAATTGTAATGTTATTCTGACTAATTTTAGCACGAATCTCACCAAAAATTTGTGTGGATGATATATTGAATTAAATTAAAATAACATTTTTAATATATTTGTAGGCCCATGAATCACTGGTGATTTGAATTATCTGTAGAGCCAAACCCTACTTGTCCCTTTATTTGGAAGGTTGGGATGGAGGGAGTTTTCTATTTGTGCTGAATTGTGGCAAAATCCCACAACAGAAGCTGGTACTAAATGTTAACAACCATTTAATTTCTCTCAAAGTAATTTAAAATTATTGAGGTTAATGGTATTAAGAATTATATATGAATCCAATAATCTAGTCTAGGGATCGAGGTGGAATTATACATATATACTATTAAGATTACTTTCGGGTTAGTGATGTGGGTTAAGCCCATTTGACAAGAAAGACTCACTAAGAATGACCGGGGCCTTGCGAGGAGTTAATGTTTTGCTAGTGATTTTAACATACTGTGTCAAGAAGGGTCAAGGGGCGGTGGCCAGTCAACAAAGAGCTACTGTGCTGGAACTTATATTACATGACAGGAAATACCTTCAGAAGCAACTGCTGCTTCGCTTCCCTTCATTTACCAACACTTACAATGTTCTATTTTTAACTTGCCCCTCTGTTATTATTGTACCGGAATGTTTCAACTTTGATCTCAGTCTGTCCCATGGAATAAGGACTCCAGTTGAAAATATACAAAGGCTTTTATATTTTAAAATCTTCTATGTAGATTGTCGAAAAGTATTTATTGTATTGAAAACTAAATTTATAAATTATATTTGTTTGAACAAACATATTATGTTTGAAAAATTAAGCACTTTAATCTGAATAGTTTAAGTGGTAAATGATTAAACTTATTTCATTTGCCGGTGATACATTTATTAAGTGCTTTTAACGTTTTATAACAATTGTAATAACACCCACACCGAAGGTCCCGTGGATAAATATTTCAGTCTCTCTTATATGTCTTACAGTCTACGAAAATTGTATCCCAAGGGAAGTAGGCTACT
Source organism: Timema cristinae (assembly GCA_039000515.1). NCBI lineage: Eukaryota > Metazoa > Arthropoda > Insecta > Phasmatodea > Timematidae > Timema > Timema cristinae. The sequence goes on from JBCFYV010000003.1 coordinate 14,321,154, forward strand.
GAGGTGACGTTCCTATTTATGAGTAATTAAAAACTACTAGTAACCTGCCGCCTGAAACATCCAACATTAGCCAATTATTAACCACTAATAACTTAATCCTGGAACATCAAACATTAGCGAATAATAAACCCCTAATAGCTTAACCCTGGAACATCCAACATTGGCAAATTATGAAACAATAGTAGATTAGCACCTCTCAATCATTAATTTAATAATGCACCTATGTTTCTTGATTTTCTCCCAATTACTATCAAGATTGGACCACCATAGGTAACTTCTGGCTAACATTTTAGATCGAATAATTCCAGGATGGTTTTCTTATAGCAGCTACAACACATGGTTTGTAACACTTTCCCAGGTTAAACAGTTCTGTTCCACTGATAATTATTCCTTTCTAACAAAGTATAGCTTAATACTATCATCTGAACAAATACACGGTCATGCAAATTTAGTAAAATCAAACACTTTAGAAAATATCGAATCACAGAACGTTGCGTTGCCCACTGTTTACTTGATAATGGCAACTCGTCCACCAGTGAAAAATGTAATCAAGCTTTTTCATCCACCTCTGAAAATTTTGAGTGACTCAACCCATCTTATTCCCACTACTATATTCAATATCATACTGATATGATGCCAAAATTATAGCCCGTATAGTAAACCTAGCTGCTGCCATTATTGACACTCCTGTCTTAGAATATAATTTTTTTGTAAACGGTGTATGGTCCGTTAGCAAAGTAAATTTGCGACCGACTAGGTACATGTTAAACATTTAAGGCCAAATGTAATAATCCTTACCTCCCGATCTATATGTGCATAGTTTTTTTCACGCTTTAGGAGTGAGCCAAAATAAATAGGGCGCTCTTCCCACAAGCGAAATTACTGAACCGACTCTATAAGTTTAGGCATCACAAGCCAGTATAATGGGCTTAGCTGGGTCATAATGAGTAATCACCTGATAATTAAGAAGAATATACTATTGGCAAGGAGGTTATCAATGAGCAATCTTATTTTTTAAATGTAACTTGTGATTTTAAATAGTAGCTTTCATGATTTAAGATTACTCTCACTATTTCTTGGAATTTGAAAATATTTTGAATTCATTGGTTTCTGCTTATATGAATTTGTTAGCTAAAGTTTTTATGCATAAGCAGCTGGATTAGATAAACATATACAGAGTGTTCGGAAACTCGATGCCCAAACTGCATATATAGCTTGTTTGAACCAAAAGTAATACAAAATTCCTATACACTTACACCCGAAAAGCTATGCTAATATAATTAAACTGTGTCCAAAATTTCGGTGTACAGCGCCGGGATAGCAAAGCTTTTCAAGCATGCCTGTACAACCAGTTGCATAGAATCTAGGCTCACGGCACTACACACCTCAACATCTTGGAGCACGGCAGCAGATAATGCCACAATTAAGAGTAAACAACACACCAGTCCATCCAGAAATTCGAATATGTTCTGAGAGTCATCCTTAACGGTCCTACACAACAGAAAGTGCTTGACATATTACATGTGCAATGCCACGCGCCCAGCTCCTATGCAACCTGTTGTACACACATGCTTGAACAGCTTTGCTCTTCCGTCACTCTACGCTGAAACTTTGAACACAATTTAACGGTATTAGCATAGGTTTCTGGATGTAAGTGTAAGGAGATTTTGTATTGAATTTGGTTTGGACAAGATATTTGTGCAGTTTGGGCTATGAGTTTCCAAACACTCTGTATATATATATATATATAAATATTATATATATATATATATAGACACTTTATATGTATTTAGACATACATTGTATATTTATACATATATATACACACATATAGAGAATAAATCATCAGAGCGGTTTACAAAAACACAGACACATCCATTTATCAACAGGACGCTGTAATAACATTGTATTATTTGCTCAGCCAGGCTGTGCCTCAAGACAAACATTCCACACACTTTGAAACACAACCAGTTGCTCTAATGAAGTATGATGACGAGTGATTGGCGTCACAGTTTTCTCTATTTTGTAGTGATGTCTAGGTATTTGGGAAAAACTGCTACTTGACGATGTTTAAAAATATTTACTAAGAGCTATAAAGATAAATCTCTTATTGAGGAGATAGGAAACGCGTCATTGGTTGGGTACACAGCAGATACAAACTTGGTTCTTTCCGAAAAAATAAAATCAGACCTATAAGCAACACACAAAGGCTTAAATAGCTTACAGAGGCGTCTCGTGAAGAAATATTTTAGACGGTCTGACTAGTTTTTAATAATTCAAATAACTGTTTTAAAAACAATATACCTCTATTTGTATTACTTAATTTTAGTACTTAGAGGAATCGATAGTAATATATATATCATTTTTATAACCGCATCTTACTACTCTTTCATGTTATAAGCACAAGTATTAATTACGATGAAGTTCTAGAGTTGAGGAGCGTTAACTATAGGGGAAGTAAAGTGGAGATAAAGTGGAGATAGAGTGGAATTTTTATTGTTGGAAAAACCACTCTCAATACACCCGAATTGGATTCAAACCATGATCTCCTTGTCATCGGCAGTATAGCTAACACAAGAGTAACGCCTTAGACCATGAGACCACCGAAGCAGGTAATAGTAATAATAAAGTGATTTTATATTATCACAATTTTATGTGGATAACTTATTTAAAACTAGAAAAATTTTCTATCTCTAGATGATGATAGATATGGACGTCTCAAAACTATAAAAATGGGTCTTAAAAGTCGGGATTTTAAATTTAGCTCTAAAATTAAGTGTGGTAAGCAGATACCTATTTTTGAAAATTTTAAATTTTTTTAAAAGTAATTAAAAATATTTTTATCAAAATTGATATCTGGATACGGATGTACATTGTAAATAACACTGTATAGGAAGAAAGTGATGAAATGCTACATTTGGAGCATCGCACTGTATGGAGCAGAAACTTGGACTCTGGAGAAGATGGAAAAGAAATAGTTGAAGAGCTTTGAAATGTTGTGCAAGAGGATGCTTGAGAAGATCAGGTGGACAGACAGGGGGATAAATGAAATGTTAAGAAAAGTGCATGAGAGGAGAACCAATTTAGATGTGATACTTCGGTACAAAGCAAACTGGATCAGAAACATCCTTAGTAGGAACTATCTTCTGCATGACGTCATCGAATAAAGGTTGAGGGAAAGAGGAGCTTAGGAAGGAGGAGGATTCAAATATTGCGTGAATTGAAGGAAGGAAGAACATTCTGGGAGAATGGACCTCTCGTAAGACATAACACCTAGTAATAATAATAGTACGTGTTTTCAGATACAGCCTAAAATAAGGTTTGTTTACTGGTAAAAGAATTTGGAAAATTGTATTCAAAGTTAAAATAGACTATATTAGAAAGTAGGCTATGTAGTTTACAACTATTGTGTCATAACATTTATTTTAACTTGAAGTTCTACCCGCATCGGGGATCATATTGTCTAACGCGTCACTCTGGTGCTAGACAGGTATTCAGATGACAGAGATTGTGGCTCGAATATTATATGTCAGGTGTACTGAGATTGGTTTTCACTCTCCCTCTAAGCAAATGCATGTACATTTCCTCTAAAATACCCAACTTATTCTCATACTTGTATCTAAAAGGTTGTTAATGTATGCACTTAGGCCGAACGGGCTACAAATACGGGATGAAGATTAAAATCTGCTAGTGTTGAGATAATTCTAAAATCTTCCATTTTTTCCGACACAATATATACTTATACTTTGAAACTACAATCACTCTCTGCTTGTTTTATTAACCTTTTTAAGGAATTGTAAATTCATTTTACCATAATTTTCCATACGTTAATATTGGTATAAGAAGTGCGCAAGGATAATATTATAATAAACGGTAAGAGGCCAAATTTTACAAACTTTCTCGTGTAGTGTATTATTGTTTGGAACAAAATCTTCAAAAATATGTTGTATAAGACTACACCTAAGTAAGTTTTCTCAAAGAAACAAACATACTATCTTATTAATCACAATAAACACTTTTCATATATGATTAAAACAGATAGTTCAAACTATTTTTTGAAACTTTCAAATTCTCTAAAATTAATTATTTGTTAACTAATCTCAGACTATATATAGTTGTAAAAATAAAAATATATTCTTATTTATCGTGTAAAACAATTCCCATACAGCCTAAACATTGTAAACTAAATCTTTAAGGTCATTTTAGAAAATTTCTTCAGAGTATGGGCGTCGCAACGACCTAATTGTTGGAGGGGGAGGGGGGGGGGTTGGCGGTGGTAATTCATTTTGTACATAAGAGTTGCTCTTTCATCCCTCCCCATCCTGCTCCAGCCACGGTTTTTTAATTGGGTGTACAGCAAGAGACGTTCAAAGTCATATTATTTTAAATGGATATGTGTGGCGGACCAAAAATGGGGAACACACAACATTAGTAAAAATAACTGAGGTAACAAACGTATTAAGTAACATTATTTTATATCAAAAATAACTATAAGCTAATACATAAAAAAAAATGTAAATTTGTGTTTACCTCGTCCCCCCATTTACGACGACCGTGTTCAACGTAAACTACCCTTAAATTAATTAATTTTTCCAAAAATAAACATTCATTATTAATTATATGTAGGATATTTTAGAGCTATCAGTAAAATATTATATATATATTTTTAAAAACAAATAATTTATGTTGTAAGAAATTACAAAATTATTATTTTATTATGTTTATTATTATTATTATTATATTTTATTATATTATTATTATTATTATTATTATTATTATTATTATTATTAGCACCGCGTCTTACTACCCGTTCGGGTTATAAGCACTTACGCTAATGTGTAATGGTAGGGTGATTGTGAGATGAAATGAAGGACCTACAGTTTAACGTGGAATCCGAACCATGGTGCAGGCCTGGCATAATAATACTACTATTATGAACAAATTTTTAGCGCCAGATAAAATTTAAAGAATATCAGTAATGAGTAAATTATCCTAAAGCAAGTTTTTCCTCGAGCAACAATCTTACATTTTAACAATAGTATTAAAAATCTTTCAAAAAATATGGAATTTTCAAAAATCACTCTTCAGTAAACTACCCTTAAATAATTTTTTTTTTTGCTATAAAACAAGTATATATTCTTATTTGTCGGGTTAAACATATCCTATATATATCTATTTTAAACAAATTCTCATAGCATTTTTTTAAATTGGATTTTTCAAAAATCCTCTATGAGTAAACTACCTTTAATTTAAGGGCCTAAGCAAAAAAAAAACTTCTTGAAATATAGTCATATAACATTTAAATATCAAGTTTGAACAAAATCAATAATATCATTTCGGGTATAGGGCAGGGACAGAAAGACAAACAGAAAAGAAGACATAGAGAAATGGGGGAATACAGAAAAAGGGACAGAAAGAAAAGAGTACAGGCAGAATTGGGAATAGACAGAAAAGGATACAGACAGAAAAGAGGAAAGGCAGAATAGGGGACAGACAAAATTGGGAACAGACAGAAAAGAGGACAGCAGAATTGGGGACAGACAGAAAAGAGGACAGGCAGAATTGGGGACAGACAAAATTGGGAACAGACAGAATTGGGGGCAGATAGAAAATAGGACAGGTGGAATTGGGGGTAAACATAATTGGGAGCAGATAGAATTGTGAACAGACAGAAATGGGGAAGACAGAAAGAGACAAGCAAAAAAGGGGACAGACAGAAAAGGGGCAGACAAATAGAGGACAGGGGGAATTGGGGACAGGCACAAGTGGGAACAGACACAATTGGAAACAGACATAAATGGGGACAGACAGAAAAAGAGACAGACAGAAACGAGGACAGGCATAATTGGGGACAAATAGAATTGGGAACCGAGAGTATTGTTGAGAGACAAAATTGTAAACTCCACTCTTTTGAGTTCAAGGTCATCTGAACCTTTAAAGATCCATCATAATCCTGAGGTTGACAAATTTAAGACCACAATACTTTCTCTTAATGTGAGAAAGAAAAAATCAACGATTTCGTCCACAAATGTTAATCCCTGTGTATGAAAGAAAGGCGAAATAAGCGCTGTTGAGGACACCAAAGATGAAACACACATCTCATAGTGCCACCAGTTCAAGGCACCCACTGAGGGAGGGGGGGGGGGGGGAATTGGAGCATTTGTTCCGCCCCTCCCCTAGACATTTTATGATTTAAATATAAACTAAAGCTGTGTCTACTCGTCAGCGCAAAGTACATGATTGTTCTACTAAAATATATTTATAGTTTGTTATTTTATATTTGCTTTTCATCCTTAGCTATGAACTAATAAATACTTACACTACATATAAGGATGATAATTAAGAGATAATGCACACTAATAAGCTTTGAAAGAGGATAATAAGATCATAGTGAAATCTCCACTTGTAAAACCATCCCTGTATACCTGCCTCAGCGATAATGGGGGTAACATAAAAAAACAGACCGCTTGACAAAGACAGAGGTTTTATTTTCTATTTATTATAGTTATAAACATAAGTTAAATTTGATATATTTTTTCTAAATACACGAGTAACATTGTTATTAACAACACACATACACTAAAAAGGTTACAACATATGGACAATAAAGTTGTAGACTATGTTACTACATGAGAACAATGACATTGCAGACTAAGCTACTACATACAGGTGGACAGTGATTGAGTAGACTAAGCTAATACAGGAGGACAGTGACAGAGTAGACTAAGCAACTAGAGGAGGACAGTGTCAGAATATAATAAACCACTACAAGAGGACATTGATTGAGTAGACTAAGCTACTAGAGGAGGAAAGTGACAGAGTAGACTAAGCCACTACAAGAGGACATTGATTGAGTAGACTAAGCCACTTGAGGAGGAAAGTGACAGAGTAGTCTAAGCCACTACAAGAGGACATTGATTGAGTAGACTAAGCCACTAGAGGAGGACAGTGGCAGAGTAGACTAAGCAACTTGAGGAGGACAGTGGCAGAGTAGACTAAGCCACTACAAGAGGACATTGATTGAGTAGACTAAGCCACTAGAGGAGGACAGTGGCAGAGTAGACTAAGCAACTTGAGGAGGACAGTGGCAGAGTAGACTAAGCCACTACAAGAGGACATTGATTGAGTAGACTAAGCCACTAGAGGAGGACAGTGGCAGAGTAGACTAAGCCACTACAAGAGGACATTGATTGAGTAGACTAAGCCACTAGAGGAGGACAGTGGCAGAGTAGACTAAGCAACTTGAGGAGGACAGTGGCAGAGTAGACTAAGCCACTACAAGAGGACATTGATTGAGTAGACTAAGCCACTTGAGGAGGAGAGTGGCAGAGTAGACTAAGCCACTACAAGAGGACATTGATTGAGTAGACTAAGCCACTAGAGGAGGACAGTGGCAGAGTAGACTAAGCAACTTGAGGAGGACAGTGGCAGAGTAGACTAAGCCACTACAAGAGGACATTGATTGAGTAGACTAAGCCACTAGAGGAGGACAGTGGCAGAGTAGACTAAGCCACTAGAGGAGGACAGTGGCAGAGTAGACTAAGCCACTACAAGAGGACATTGATTGAGTAGACTAAGCCACTAGAGGAGGAGAGTGGCAGAGTAGACTAAGCAACCATAGGAGGACAGTGGCAGAGTAGACTAAGCCATTACAGGGGGCAGTGATCGAGTAGACTAAGCCACTAGAGGAGGACAGTGGCAGAGTAGACTAAGCCACTAGAGGAGGACAGTGGCAGAGTAGACTAAGCCACTACAAGAGGACATTGATTGAGTAGACTAAGCCACTAGAGGAGGAGAGTGGCAGAGTAGACTAAGCAACCATAGGAGGACAGTGGCAGAGTAGATTAAGCCATTACAGGGGGCAGTGATCGAGTAGACTAAGCAACTAGAGGAGGACAGTGGCAGAGTAGACTAAGCCACTAGCGGAGGACAGTGGCAGAGTAGACTAAGCCACTACAAGAGGACATTGATTGAGTAGACTAAGCCACTAGAGGAGGACAGTGGCAGAGTAGACTAAGCAACTTGAGGAGGACAGTGGCAGAGTAGACTAAGCCACTACAAGAGGACATTGATTGAGTAGACTAAGCCACTAGAGGAGGACAGTGGCAGAGTAGACTAAGCAACCATAGGAGGACAGTGGCAGAGTAGATTAAGCCATTACAGGGGGCAGTGATCGAGTAGACTAAGCAACTTGAGGAGGACAGTGACAAAGTAGACTAAGCCACTAGCGGAGGACAGTGGCAGAGTAGATTAAGCCATTACAGGGGGCAGTGATTGAGTAGACTAAGCCACTAGAGGAGGACAGTGGCAGAGTAGACTAAGCCACCATAGGAGGACAGTGGCAGAGTAGACTAAGAAACCATAGGAGGACAGTGGCAGAGTAGACTAAGCCACCAGAGGAGGACAGTGACCGAGTACAAGCCTGGCAAAGTCCTCCACCTGGTGTGTGGCTGTGTGTTGTATGGTTTGTGTGCGAGCCAAGCAGGAGGAAGGAAGATATGTAGTCATAGCTCCCAAGTAAACTTCCCAACACTCTTACTCTCTCCGCGGAGCTAAATTTGGCTCAACACACGCGCACTGGCAATGACTAGGTGTCGGGTTACTGGGGCACTGGAGAAACACCCACACTCCAGACACTCGACTTTAGCTCAGGGAGTACTAGTTCGATACTAACAGAGTTTAAAATAATATAGTTTTAATAGCCAGTGTTCTGTTATTAGCCTGTTGTTTGCTGTTTGGGATAAGTTAGATCAAAATGGTTAGATTATAACTTTCTTTAGCAACACGTCTTACTATTCATTTGGGTCACAAGTATATTCATTAATTACGTTAATGTATTAGGAATCAATAACGTATAGTTTAGACCAAGAGACTTGAACCCACGGCAACATTTTTTTACGGCCTACTGGCTCATGAAAAATATAAAATTATTTCAAGAGAAAAAATGTCAAATACAGATATATATAGTACATAATCAACTAATAAAATAAATAATTATTTTATCTAAATATTTTACGTTATTTTATAAACAAATTTTTCTTTGTACTTAATAAGTACTAGGTTTTAGTACACATGTACTTTTAACCGGCAAATTACATCTCTAGTAGACAAGACAAACTGCGCTAACTCCTTCTATGAAACAACAGAGAACAAACTTCACGAGAAATCCTAATCCCTATTGTGAATATAAGTATGTACCAATGATCTAATACGAATATTTTAATATTTATTCAATCAGAATATTGTCGATACAGGATTGTGACCCAAGAGCCAACAAGTGACAGAAACTTTGGCTCTTTGACATAAAACGGTTTAAGGTCCCTGATTAAGAGGAAGTGCACTCATATTTGCATGGATAGAGAGGTAAAACTATTTAGGAAACAAATCCTCAGAATAATTGATCGAGGTTCGAACCTCAATATCACCGTCAATGGCTGTCTAGTCTATTAAGAAAGTGACACCTCAGGTCATACGGTCACAGTAGTGGGTTGTTTTATAATTAATGAACGCTACATACTTCGAAAAGATAATAAAACATGGATTAAATACCTCAGATATAATATTTGTTAGTTACGGTTATAGCCTGGATAGCTCAGTGGTTTGAGCATTGGTGTACTAACCAAGCCAAATGTCCTGGGTTCATTTCCCGTGTTCAGGTGTCAATTTTCAATTTAAAGAATTTTACATTCAGATGCGGCTATAGTCGTAACTAACAAATATGATAGCGTGGCTATTTAATCCATCATGATATGGTAATTCATACAATTGTCATTGTGCTATTGGCAGTATAAAGCCCTCCAAAGTCTAAGATGGCTGCTTTAGCTGATAGCTCGTGATTTTAATTGCTAACTCATTATGTAGCTGACGAATTCCTCACGTCCTTAACATAATCTGCCTTAAAATATGAGTGAAAAATGACCCTGGGTAGCTCAGTGGTTCGAACATTGGCGTACTAGGCCAAAAGTTCCGTGTTCAATTCGGAACTCTAGCATTGGGACACCGGTTCTTTTCTTTCGTGTTATCGTTCGATCATGTTTCAATTAAAGAATATAATACTAAAATAATTTGACACTTCCATATTATCTACCTGATCTATACTCCATTCAAGCATATTTCAGGGTTGATAGCATATCAATTGATTCTTTTTTACATCCATTATTGTTTCCAGCCGGTGGCCTGAGTCAGTTTTTATTCAAGCCATATATTTTCCACTGCCAGCCTGTCATAGTTTCATATGCCTTATAATCTTTAAACTAGGACCGGCACAACAACCAGTCCCCAGCAGTTAATTCATCGATGTGAAAGGGTAAACACATATTTCACTAATGATACATTTTTTGGTCATGCCGGGAATTGACCCCAAGATCCTTAGCTCAGTGGAAAGATACGCTACTGACTGAGCTGAGGTGTTGGGGTATTAATTTGATCATAGATCTATATTTCACAAATTAGTTTTCTATTCGTGAGCACGGGTAAAAATAAAATGTTCACGGAATAAAAGTAGAACTGGTCATCTATTTGTATTTTTTGACCGGTGCTTTGTTACTGGAGGGCAAATTTCAGCAATTTTTCACTAACCTGACTTTAGTGAGAGGAGAGAAATTTAATATGGGGTGAATACCGATACCATATTTGTTTTTTCACAGAAGTGTTCTGATATTTATATCTTTTGTTCTAAACATAAACACTTTTTGATGTTAAATATAATTATTAAATAAGTTACTTTACTCTATTTATTATTTAATTACATTCATAACAACCGTATTGTACTCACGCTTATAATGATATTTTAAAACATAAATATTAATTTTATTAAATATATTAAGCAAAACACTTATGTTTTGTTAACATTTTTGTCGAACTACACTCTTAACTAAATAAAAGTTCATTGATTGCAAACGCTTCAAGATAATTTGGCTTAAATTGGAAAATAATGTGTTGTGAATAATTAAAATAGACCAGTAAACCCTTGCGAAACTTTCGCACATTCAACCAAAAATATTGTTAAATTTTTCTTTTAACTTAATTTTAAACAAACAATGTATTTTTAACGTAGACTGAGTATGCTATGTCAGAAGTCGGTAACAAAACATATCCACTGATACCTCATTCATTGCTGTAGGCTTTATATTAGTTGATAAAAAGGGATGTTGACAACACAAATAATATATATGATAAGTCTTCCTACCCACCAGTAATAAAAATATTGCACGTCTGGGCTACATCGCTCGTAGCCCAGTTTGTGGAAAGATTAGCCCGAACTATTGTACCGTTGTCCAGGTTACGCCCGAATGTAGCCTACTTATCATACATCCTTTCCGTGGAGGCTCTTTCCATGTCCCGATGATATGAGATGATGAGGATAGTGATAGTGGGGATAAGAAGGTGTAGAACCAGTGGAAACTATTAAACCTAACTTAACTTAACCAAACCATTATGATCGTTGGGGTAGTTCCACTTTTGAGAAAAATACCCAAATACCAACCGGGAATCTAACCCGGAACCCCTAAGTCCTTACCTAGGTGCACTGACCACTACACCACGGGGCTGGTTTACCGATAATTATGATACGAATATTTCCACCTCTATCACACTTACCTAAGTTAGTATGACATTCATTTTAATATTAAAATAGTAAGCCTCTAACAACCATTAACTTCAATAATGTTTTATTTATATTTAACAAATTATATTTAACTGATAAAAGTAAAAGCAGTACTTGGTTTAAAAATCTAAATAAAAATGCAATAACGGATTGACATTTCATAAAATGTACACAAAACCAATCCAACCATTATTTGCCCAAATTAGAGCTTCATGGCTTAATTCTTTCAACAATTGAGGAGGTAGGAATAAAAAATGATACATAGCTTTATTTTATAAATAAATGTGCTAGCGGTGATTTCTAGTAGCTTACATTTTAAACTACAAGTTGTTTTATAGTCAGTCAAGACCTGAGGATAGCTAATATAAACAAATATTTTATTTATTCTCTATTGCTAGATTTCCTGATTTTAGTTAGATGTAAAAATAATTATGTTCAAGCTGATGACATAGGAGTGCACTACATAAGTATCTAATAATATTATAATTGAGGCGGGTAACGTAAGAAACATAGGCATTGTTTTGTAAAATCACGTTAAAAGGAAAGAATAAGATACAAACCATATGAGGCATAGCTTGTTAAAAATAGGTGTAGCTAAATTCTTATGTTGATAATTGGCCCATACAGGGATTAATATACTGGGATCTGGATAAAACTAGCTCAAGAAAGGGACAGGGTGTAATGAGGTGGGTTGGATATAACTAGCTCAAGATAGGGACAGGGTGTACTGAGGTGGACTGGATATAACTAGCTCACTATAGGGATAGGGTGTTAATGAGGTGGACTGGATAGAGCTAGCTCAAGATTGGGATAGGGTGTAATAAGGTGGACTGGATATAACTAGTTCAATATAGGGATAGGGTGTAATGAGGTGGACTGGATATAACTAGCTCACTATAGGGATAGGGTGTAATGAGGTGGACTGGATATAACTAGCTCACTATAGGGATAGGGTGTAATAAGGTGGACTAGATAGAACTAGTTCAAGATAAGAATAGGGTGTAATGAGGTGGACTGGATAGAACTAGCTCAAGATAGAGATAGGGTGTAATAAGGTGTACTGGATAAAACTAGCTCAAGATAAGAATAGGGTGTAATAAAGTTGAAGGTGACCTTGTGGTCTAGGGGTAAGGTGTCAGACTTCTATGCTGGGAGTCCGGGGTTTAATCCTCGGTCCCGGCACAGATTTACCTGATTGCCAAACTCTTCCTTCACCTCTGACAAGATATGTGGGGAATGCCAGGCCTCCACCGTGGTTCGGATTCCACGTTAAAATGTAGGTTCTCCATTTCATCTCACAATCACCCTACCATTACACATCACCGTAAGAGCGTATAACCCAAACGGGTAGTAAGACGCGGTGCTAATAATAATAATAATAATAATAATAAGGTAGACTGGATAGAACTAGTTCAATATAGGGGTAGGGTGTAATGAGGTGGAATAAATAGAAATAGTTCAAGATAGGGATAGGTGGGTACTCTTTAGTAATTGCGGCAATGAACTTTCGAGTTCCTAATGGCATAGAATAAATTTAAGGATTGTACAGAAAATTAAATAATGATTGTATCTCATCTAAATCTATGAGGGTTATCATATATTTGTCTTGAGACCTTGAATTACCCTGTACGTTGAAACCTGTACAGTACGTTTAAATAAATATTTCCAACTACATTTTATTAATTTCATAATAACATAGTGTGGTTCATTGTTTCAATTAGTTTTATTTCCAATCACTAATGATAACATTCAAATTAGGTTTGCTATTATATTATCCTAAGCCAGCTGAAGTACTGGGCGTTGCCCGGTAGAAATGTTATTAGTTTAGTTATTTTACTGTACGTGGAAGGTAACTTTAAAGCTAATTCACTTAAGCCTTGCATAATCCATGGTCTTTTTGTTTCTGTTCTGGTTTTCACTAACTAAACATTTTTTAATCATAATGCTAAATTCCTTCTTCGATGTTCACACCTTCGTTTAACAGGGCTGATAATTTTAAGAATTTCATTCCTTTGCGTGCGGTAGACATTGCACAACGTTCTCGACAGACGGAAAAACAGATACACAAACTTTCAAGTTTGTTAATATAATAATACAAGAAGATATAAGATGCTAACAATCTTACAAAGTCACAAGCTGTGCTGTTTTGTTTGTATGTTTTAGTTTTATTCATCGAATATTTCTTGCAGATCAAATCCTTTCCCTCGCAAAGACTAGCTACTAACTAGAATATTTTCCACATCTTTGAAGACAGGTTTATTAATAGTGTGGTGATGTGGGTAGCGCCAAGCCATTTGGCCGGCAGGGTTGCCTTGGAACACATTTCTGTCGGAAAACTGCTAGGCTATCGCTGTCCAAGTGTGACATTATGCGTGGGACTATTTGCTTCAAGTGCCAAACACAGGCCTGCAACAGATGATCTCTCTCCTTCTCTCTTGTGGTGGACACCTTACTTATTTTCATAGCATAGGCGTAGTGAGGGGGGATTATGGGGTTTGACCCTCCACCATCCAAAACTTTCACAAGTTTTTAATATGAATCTTAAATATGGCCGTGTATCTAACTTTAAATATCTTATAGAGCCGTTTACTTTCCAAAATTTGTCAAGGCGGGACCAATTTAAATGGCTTATACAGGCATCCAATTTAAAAAAAATACCAAAAGGGGGCACTTCAAATACGAGTAGCTTCTAAATGCATATAAATATATATAAAAAACGAAAGTGAAGACCACTCCGATCAACTTCTAAATATTTTGGAGGAAGACTAATTTCAATAGCTTCTAGAGGCATTTAATTTTCGAAAAAAGAAAGAAAAATATAACATTCTAAATAACTTCTAGGGCGTTCCAAATTTAGAAATAAAATCTGATTGAGGACCACTTCAAATAGTTCTATGGAATCTAATTTATATAAAAAAAAATAGGGTGAGCATTTCTTAAAATCACTATAAGCATCAACATTTTCAAAAATCTGCTGAAGGAGGATTACTCCAAATAGCCTCTAGGCGTATCCAAATTTAAAAACATATCGGGGGGAGCACTATTTCAAATATCTGTTTAAAGAGTATAATTAAATTCGCAAAACGAGGACAGCTATAAATAACTTCTAGGAGCTTCTAGGAGGATTATCTGGGTTAGAGTAGAAATGATCTAAAAACCTTTTTGTTACTTGCCTCTCCTCTCCCCATATTTTCCTCTCACACAAATAAAGTTCCACCATTACTGTATTAAGTAACATTATTCTTATTTCTTAGGGTTTAATAGTAAGTATTAACATCAAGGCATAAACCTAAGATTTTAAAACCACCCCCCTAAGATTAAATATTCCTTAAGCCATTATTTCAGAGCATTTGACCAGGACACAGATATCTTTGATTCGAAAACCAGAGCCAAATAACGTTTACAATAATTTATGGTTCAGAAACAAAAATAAACTAATCTGTTGATAAAATTGGTGCTACCAAGTGACGCTAGTTTATAAATATGTCATTATTTATTTTAATTAAGTGAAAATCCCATCTTCTCTGTAAAGTAATGATATTATTACAAACACACCGAGCGCAGGAAAATAAAAAATCTTAAATTTGTAGGTTTCATTAAATAAAAATTAATTGAAAGTCACCATGATAAGGTGCTTGACATAAACTCATATTTAGGTCCTCAATCTTTCGATTTGTTTGTTTTATCTCTACTATTCATAACCTGGGCCAATATTTTTACATCTTTGTACTTTATGCCAACATTGTTCGCTAATTTAATCATGGTGACCTGGTGGTCTAGGGGTAAGGTGTCAGACTTCTGTGCTGGCGGCCGGGGTTCAATCCTCGGTCCCGGCACAGATTTATCTGATTACCAAACCCTTCCTTCACCTCTGACAAGACATCTTGTGAATGTGGGGAATGCCAGGCCACCACCGTGGTTCGGATTCCACGTTAAACTGTAGGTCCTTCATTTCATCTCACAATCACCCTACCATTACACATTAGCGTAAGTGCGTATAACCCGGACGGGTAGTAAGACGCGGTGCTAATAATAATAATAATAATAATAATAATAATAATAATAATAATAATAATAATAATAATAATTTATTCATGTACTCCATTGTTGGCCCTTTTTAAATTCTCCCATTCACATTTCCTTCTATAATTATCTTTGTCAAACTAACATGTCTCAGTATATTCAATACCACGTCAACTCTTCTTTCATTTTTATGATATGTATATTTCAAATTAAAATATGAATCAATGTTAAGTTTACTCCACTTCTTATGGCAGAGTTCGTGAATAATTCCTAATACCTAAGTGTTGAGTAATGTACAAAATGGTTTCCATCCTTTATTGATATTAGTTAATATTGAGAGGTGAATGTGGATCTAGTGACAAAGCAAATATATGAAGGTAGAGTGTGTGTGGAACAAAATTAAGAAGTAGGCCATATAATACGTGGCTAAATGTTGTAGACTAATGTGTGAAAAAGAGAAAAATTAAGAGTTTTAAGAATAAAAGAGCATGTATAACTCTTGTGTATGGATGTTGTTGAATCGAAGGAAGTATGCAAGGATAGGGGAGTGTGGAGAAAGTTAGTTAGGATGGATTAAATAAAGTTTTTTTAGCTATATTCACAGTTTCTTGCCTACCCTGTAGGGGAATGGCGTGATTCAAAGTTAATATAAAGCAGGTTTCCTTGTTCCCATAAGGTCTGTGTAGACAGCTAGAGCTGAAGGCATGACGTCATTGCCAGCTTGATCACATACAAAACAATATGGAAAACTGTCATTTCTATTTGGTTACATTTGTAGATACATAATTATGTTCCTGTATTTAAACAAGTAGCTATCTCTATGACAACTATTGATTAAACCTTGGATTAAAACATAAACAGGTATACAAAGTATTGTTGTAATAATTAGTATATTCTCGGCAAAAAGGTGCCAACATCTTTCAAAGGAGACAACTTGAGCTTTAAATTATTGTTCTTTACTCATATTAACTATTCATTTTTTTTCTCTCAAAAATAATTATATGTTTGTAATCAATTAGGATTATAAATATTATAAAAAACAATATTATTAACAATATATTATTTGGTTATTATTTGAGACATTTAACGTGCACTTTCTGAACTGACTGATTATACCAACATGAAACTTCTAAAGAAGATTAAAATACATAACAGACACAACAACCAACCCCCGACCGTTAATTAATCACTGTGAAAAGAGACACCCACATTTCATCATTGATATATTTTTTATTTATGCCAATTATTGAACTAGGGTTTGTATTAATTTAATTAATGTTATTGACTTTATAACTAATGTAATCGTCTCATTAAAACCTAAAAATAATGGCCATGCCTCTATTATCAAAATATGCGGTAAAATGAAGAAAACTCTGATGTAATTTGTGGGCTAGGTTTTTTTGAGTCTGATATTAGCACTTGTTATGTTTCCAATACCATTAATTTTGTTAGAATACATTTTAATGTTTTTAATCAAATTAAAAAAACAGGATCAACAGAAGCTAAGCTTACATAAAATTCGAATTATTTTAAGTTTAAATCTTTTTGTACTTTTAACGTTTTTACGAAATTCATCACTTTTACAGCACTAATCGAATCTATGTGAATAGTCAATAATTGATTTCATTCTTATGAAAGTTCTGTGACTAAAAATTGTTTTGATATCTTATTGGGTAGCATATATTTGTAAATATTCTGTAAAATTTGTCACTAAGTTAGTTTTACTTAGGTGCTTTAATCAATCCTTCAATAATTCCCACACCAAGATGCTTTTTCAACGCTTTTTACAGCTTTAATTCTTCGGTTAGCATCTCGGCAAGGCAAACGCCAACCAAAGACAAATGGATAATCCAAGAAGGTGTTGTAAATGCAGTTTTAGGCTTGTAGGTATGGTTGCCAAGAGCGTGAATTCTCTGTTGTGTTTTTTCTAAACCACCTCAAGTAATGTTCACTTCTTTAAAGGGTCATGGTTCTGATCGTCCTCTGGGACAAACTACACAAACAGTAAAGTATAATGAAAGAAGAGGTAGGATCCCTCCAATGGTTTGAATTGGAGAGAATATATTGTCCAGTAATTCTGATTAAGTCTAAATTTAAAATATAATCAAAGTTATATTTGTCTTCAAATCTTGAAGGAGTTTCACTAAATAATTTGATTAAATTACACACCCTTTCTTAAATACATAAATTTATTTAATTACACATCATTTCATTGTTTTCATGAGGTGTACTGTTGTGTCAAATATCTTGTTTTAATTAATTATTGTTTGAGATCAGATGTATTAATAATGGTTGTAACTTGTATCTGAAACATTTAAGGTCCTTTTTTTTTTGCAATGTTGCTATCTAACATAACAAATCAAGAGTTAGAAACTCCAGAAACCCGTAAACAGAATAACACTTAGAGAAAGTATAAATGAATTTATTATTCCTATACCCTTCAGAATAAGCCTGTAATCAAGTTAAAATCTCTAAAGAATGAGGAAAAAATACTAAGCCATGGTGGTTGTTTCAACTTTTGTATCTCAGGACATAATAACATTAAAACATTCATTTAAACTTATTTATTATTATTATTTACCACCGCATCTTACTACCCGTTTGGGTTATACGCTTTAATTACTAATTACGCTAATGGATTGGAAATTGGGAAGGTTGAATTATAGGAAGTGAGCCCACATTTGCGTGGAGGGAGAGTGGAAAACCATTTAGGAATAACCACCCCCAGTTCACCCGACTGAGATTCGAACCTCGATCTCCCCGTCCTCAGCAGTCGAGCTCAACACGACTAGCACGTTAGCCAACTACGCCACCGAGGCGGGTTTAAACTAATTTAATTTAAAGGAAGTTAATACTTAACAACACACACACACACTGGTTTACAACCATCCATGTAACAACAATAAGCTAACAAATTAGAGCTAATTTGCCATTTGGAATACAAAGTTAAAGTGAACTAACAACATCACAATGTAATAAATACGACAGAAGGGCTACCGCCTACGTCACTTTCATCCCTGCGCAGAACAATGCGCGTTCGATCCAGGAAACCTCCTTTCTACTAACCTTGGGCGTTATTAAGTATGTAAAAGTAATTCACGAGCTAAGTTTACCTGGATGACAGCTTTACATGTTACTAGAAGTAATCCCTAATATATCACTACGCCAACAGCTGACATCTATCACTTTGGATGACCGTAATGAAAACAGATGGTAATATATTAATGTGATAGTTAACCACTGTAATTTAGGCCAATATTATTTATATATTTATTTGAGGTCGGACACAAAGTTATTTATAGTTTATTCCCTTAAAAATATATTAATACCACTTTCACAAAAACTTCTAACGAGCATAGCTTCAAAATGGCGTCTGACGAAACTAAACCAAATGATTGAACATAACGGTAAACAAGTTTTTTACAATGATACAGACACGCAGTTGATGAAAATATTTTATTCAGTTAAATATTTCAAAATACAATAAAACTAATCATAAAATCATTTATTGTATGTAAAAAATTGACAACCATTTTCTCTTTTCCAAGTAAATACGATGCCTGTATTAAAAGGTATTGATGTGTGCAATATATTACACAAAATCAGTAACGTTCCAAAATGAAAAATAAGTAATTTTAATTATGTTTAAAATATTGTATCGAGTTGGATAAAAAGAAATTATTTAAAAAAATGAAATAGTATGAGAAAACTTAAGTTTACGTTATTTAAAATGTAATATTTAACAGGTAATTAAAGATCTTTATATTTATAACAAAACTGTGATCTTTTACAAGTGTTGTCAACCCAAAACCTAAACATATGATTTTCGAACTGTCATCCAGGTAAAAAACTATCGTGAACGGAATATATTTATGCAGTTAATATTACATCTTTATTTCTGAAAATTTGGATGTAACTATTATTATTTCATAGGCCTGCCAATAAGTCGTTTCCTTGCAACTAACACTGTTCACCAGAAAATGCTTAGCATGTATGGTTACTTCTGAGACAAAAATTCATGGCTCATTTACAGTGATATTCTTTTACTAATACTCTATAAAAGTTTGTTGGTTGAAATAACGTTGCTTTGTTTTTATTCCTGTGGTGAATTCTTGCAGCCTACAGCTTAGGGTGGGACCCAAGAAAAATCACAGTTTTTGCGGTTTTTGAATAAAAACTTTTCTTTGGTCAAAAAAAATCAAGTATTGCATCAGTACAAAATTGAGTCTAATTTTATTCACATGGTGACCTCAACATTTCTTGAATGTCTTGGAATTTAATGACAACTTTTTCTCTTCATTTAAAAAGTTTGTCATCTAATGCCGATATACTCATGACAGATGTTCAACAGCTGTTGATATCATAGCTTGATGAAAATTAAATTCTACGTTTCTACTGAAACCATATTTTATTTATTTTGGCCAAAAATATTTTGCCATACAAACTGTAAAAACACTGGTCTATTCTAGCGATCCCTACATCCCCGTAGTTTGTGAGCTCTAAACTAAGAATAATTACACCACTACACTACTTTAATCATATGATCTCGTTTACATTTACATATTAGTTTTAACTAAGTTGTTATAGTGGGTTAGTCACGTGATGATATAATCAGTCAGTTTAGAAAGTGCACGTTAAATACCTCAAATTAATGGAAAATAAATTCACATATAGTGGGTTACTGTAGCAGCCGCCATATTTAGGCAATGATAGTCTCCAATTTCGTCCCACTTGACGTCCACAGTTTAATCCCCTGTGACTGACAATATTTTAATTTTGCAGGAGATAAAACGCAACCAATGGAATATAGAGGATATGCATAAATGCCTAAGAAATTGATGTATAGATCAGTTGCACATCTACGAATCAGTTCATAGGCATCGTTAGCTCTATGTTATTAGGGGGGACAGAACGAACCTATTTTCACATTAAATTAGAAAAAATATACTTCTTACCCAAATTAATAATATCGATTATATGTATGATAATGGAGTTAAATCTATAAATTATATAAAAAAGTTACCTTCATTATTTATGCAATGATCCAAAGGT
This sequence comes from Timema cristinae, assembly GCA_039000515.1. NCBI lineage: Eukaryota > Metazoa > Arthropoda > Insecta > Phasmatodea > Timematidae > Timema > Timema cristinae. Next base: position 14,341,834 of record JBCFYV010000003.1, read on the forward strand.
GGATTTTCAATTTCCGAATAAAATAATTAATTCATTATTTATTTAATTGTACCAAGAGTGTCCCGTTTGAAAAGGTATTGGGAAAGGGGGCAGAGGGACGGGTAGAAGTGACCCCCTTGTAGCACCACTAACGACTCCTGTGAATCAGATCAATTTTATTTGTGACTCAGTCTTTGAAAGATGAACTTAGTCTGATGTATTTGACACTACATTGAATATATATTTTTTAATGATTTCATTTTATAGTTTATTTAATTTGTTTCCTTATGTGACGCAGCTGTGGCTATTTTAAATTATAATTTACCCCTTCACACACACACACACACACACACACACACACACACACACACACACACACACACACACACACACACACACACACACACACACACACACACACAAATAAAATAAATTAGGATTAAACTAAATCACACTTTTTAAAGTTCCAATGTTTTGAGTATTTATAACTTGATTTTAAACATGTAATGATGTTTTTATCTATTGTATTTATTGGTGCTGTACCGCCAAAATGAATACTAGTCGAGAAACATAATTATATGCGAGATTTACAGTTTGTATTTTATTTTAGAGCCACCTTCCCTTTCTACGCTCCCGTCTCCCAGTTGTCAAAATATGTCTGGTGAGCGAAATATGGGTAACGTACTTGATATAAATAGACTTTTCATTTGTGTAGATTATTTATAGTAAATATGATTTATTATCATATTATGTGCATCACTCTACAAAAACCTAGTGATTAATGAATATATATGTAGCTTTAGCATTTAACATGGCTTTTAATGAAATCTAGTTTAATATATTGCTGTCACGGTATTTTTACTACGAGTTTTCTGATTCTGAGCTCTGATTATAGTTGTAAGTAGAGCCATTTTGATGTTACTTTTGAATCTCTTGAAATGCTGGCAGATAATGTAGTTTGCCGTCTTATTGATATGAGTTTTAGAAGTCACGTGAAATGCTGGCAGATAATGTAGTTTGCCGTCTTATTGATATGAGTTTTAGAAGTCACGAGCAATGCTGGCAGATAATGTATTTGGCCATCTTATTGGTATAAGTTTTGTAATTTCTTGTAATTCCAGTAAGAAGTGGAATTATCTTCATTTGACTATCGACACTTTATTTACTGATTCTTATTTTGTTTTATTGGCAACACATCTACTATTCTTTTATTAACTACCGGTATGTTCTGTTTTAAGGAAGAACGAATTTGAACAGCCTTTTAATAATGACAAGCATTTATCATCAATTAATAATATTCTTGTTTCGAGATATTTGTGTAGAAAAAGTGAGAGTATTTGTTATTTTTAGTGTTAGTTTTTATACTTCACTCTTTGTATTTAGGATCTGCTAAGCAGATAAAACAATAACTACAATAGAAAATGACTAGAAAGTAACACTAATCTCCGGGCAAGCGAGCCAGCTCATTAGTATCACCCCGTCTTGACAGTAATGAGAAAGTCAGATTCAAATACTAGCCGAGCCAAAATCAATTTACCAAAATGGTTTCCCAATCTGCCTCAATGTAAATGCTGATAGATCTACTCTGAATTCAACCTTCCTCACCTAAACCCATTAATGTAAATATGGCCGAGGAAATAATGGGATGATGTGCACAATACTGGAGATCAAAACCAACCTAGATATTTTGCACGTAATTAATATATCTGAACATCACTTACTATCAAACTACTACAAGTGTTGTTTATCCAATTTAGATATTGTTCCTATAAAATTATAATTAGTCTGTATCAAATGGTTTCATAGTATAATTTAAACAAAACATGATTGTATAACACAAAATAATTTAACGGAAATATGACTAACAATATTTATTGTAATAATTAAAAGGTTGAAATACTCAAATTATCATGAATAGAACACTATCGTAGGACAGCAGAGGTTACTAAATCGGTCGAGAGCTGCCGCCACTACCGCCATAAACTATTTAACTTACAAAGACGCCGGAGGGATAGCGCCACTAGATGTTGCCTCTACTTGTTGGTTTTAATAAAAGGTAGCACCACGGTATTGGTGTTATGTTCACCTACTTTTTCATTTGAATGTGGTTTTCCGTAAATGTTAAAAAACTAACCATAGTAATTAACTGAAATATTCTTGCAAAATAATCCAATATGTTTCCGACCGGAATAAAAAAAATCAGTTTAGTTAAAAGACTGTAACAAATAAACCATTTTCTCTACTTTGATGTGTTTTTAAAATTATTTATTAAATAGAATATCCGTTCTATACAGTCCTGCAGGGGTCAGTTGTTACTTTTATTTGACATGCTCACATTGTTGAACAAACAAATACATAATTTTCTGTATGCTGATCAACAGTGTAGTTGCTGATAGAATGAAGGGAACAATAGCAATATATTCGCTGATTTCTGTCGACAGGTCATAACGAAGTTTATAATGGCATTCTTAAGAAATAGCATACCAGTTCCTTTATTTCCATTTTAAAATTAGATTTGAGCTAAATAACTTTAAATCAATTCAAACTAGCTACACATACAAAACAATTACTTAATCTATGGCATTTGGAACTCGAAAGTTTACTGTCCCACTTAATAAAGTAAGTCACCTATCCCTTGATCGAGATAATTCTATCCAGTCCACCTCACTATACCCTATTTATTTCAGCTCCATACAAAACAATACAGAGTCAAAACTAAAGATTATTATAATTTAAAAAGGAAGAAATTGAGTTTAAGGATGTAGGTTCCTAAAAACACCCTTAATTCCAGCTTCCTTATGTGGAATTGATTAACTCACTATTTATAAAGTTTTGTTTTCTATATAGATTAAATAGTTTTAACCGTAGGCCGTTAAGATTAAGGAAAGTTTGATCTATCTTTGTTTACATTATTTGACGTAGCTTATATTATTTTTCTTATGAATTTGTAATTAGAGTAATAAAATACTTTTAGCACAGGTGAGGTCAAGGTGTATCAGGTCTGAATAGCTTTAATAGAATTATTTACCCAAATACTAGCATTTATCTTCATTCTTTCTCAACACTGTCACCCTTATTCTTAACACCCAGCCGGCGCGGCCCCCCTGTTCGTTTACAACTGCACCTCCCTTGTCTTATAACAACGGTACCCACTTCCTAGCCCCAACAAAACTATACTCATTCCTAGTCCAACAAAACAACTCCATTCCTAGTCCCAACAAGACTATACTCCATTCCCTAGTCTCAACAAAACAATGCTCCACTTCCTAGTCCCAACAAAACTATACTCCATTCCTAGTCTCAACACAAAATCATCCTTCCTAGTCCAACAAAACCATACTCCATTCCCTAGTCCCAACAAAACTGTACCCACTTACTAGTCCAACAAAATATACTCCATTCCCTAGTCCAACAAAACAATGATCCTTCCTAGTCCCAACAAAACTATACTCCATTCCTAGCCCACAAAACATGACTCACTTCCTAGTCCCAACAAAATATACTCCATTCCCTAGTCCAACAAACAATGCATCACTTCCTAGTCACAACAAAATATACTCCATTCCCTAGTCCCAACAAAATATACTCTTTTTCCTAGTCCCAACACAACTGTACCCATTCTCTAGTCCCAACACAACTTTATCCCACTTCCATTGTAACCAACAAAACAACTCAGTTACCCGTCTAGCAACAAACTATATCCAATTCCTGTCCTAACAAAACTAACGCCATTCATATCCCAACGCCATATCATCCGTCCCACAAAAAAATATATGCCATTCCCTATGTCCCAACTCAAAACTTATCTATTCCCGTCCTATACTCCATTCCCTAGTCCCAACAAAACTATACTCTATTCCCTAGTCCCAACACAACTGTACCCCACTTCCTAGTCCCAAAACAACTTTCCCCACTTCCATTGTAACCTTGTTATAACATATAAACATTAAGAGGTTGACCCGTCTCAGCAACACACTATAAATCCACAACACATCGCGGCACTGTCTAACATTAGACTGAAGCGACCCGAGGTTCATTTCCCGACACCAGTATCAAGCCGCGCCCACAGATAAAAAAGAAGAGTGATATGCGCAAGCTGGCTGTGCTCTATCGGCTATGCTCGGCCAACTCATAGAACTGTTCTTTTGCGCGCGTCGGAGACGTGGATCATGTTCTCGAAGCATGGTTCCCCCTTCCCCTCTTTTCATAATGTTGTTCCGCACCTTGAGAGCACTTGGCATAATTTGAGGGTATATAATGATGCATGTCTGTGTTGTAGACATATATTACTTATTGGCTACAAGGTGAGTGACATTGCCAGATTATGATTTAAACGTTAGGTTATAAAAATTCCCTTTTGGCTTCAAAATGTTCTATTGTATACAAAATTATTGTTCTGGAGCAGTAATACTTAAATTTGTTAATTATTGGCACTAATGGACTTAGTAAATGTTGGGCTCTTAAAAGCATGATAATGATTAATAGCTTTGGGCGGTTATTTCAAACCGTGTTCACTTTTATTACGATCCCTATGGGGGACTTTGGATCCTGTGCCTTAGTTTGAAACTTTTTTCATCCACCTAACGGATAGGTCTCTTTTGCCCTTTGAGTACCGCCCTTTGAGATGGACCTTTAAAACTGATAGCGTCGTTTGCCAGCTCTTCTTATTGTAATATCTTAGGAAATTATATTCATCTTGTTATTTATTTAGATACTATTTATCTTGTTGAAAATGTTTAAAGTTTTTGAATTGTTAGTCAAAGAAGGGCCACGAGTTGGTGAGGCTATACCGCATTCTTATCTTTATTTACTAATGCTATATTTGTAAGCAATTAGATAGTGTAGTTTTCAATATTATAACCTTTGTGAATATATTCTGATATTTTAGTATTCTAATATTCTATCGGGAGGAACTTTGTCATATGAGACTATACTGTGATTGTTTAACCTATGGGAACTGTTAATTACGGTAACTTAACTCTTATGTGTATTTGCTGGAATCTTTTCCTGAGCGATCATTTTATTTGGAGCTCTATTTGATAGTAAATTTGTTGCTATGGCAGGACTATTTGAGATTAATTTGAAGGTTAATTTAGTATAGATTGTTTAATGTATTTTTGATTCGTCATTTATGGTCAAGAGTATTGTATTACGTCTGAAATTACCTTTGGCAACTTGTTTCTGAGAATATTATGCAGTTTGGGCTCTAGCTTATTTCTAAGACTCATCTATTCAGTTCATACTAGTTAAATTAATGTTTACCTCTATATATATATATATATTCATTTAATTTATATTTCCAACGACTAATGCTATATATTGTCTCACTCTCTCATTGAGTTGTATTTAATTCGTGTCTAAATAAAATAACTCTCTTGTTTCCATCCCGACTGTTATTTCTGAATGGTGATAAAGAGGAAAGGAGCTATGCACTCTGCTCTCTTTGAGGGGATGGGACATGCTTGAGAGTGTTAGGATAGAGAGAAGGGGCATCCCATCTTCATTTTTTGATTGGATTGAACTGTGTACTAATTCACCTTTGTTTACCTTTCATGCTGTCTGTGACCATGGCGACCACTACGCAAGCTTGACAAGACGACCTTCACCACGTCTAAGACTGAAGTCTATCGCCTGAGCCGAGATCAGTTGGTGGCTGAGCTGACATCTAGAGATGACTTGAAAGTTATATAAATCACTTTAGGTATGTAATAAGGATTTACAAAGTTTTGCTGCTTTATTTTAGAAAGGGATTGTTGATCTAAGGACAAGCACTAATTTTTTTACATCCATCACTTTTTTCAGCTTGTGACCCGGGTCAGTTTTTTAATTCAGGCTATATATTTTTCACTACCAGTTGCTAGGCCAGTCGTAGTTTCATATGCCTTGCAATCAGGCACAACATATATTCCCCGGCCGCTAATTCATCACTGTGAAAGAGTAAACCAAACAACTATCAGAAACATTCAGATCCTACGTGAAAAATTATTGTTTTATTGATGCTGAGAACGTAATCTTACAACTATAACACTTTGTATATTAATTTCTTTGGTCGAGGTCAACAAGAAGGATTGCCCTGTTGTTTTTTTTAATCTGTTGTTTAAAATTCACCGCTTGAGAGGGACAAAGATACCATCTGATTGGACAGCATTTAGATATGTCCTGCAATAATTTCTTTGGAAACAATAAAGCAGACAACTACTAGGAAGTTGTGGGAAAACTCATTCAATCATTAGAGATTATTTCACTAAAGATACACTTTTTACAATCATAATAGGATTTATTCCCACACAATATTGGTATAGCTAGTAACCAACATGAATGGCATTTTCAACATGACATTGTGGTTATGGAAGAACAGTGCCAAGTAAGTGAAGTGTTAGTGCGTGGGTAGATTACTGGCAGAGTTTCAGCTTGAGATGAATCACAAGTAGAAGACATCGGCTACTCTTTTTTAAATAATAAGTTTATTACTATTATAAGGTTCCATGGGGGAAGTAAATACACGTCATTTTTGAATTAGATATTTCTTATAAGCGTCCGACAGTTTAGCTAAGTTGGTAGCGTGTCTGTCTATTTAATTAAGGGTACCGGGTTTTATTCTCACCATGACTGAAAACTTATCATTGATGAAAATATGAATTTACCCTTTCACGTTGCGGTCGGGGATAGGGATTTGTGCCTTCCTAGCTTATTTGGATTATAAGACTTCAAATACTTTGAGCCACTTCCCAAGGAACCCATCAGTCATTTGCAAATGGGGAATATAAGGGTATTTAGTGCTGAAGTGCATAATTGGTGAAGGCACTAGATACAATATTAATTGATGATTTATTAAAAGCAGTTTCTCTTAACAGTTTGTTAGAATACTCGCTGAGATTTGTGTTCCACAGTATGTCGTATTTTTGCGTAAATACCCAAGAACTTATGTAATTACTAATCCATTTACTCATTTTAAATACAGCCTACAATACAATCAAAAGAACAGAATAGGCCTAAAAATCACAAATTGCCTGTACGTTGACGAGATAACAAGCAGGACTGTACTTTCTACTGTCCAGCTTGAAGGAAACCAGTCAAACACAGTGTTTCCAGGTCTTAAAAAATATTTCGTGAGATCAGAATGAAAAGAGTCGTGAGATTTAATAAAAATTTCAGGAGTTTTTTTGATAAAGTACACAAAATCAAAAATTGTAGTAAATCTAATTAAAATTTAATATAAAAAAGTGACGATAATTTTTTAAAGTAGTTATTGCACTCACCAACTCTCTTAGTATTATTGTTAGCAGTAGGGTTGCCAAATTGGCTTTTTATGTCAAATTCTCTAAATCTGCCCTTTTTACAGTTTTTTTTATGGCATCAGAGAATTGATTTGGCATGTTTGGCCTTTTACTGTCATTTCTTAGAATAATTACACGAAAATTACATATTAGCCCCTTTAAAAAAAAATTTCCTCCAAAATGTCAATACGAAAACCTCTTACTAAAATCGGTATAAAATTTGTAGCATGATAAACCCGGGCACTAGATAGCATTACTAAAAATATTATTTAGAGTTAGTCAACTGGATACAGTAATATTTTTACCTACATGAGAAATATGTTTTAATGCTGTAATTGTAATGTTTCACTGAATAAAGGATTATCCCACATATAAATATAAAATAATTAATGCTTGGTTTAAATTAACATTATATAATAATATATATTGTTTTAGGAATACTTTTTCTTGGGTGTTTGTTGAGTACTAAACTTTGTATACAGCATCTTTTTCAATTTGTTATTATTAATTTATTGCCAGAAATCAAAATCCACACAATATAAATCATGAGTTTTAATTGCCAGTTGGTTAGTTTATGTTTAAATTTGTTTCGCTTTTTCTCTAGTATTGATTGTCTTGGAATCAAAATTCTAATTTGGCAACCTGGTTGGCAGTCGTTGGCTTCTTCCTCTCCTTTATGTAGATATGTTTGTTCATAAGACGTTTTAATTCAACCTAAACTTCAAAATTGTAGCACAGTGCTGATTTTGTAAGCCTCTTTGTGTGCAGAAGTCCAGTGATTGAAAGGACACCAAAAACGCAATCGCTAGCAAATGTGTACCGATTCTTTTGTCCACAATCTCAAACTTTACAGAGAGTTCACAGACAACTGAACTTTGAAACACCGGGAAATCCCCATCGTTAACGAATATTAATTTGGAGGCGGTAAATTCCCTCTAGGAGACCCAATTTATATAAATAGAGCCAATACTGCAAAACTTATTTTACATCTATGTAATAAAGTATTTACATTTTCCCTGGAAAAAAGCTGAAGCAAAAAAAAATATTGTAAATCTCATTTGCCCTAATATTTCGTGAGATTCCTAATTAATTTCGTATTTTATGGGATTATTTAAAATTTCATGAGATCTCACGAAAATTCGAGAGACCTGGCAACACTCTCCAAACAAAGCAGTTTGTAAGGGGAAAGTACCATAGTAGAGTGAATCACGTGACCTTCAAGCGGCCACTAAAGTAGACTTACGGTCGGTTATCTCTTATAAGAGCTACCTCAACCATATTTTACTTATTTTTATAACCACGACAATCGCTAGTGTAGAGGCTGTGATAGGACGATCGATTCAAACTTTATATAACAGTGAACTGCCATGGCCTTTTCTACTTTATGATTGTAAATAATAGTGACAGTGGTGGATTAAAAAATTTGCGCCCCTAGGCACAGTTATAATTTGCGCCCCCCCTCCCCTCTATCAAAAAATTAAAGCAAATTTTAAAAATAACTTTGGATACGCTATATAAGTTGTTAATAGAATTTTTTAAAAAAGAAGAGCGTATCCGAACCTGAAGACTTTAAAATAAAGATGAAGAAAAGATTCACCACTCATCGAAGTTTGATGGTTGCAAACTCGTTGATCAAATCTTCATAGTTGAGATGGTCATCAGTCAAGAGATCGGCTTCGATATGAAGAATGGACAAGGCGTTCATTCTTTTCTCTGAGACATTGGAGTGAAGGTAAGATTTCAACTTTTATGAGCCGAAAACGAACGTTTTTCTGAACAGTTTGTAAGTTCGGTACATATAAATATTCTAAGTACAATGTAACATTTGGAAACATAGACTGTAACCACTCTTTTCGTAGAAATTTACTTATTTATATTAATACCACTAATCCCATAAGCCTTTAAAAGTCCTGCAAAATGTACACATGCAATTGGGAAGGATGCTGGTTTTACATCAGTTTCATATAACGCCTGGAGTTTCACTGCGCGTTCGGAAATAACATCTGGAGAACTTTTCTGAAATTTGCTGAACACTATGAAGGTGTCTGACATTAATTTATAACATATCTTCCTCCTCATTAATTGAGTGTGTAATTTATCAAGTATAGGGAAAAACACTTCGACTTATTTCTCTATACCAGTCAGAAGAACTTCAGTGTCCTTTTCTTCATCGGCATGAAGTTTGAGCTTCCTTGAACTTTTATAAGTACATTCGTAATCCATATCAGTTTTTTCCATAGATTTTTGTTTATAATAGTCGAACAAGCCACGAACAGAACTTATAAACGGCAAAAGGGATTAAAAAAATCCATGTACGATTTCAATGTCTATGTTGAGATTTGCAATTTCACACTTACACTATTAAATCTCTGGATTATGTCCTTCCAAACTGATGAATGCTCTATCTAGTTTAGGAAGTTGATTCATTAGACCTGAGGCCTCATTTCGCACCAGTGGTTTCTCACAGGTATTATTGATAATATGTGTGAGAGCCTTGATTACACTCTCTCAACTTTCATTTAGAGTATACATACTTCCTCTTTTGCTGACCAACGTGTTTTTGATCAACTTTTTACTGTTTTTCTTCCCAGTTTCATGAAAGTAAAGAGTAGTTTTCAACGTTGTGTAGAACTAGAGAAAAAGATGTAGTTATTTTTCACTATATTTAAAAATGCGCAATCTTCCTGACAACAGCTTGCAGCACTAGTACCGACTAAATTCAATGAACGTGCTGCGCAGGGCATATAATGCGCTTTCGGATTATTTTTTCTTTGATGTGGGTCTGTAAACCTGTGTATGCTCCCGACATATTGCTTGCATTATCGTAAGATTGGCCTCTTCAATCAGTAATGTCGATATAATGTGTATCCAAAACTTTCATTACTGAATTAGCAAAATTTTCATACTTATGTCCTGGGCTTGGAAAAAACAAAAGGAAACGTTCGACAGGCTCGCCATTTTAGTCCACATACCTTAATATGAAAGATAATTGGTCGATATGCGAAGTATCTGAAGTAGAATCGACTATAATAAAGAACTAATTGGCCTGTTTGATATCACTAATCATAATTTTTTTCACTCGCTCAGAGAGCAATTCGATTATTTCATCACAGATTGTTGAAGACAGATAGCTTGTATGCCCCTGTCCTGATTTCCATATCATTCAATGTGTTCAACGAGAAAAGGATCGAACTCGGCTATAAGTTCAAGAGACATCACAAACGGAACGTTGTGTAATAACCAAATTTTTCTTCATATCCATGTAGAGGAAGTCCAGACTTGTTTAGTTTTTCACACTGAAAATACTCTTTCAATACATTGCACCAGTACATTTGTTCTAAACTGAACATAAAACCCGAAATTATTTTATACGGTTTTAAGAGTTTGTTTCCTTGTTAAAAGCGTCATCTCGCAGATTTTGTGTTCCCGCAAATTTTCCTGTTGAGATAAATAGTACATATGTTTTTCCAATCGAAAATACCGTGAGTAGTGATCGTGGGTTTTCCTCCAAACAATTTACATGGCGCACAATAAATGCCCCCAGTACTACAGGAATATACTAGGTAATCACGCAAAGTTGATTCACCATTTAAAAGTTTGCGATAAAAAACACTTTGGTCTAAATGTCTGGTTTTACCTGCTATGAGTCTTCGTGAATTATAAAAATCATTGTTATCATTTTGATTTATTCCACCACTTTGAAGCATTTCAGTTGTTGACTCATTAACATACCACTCCGCTGGATTATCACTAACGAGCTATTACTGATTTTATCAGCTGATTCAACACACAGGCCTACATGTGACTCGAATTCAAAAATACATTTTTTTCTCTTCATTCTCGGCCACTGTTTTGTTCGGACTTGCTTCTTTCACGATGGCTGTAATGTTATCATCGCGTATATCAGTACATTTACTTGAAATAGCCACATTTCTTGTAAAAAAATGTGACCACTTTACCAAGCGTTTCCAGAATTTTAGCTTCCCTTTCTCGCTTTTCTTTTGCCAGTTTACGAAATGCCGCCCCACTTAATTTTGGGTGTTTGTTTTTATCACTCCTTTTAATTAATCACGTGATTAACAGCGAAATGAATTAACATAGATCACTATCATAATAATACCAGTAGTAATAATAATTGACCAGATAGATTGTTACTAAATAGAAAGTATGCCCATGTAATTCAAATGTCGCAAACTAGAACAACCATGTCTGCACCACAAACACAAAACCACTGACCAATTAGCTTACCAGTATTGTAATTCCGTACTGTTGAATATAATCGTTAGGAGAACGACAAGCAAAATATTCAATAGTGACTTCTACGAACTACAGCGTGTATGTAAGTTACTCAAACTATAACTTGGCAACTTTGCATTTTTAACTAAATTGTCAAGGGCTTTAGGGAGTTTCTGTGATAAGAGGAGTTTATGGTGGGGGGTTAACACTCCGAGAAAATATTTCTACGAAAGATAATCAAGTATGCTCATTGCTGATGGTTGAAGTCAGTTACAAAGCGATTGTAAAGTAAATTTATTTAAAAATAAATTGTTCTGATTTTAACTATTTCAATAATTTTTAAACGTTATTCTTAAAAACAAGTTATTATAATGAAAATAAAAATAATGTCATCCAAAGTTTGCCACCCCCTAAAACCTCCGCCCCAGGCCCGTGCCTAATAGGCCTATAGCGTAAATTCGCTTCTGAATAACGATAGTATTTTGTTTTAAAACGTTATAAGTGTTCATTTTATCATGGTGTACTATTAATATAAGTGTTGTGTTCCTGGATGTCTAAATAGAACATCTATTAACATAGATTTCTAAATAAAGATAGAACCAGATAATCCATCTGGAAGAAACATATCTATAAATCAAAACCTGAAAATCTGGACAGTGAAACTATTCGTACTAAATTTACAATTGGCAATGAGCATTTGAAAGACGAATGTTTTACTCTAAGGATTAAATGGCTAAAGGCACATTCCATCTCATTTTTGCAATTACCAGGTGGGGGTGGGTCTATTATCGTATTTTGTATAGGCCAATTGTAGCATGTCAATCAGATAGATTGGACAGCTACAATTAAAATATCAATATTTTAATAATTTACGAAAGGGAGAAAGAATATTTATGTATTTGAAAAGTAATCTACCTCAAACTTTATTGTCCCGGACTAGATGCAGTCACATGAAATTACGTATCTCCCCGAATTGAAACACGTGGTTGTTAAAAATATTGTCTTTTGATAAATATTGTAGCAGATATCATAGAAGAGGACTAATATTATCTGATTTATGAATAAAATACTTTAACGCATACCCTTTGCCACTGGATGATGTCGGATAAAATTTACATACACTTGCCATGCTGTCTACAAGAAAATATAATAAAGTACATCTATATCACAAATTCTCATTAAAATAATAACTGATCCTAAATAACATAATTAAAACAGATATATTTAAATAAAAGGTGCTTTAGTATCTACTCACCGTATTAAGATGTCCTTGGATTCTCTGGCCATCCTGTTAGGAGAAAACATTTAAATAACAACAGCATGGCGGCTTCAAACACGTGTGTTCACTTCCACCTCAGATGCGCCAAGAAGTCTAGAATGAACTCAATCCCGAGACCCGCTGCTGTCGGAGTTGCCTAGCGGCGTTTCTACGAACTTTTAACTTCCCCTCACCCCGCAACCTATACACCCTCCTTTGTTTCCCTTTCCCCTTGCCTTCATCTGCCCTTCTCCTTGTCTATATTCCTTAGTTTATCACCCTTTTGCTTTGTTCCATTCGCATCAGATTTTGAACTATATATAGCCCTCCAGCCAGGTTCACATTATACCCAATCTACTGCTACTAAGTGTCAAAGAAGGAACCTCTGCTCTGTGCCGCATCTAAGAACACGACGACCATGAAGTTTGAGCCGTCGTATACACCGCCACCATGGACAGGATGATGGACTACGATGACGACCGGGAAGTTTGAGGCGTTGGATACACCGTTGTCATGGATAGGGCTACGGACTTTGATCAAATAAGTATCGTGAAATAATCAACGAGTCCCTATGACTTAGAATCTAGTTTTTTGTTGTTAATAAATAGGCAATGTCTATTTGCCCCCTTTTATCTATTCTGTATTTAGTCGGAGACGATTTTCTTTTGTTTTGACAGTATGTCGAGTTGACAGTTGATCAAATTTAAGTCTTGCTGACTCCTACATTTAAAGGTTAATTTTATTGTTTAAATATTGTATCCTCCAGAATGAGGGACAAGTCTTATAATTACTAGTTTCATATATTATAAATTAGTCCTTGAGACTATGTTGCTCTGTATATATATATTATATAGTCTTCACGTTACGAGCCTTGGGCTTGGAATGCAGTGATGTCTTAGTTAAAGACTTGCTAAATTTCCACAAGTTCCATTAGTCTATTTTGAACCAATGTTTCTCATGACGCCGTGAAAGTCATGTACACCTGTTTAATTTTTGTATGGCTACAACCAGGTTGTCTGTATTGTATTCCATTTCTCAGTTGAGTTGATGGAACTCTTTATTTTGTGTTGGCTAAGCAGTCACGCTTCTCGTGACGGTTTTAGCTAAGGTGTGCAAACCAGGGAACTTCTATAGAGTCATAGTGGGGTTCGCGCATATAATGCCCTTTTTCTTTGCCTAGTTTTTGGCCTCCTATTGTGTTGGTATTACCCATAGTGTAAATGCATTAGATTTGTTTGTACTATTGAATGCTTTGGCAGTACAGTAAGGGAAAGAGACCAGCCATAGTACTATTTTGTTGACACCTGTTTATTAGTCATCGACCACTGTAGTTAAATAACTTTTCTATTGTTTATCATTATACAAAATGTTTCAAAGAATTTATCTTACAACCCAGTCAAGCATAACTGATTAAGAGTTATATATATATTATATACATCTTGTTCTATATTTTGTTATTAACTATTTGATTATTTTCTTCTTTAGAAAAATGCATCCAGTAACATGGCTCGAGCACAGCCCCAGTAGCTACAGCAGTATAATCAAATTCTCTAAGTCAAATTATCTGCATCAAAATTCAAAGTATAGCCCGTAATATCATTGTAAACCTTCTTATCTTTAATATCTGTTTTTTGTTTGATAAATCTATTTCTTGTTTAAACTTTATTCCTTACAATTTAAATTATGTAACCTGTAGGAGAACAACGTTACACAATTTATAAATTAAAATGGCGACAAGAATAAATTAACGAGATTACATTGCATTAATATCAGTGAACAATTGACTTTACTACTTTTGTTAATGTAATTAAATGTTAATTCTCAACATTTAAATAAAACAAAGTAGATAAACTTCAATCAACTTTTGAATTCAAATGATAAGGCTTATCGGTAGAGTAATAAATCTGCTTTAGAAGAAAAAACATTGTTTGTTCTATGTAAAGGCCTCAACACAGACTGTGTCCGTAGTCCATAAGAAATCTATGCTAAAGTATCTGATTGCTCTGGACACAGAGTTCTTATCCGTAACAGTGTTGGTCAACTTTAATTTTCTAAGGAGTAAGGACTAGGCTATACAGAGTACACAACTTAGGCTGTATCCGAATAGTTACTTCACGCACCGTTGACCCTTGACGTTCATTGATAGTTGCATTAGCAATCACGTGATCAAGTGCTGATCCATCCGAATAGTTACGAAGTGTGCTAATGCCCCCTCACATGCCCTTGAGTCCAATGGTGACAGCAAGTTACCCTTGCACGCCGTAGATGCGGTGTTGGATCGGTAATTGTTTAATTTTTCGTCTGCTAGAGAGTTCGCTAACAGCGTAATGTACTCTTTGATAAGGCACGTTAAATATACTGGTTGATTTGTAGTGTTCTATTGTGTTCTGTTGGATAATTTGGCTAATTTGTCATGTGCAGTGAAAATAAGTCACCACAAATCTGTAAGTGGCCTATACTAATTCGGGCTGATGGCGTTTAAAATAGTTTATAAGATCATTGGTAAGAAGCAGCACCGCGGACTCAAGGGGTGTACCATTCGAATAGTCTGTTGCAGTCTTTGATCTCAAGTGCGTCTTAAGTGTACAGTCGTCATCAAGTCTGCATCAAGTCAACTGTACTTGACTATTCGGATACAGCCTATGTGTGCCCACATTTAAATAAAAGCACCAATGGCAGTGAAAAAATACTAGTACATTGGGTATTATTCTTATCAGACAAAAAAGAAAAAGAAAAAAAGAAAGTCAGCCATCTATATACTAAGACTAAGACAAAACAATAATTTAGAAAATATTCGCACGAATTACCTATTTCACAGTATATCGTTCCGCCATAATCTAATTGGAAGGATGTTCTTGACCGATGGAAGCAATCAGATGCAGGTAAAAGAATCGTGTGCTTCCAAAGGATCAGTTCTCAATGCTGTTGCGAACTGTTTTAGAAGAAATTGGTCCAAACATGAAAAGCAACCTAAAGGCAGGCTTCAAGAAAGCTGGCTTAGTGCTTATAGACGAAAATCAGATCATAAGCCATTTGCCAAATCAAGACAAATCTAAAGCAAATGCAGACTTGTATATGATTGGGGAGGCATTTCTTCAACTACTTCAAGAGAAGAGGAGCGAGTTTGTTACACCTCGCACTACTAAGAAGAAAAAACTCCAAGTCCACCTGGACAGAGTTGTAATTGTGTCTGTTTCTGCTCTACAGTAAGTATACCAGTGCCTCCTGGAAAACAGAAACACCAGGAAAAAGGTCCAAAAATGAAGGCGTCTTCAAAAACAACCAAGACCACCATACGAAAAAGAAAACAAACATTGGAAGACTCCACATCAGAAGAAGATGACGCATTCAGTTTGAGATCAGGAGGTGACAGCGACATCAGCCTCTACAATAGTGATGAGGAACATATAGGACACGTGTCTATGACTTTTTGCCAAACCAAAGCCAAATAAGCACCAACACCGGCGCCTGTAACGAAAGATGACTCAGAAATAGGCAATTTTGTTCTGGTAAAATGGAATGAGAGGGAATATCCAGGAGTCATTCTCGCTAAAGAAGCAGAAGGTGTTAGAGTCGACTGCATGGAGCCTACACAAAATACTTGGAGGTGGCCCAAAAACAAGGATGTCTTGTTGTATACATTTGAAGATGTGGTAATGAAAATAGAACCCCCAAAATTAATAAAAAGAGGTTTGTTTTCTTTAACTGGACTCTAAACATTGTTATATGCCTACCTACTTTTGTTTGTACAGTATCTAAAAAGTGTTGTTCAAAATTAATATTTGTCTTTAAAATAAACGTTTGGAAGTTCACTGGATGTTCAGAAATTATGTTATTCTAATAACTATCAACCTACTTGGACCCAAACTGCCTTCAAATGGTAGTATCTATGGGAATTACAGTCTGGGTTCAAGTAACCAACCTTAAGGTTATTTTAGGCCCAAATAAAACAAAAAAATAAAAATATTTACTACGTCACAAACAACGCGTATTGTACGTTAAAGTATCCATAATAAACTATACCGTAGTTTAATAATATAAGGTATGCCAAAGAAAAAATCTGTTGTGCCTATTTTTAAAAATAATGTTAAAGTTTCAAAATTTGGGCTCAAGTAAACCGCGTTTACGGTATTTTTAGGTTCATAAAATTTCGTAAATTATTTTTTATGTTGCATTTTATGCCCTTATTTCCTTAACTTAATTTTATTTTGAAATACTCTATTTTTCCTTTTCTTAGGATTATTTTGGTCAAATGCAGATCGATTTATTTGTATTTTTTTATATATAGATAACTTTTAGTTTGAAGAAAAATAATTTTTAATGTATTTTTATATTTACGAATTTTATAATGGTAGTTTAGCTATTGAATAAAAAATTTATAGAACTAAAACTAAAATTGAAACCTAGTAATAGAAACAAAAAGATCAGGAACTATTATTTCTTTCTGACCGGAACCAGAACCGGAACCTTAAAATATTTATTGAAAGAACTGGATCAGGAAACAGAAACGATAAATATTTCGCTTCAACTCTATGCAAATAACCTTATTTGTGTGTGTAGGGCGTGGTGGAGGGGGATGGATATGAGGGGGTTCATTAAAGTTGAATTAAAAGGGATATTTAAGGGTCTTAGCACTCCCTCTCCAAGATAAAAGGAGGATCCAGTGACCCATTTCTATTAAATGCTTGAAAATGGAATGCCTTTTCAACCTCTACCCAAAACAACACTCTAGAACAAACACAAATATATTAGAGTGGACATGATGTGCATTCAGAAGGTGGGAGAGAAGGTCGAGTGTCAGACTTGAACCAACTCATGGGAACACACTGATAGGAGATCTACTCGCCTGGAGAGAGGATGGTATATCACAGATACGTGTGGTAAAACACACTCTTTCAACATTAATCTATCAATAAATAGGTAATTAAGAATCATCCATAAGGGCTTTAATCTAACATTTTTGACTCCTTCCAATTTAACACCAAGTAGACATTAAACCTGACTCCCTCCCCCTGCCCCCTCAACCTTTGTTACGTAGATTTTTAGAACAAGAGTGAGTGTCATAATTTAAAAGGGATGTTTTGTGACACTAGAAGAGGGAATCACATTCAATACTATTCATCATCTAAAGTTATCTTCTAAGTATATTTACTAACGGTGAAAACATGAAGAGTAATATTTTTTTCAATACTAGAAATTACCCGCTCCGGTGGCCGCATGGTCTAACGCACTACTATCGCAGTAGACTAGACTGCCAATTACGGGGATATCGAGGTTTGAATCTTGATCGGGTGTACTTAGGGCGGTTTAAAAAAAAATCCACGCTAATGTGGGTACACTTCCTTTAAATATAACCTTCCTAATCCCTAAAACCATCAGGGTGATTAATAAATAAGCCGAAAGGGTAGTAGGACGTCACGTTAAAAAAATAATAAATTAATTATAAGATCTGTGTAACGTTACAAATTATCGTCGTTATGTTTTAGCTCCATACATTTTCCCACTGTTTTCATGACCACTACCTTTTGTAATTTGGTAGATTCAATGTCGCTCTTCTTATGCATGAATAATTCAGAATACATTAAGTTAGAGTTTTAAAATATCTTAAATACAGAAAGTAATCTCCCAAGCCAGAAAAATTAAGTCATTGGTTTTGTGCTTATTAAAAGATCCTGTGTACAGGAAACGTACTAATATATCTGGGCGCTTCTAGATGGATAACTTTGTATTCTCCAGTTCCAACACCTCGGGGGTGAACTATACATCACCCAGATGTTGTCATTGTATTCCTCTGAAGTGAAATTATAAACAGTTCCAGGGCCCCTTGCCAAGGTTCCCTCTTCTATATTTAGACTCTCAACGTTCTAGTTTACTTCTCCTTCCTCTTGGCATCCCAAGGTCCACCAACTCTTCTAACGGCCGATATGATGACGTAAAAACACCACCTCTAACATCCTCACTGCCCAAAAGGGAGTTGGTTATAACAAGTTTATATGCATAATATCTAGGCATCGTCAACAAAAAAAAAGATATGGACCCTTCGTTTGCCCTGTAAGATAGTAAGATAGTAAGATTACTGTGCATTATTCCACTGTGGTAAAGCTTATAAGCTAGGCTCATAGTGCAATCCGTCAAGGTGAGGATTCTACCTTTCAGGGTCAAGCCATTATTAGGACTTGTTCTAAATATAGCGTCCAATGAAAACACGACACACAAACAGTAAATTTGGAACAATTTATCTAATACTACTCAGCCAAAATTGTGCCAGTAACCGGGGACTAATGTTGATAGGAATAAACCATTTATAAATACAAACCAATTTTATCCACCAGCTTGGGACTGGTTCTATAAAAAATAACCAATTCCTTAATCACAGGCTAGATACAAGTTGATCTCGAACTAATATCTTACACCTAATTTTTAGTTGAACCATTAGCAATAAGGAAATGATGAAATATTGTAATAAACCATTACTACCCCTTCGAAATGGAACCACTATCATCTTTTAGAAATATTCATTCATTATTACTCATTTTAAATAAGGACATCACCACGTAACTAGTCTGATACCTCATATGTCAACAAATTTTCCAAAGTGGAAACTCACGTGCCATGTCAAGGTCCAGCATCCATCTATCTGAGGAACGGATACTTCTCTCAAGGCTCCACTAGCCCATCATAGCTGTGTTCCTCGAGCGTAGCCACGCACGTAAACTGTGCGCAACATGTAATCTAGGGAGCTCTGACCCCTTGCACACCATTGATCCCTTTCATCACCAGACACTTGGGAAACATCCCGCCTTAGCCAGAGTCTAGCAGTTGTAGGAGTTGACTCTTCCTTCCTTGAGTGCTGAACGCCTAGCCTCAAGAATCACCCTAAAAAGGGATTTAGACCTTAGTTGCCCAGCGAAAACCTCGTGGAGGTGACCTGACCAGCCTTCCCGGAAGCTATCAGCTACCAACAGGCCTTTAACATTCACCCCCACACAGAAGAATTCTACAGAGATTTAGCCACCCCCTCTGGACGTTGTCCAAAGGCTGCCACGAGGAGGCATTCTGCCAGGATTATCGGATAAGAAACATCCCTCAGGCAGGGATGGGAAGCCTCTTATTCCATCAAAGCTGGGGCAGTCACCACGAGGGCAGGCACATCTAAAACATATGAGCTCCCAAACCTGACCCAGAACTACCTCATCCACCCATTAGAAATAGTCAATCATTCTCACCCCTCAAAAAAGTCAACACCTCTTCCCTTCAAATAGTCAAACCTCTTACCGCCCCTTATAAATAATCAACACCTCTTACCCTTTATAAGTAGTCAATCAATCTCACCCCTCATAAATAGTCAAGCACTCTTACCCTTCATAATTAGTCAACCACTCTTACCCCTTATGAATATTCAACCACTCTCACCCCTCACAAATAGTCAAGCACTCTTACCCCTTATAAATATTCAACCATTCTTACCCCTTATGAATATTCAACCAATCTCACCCTCTCAAAATATTCAACTCCCTGTGCTTTATTGATATTATCAAACTCTCCTACCTACATTGATAGTGAGAATATTGTTTAAGCATAATAAAATATTCTCATTGAACTACTGAATGGGGATTCTACTAAATATTTAACACAGTATATATTTCTAAAATACCATGATACATTTTGTTTTTATTGACTTCTCCATTATGTGTATGATAGTAGCATAATTTAATTATCTGTATTGAGTGACCTGAATAATTAAAAACATTTATTTGAAACAAAACATATTTATTCTAAAAATTATTGTACATATTGTGAATTTAAAATAATATAAAACATTTTACTTGTTCAGTGCAATTCAATCTTGATATTAAGTTATAAGTTATGTTATCCACACGATAACATTTCACAACGTTGGTAAAGTTGCTGAAAATATTAACTTTGACGTGGATACCATTGGAAACATATTAATCATACAACAATTTTTTTAAATTGTTCATAAAGGGGCCTTCAAGTATTACGTAGGCACTTTTTTGTATATTTTGGACCCCCTACGCCCTTTGATAGCAAAAACGAGCAAAATTTACCCATTCCCGTCCTCTATTTTGCTTACGTCATATTTATCGACATTTTTGTAATTTTCCACAGGAATAACCATTGTTTTTTTATGCAATTGATAAATTTTTTCATAATTAATAACGTAATGGTGTAAATTAATGGTGCGAAATATTCACAATAAACATAGTTGTAAAATGAATTTAAATTTATTGTTCTAAATATTGTTCCATTTGGGGAGACTGAGTCACTGCATCCCCATATCTCTCTGTCTTACGTAATCATGGTTCTAACGTCCCCCTCCCATTTTTCAGCAAATAATACCCTTGAATCCGCCCCCCCCCCTCGTCCCCTAAAGTGATTACTTTAATACTTGAACGCTCCCGAAACATTGTTCACGATAATGTTTACTTGGTTTCGATAGCATTTTTGAAATTGAAATTGGATTTGAAATAGAATTTTTTTCTTTGAGTCGTCAAATGTTTGTCTAGGGGGCCCTTGGTTCAATAGCAGGATAGGTCACCCTGTATCGATATAAAACTTATGTTATCGTTAAGGGTTATTCTCTTGCCAGGTTCGATAGTTAGATCAAGCTATTTTGTAATGCATTGGTTTATCTAATATGATAACCACGTGCGTGTTAGAAAAGCTAAGGAAAAATAAAAATGTGTGGTTTTAAGCAAGATGGAAAGCTTCCTCTTAAAAATAATTCTCTGTGTATTTGTTTACTAACGCCCAATAAAACTCAATGTAAATCTTGTCTTGGCTGTTGGTTCAGCTGCTAACATTCTTAGAATCGCATTCCGACCACTGCGGTTCTATCTGTTGACAACATTCTAAACATAGAACGTCTCGGACATTCTGAAATCTCCATTCACTGAACCATAGATGACTTGGGTTCGACCCTAAAAAGTAATCCTAAATAAATTGTTATATTTGTTTGATACAAAAATAGAATATTCTTCCCAATTATATAAAGTTTCCAAATTGTTTTTTAAAACAAATATTTTAAGCTTACTTGGGTTTTACAAATTAAATATAATAATAAAATATCAATAAGCATTATAGCTTTATAAAAAATTCTGTATACAGCCATAGCGCTGTTTATTTGGTATCGAGACTATAAAGCTCATTATAATTCCCTGCATGTTAATCTTTATGCTTCTAGGAACTATGATTATTCGAATGAGCTTTAAAGTCTCGGCTCTATGGGACTATTTCGTCACTTTATCAGAAGTCGCTTCAAATTACATTATCACGCTTCATTTGTTTCCTCTTTCTCTTTTCTAGAAGTTTAATTGAGGAGGAGTGTCAGATACTTTTGCTTCTCTGTCATCAGGCTTCATAGTTTAACTTCCCCCATTCCAGTAATAACAGTGAGTAGAACTTAAAGTCTGTTCATGATAGCTTTTTACCTGGATGACAGTTCAAAAATCATATGATTAGGTTTTGGGTTGCCAACACGAGAAAAGATCACGGTTTTATTATAAATCGTTAAGTTTTTTATTTACATGTTATATTTTACATTTAAAATAACGTAAGCTTAATTATTCTCATACTATTTCATTAATTTTAATAATTTCTTTTTATCCAACTTAAACAATATTTTAAACATAATTAAAAGTACTTATTCTTCGTTTTGGAACGTTATTAATTATGTGTAATATAGTACAGGCTTCGTATTTACTTGGAAAAGAGAAAATACTTATCATTTTTATATATATATATATATTACTTTATGATTATTTTTATTCGTATTTCGAAATATTTAACTTATAAAATGTTTGTATCCACTTGTGGGTGCATCATTGTAAATCACTTTTTAAGTCGTGTTCAATCACATGGTTTAAATCCGTTGGTCCCATTTTGAAGATATTATCGTTAGACCTTTTGTGAAAGTGATGTGAATAATATTTTTTTTTAATGGAATAAAACTATAAATAAACTTTGTGTCCGTCCTTCAAATAAATATATAAATAATATTGGCCTAAATTACTGTAGTTAACTATCACATTACTATATATTACCATCTGTTTTCATTACAATTATCCAAAGTTATAGATGTCAGCTGTTGGCGTAGGGATATATTAGAGACTATTCCTAGTAACTTTTTGAGCTGTCATCCAAATAAACTAAGGTTGTGAATGAACTACACCTTACTGTGCTTGTGAGGAATCTATAAAGTTGACCAAGAGATAAAACCAGGGTTTCCTTCCCTCGGTCTAACAGGGGCTCGGCCGCCATGATCCAAAGAGACTATTAATATAGAAACGCAACTTATTGTGAACTGTGGACTGAATGCCAAACTCGTTTGGTCGGGTTCACCAATCATGTGAAGGTCAGTGTACTAATTACGGTCTTATGAACAAAGGGGGATTTTTCTTAAAGGGTTTTTTGCTCTATAAATGAAGGCTTACTGTACATTACCTCCAAATTATACTTTACTCACCCCCAGTGAGTAAGTGTTGTCAAACTAGGGTAGCCATGTTGAAAAAAAAAACGTGTGAGGAAAATAATTCATTGAATCTAAAAAATCCACATAAAATATATACAAGTAGTTAGATTGTAGCTTGTATATCAACGTTGTGTATAAGTCACATAAAAAAAATACAAGTAGATTGTAGTTAATATATCAACGCTGTGTGTAAGTCAAATAAAACATAGATAATTAGATTGTAGCTAATATATCAGCGCTTTTTTGTCACATAAAACATAGAAAATTTGATTACAGCTAATATATCAACGCTGTTTATAAGTCACATAAAACATGGACAATTGGTTTGTAACTAATATAACAACGCAAAAATAATTTGAACAAAATGTAAGTAGACAAATAGATTGTAACTAAAAGTACGTGGCGTATGTAAATATGTGAACTCAGGGTTATCTTGAATTCTAGAACTACATTTGAATTCTAAAACGAAAGTTTTAAAAGGTGTTAAAATACTACATGGATATTCAAGTGGTAATTGAATTGTTCAAATATGTGTTTTGTTTAGATACAGATTGGACGGAGCCTTTTATGATATCTAATTTATTTTTAAAATTTAATTTTATTATATTTATTGTAGTGCTAGTGATTTATTGGTTACACCTCAACAAACCTCAATATATAAATAGAGAAGTTTCATTTTCTTTCAAAGAAAATACTAGGAAAGTCTACAGCAAAGTCTTTCTTAGAATAGTATTTTTTAATCAATATATATGGGTTCATTACAAAAATATAAAACGTTCAAATTAATTTAAAACTCGCTCTAACACCTAGAACGCAAGAAGACTAATTCTTAAGACTATCCTGCACCAAATCATTCTCGACCAAAGCCAAACCACATATTGTGTGACGTGTCACAATAACAATGTCCCATGAGTCTGTCTTCCCCCGAGGCTCTTGCACTGTGAGTGCACAGTGACCGCGCGCTATTTCCAGCTCTCGCGCGTGTGAAACGCGATGCCCCTCGTTATGTACCGCCTTTTATGAAGCTTCCACCTTCCATCGCCCCCCACCCCTTCTGCCGCTGGACGCTTGGCAGCTCGCTGTCTCAAATATACGCCGTTCATTCCCTTCTGACGTCACACTAGCATGGTTTTCTACTGGAGGTGTTGTTGTTGCTATTCTTCAAATTACTGAAGATTGTCTGAACGATATTAGACCTCGTCTTTTGACATCAGCTGTTGCGGACACAACTTCTGGTAAAAGTCTATGATTGAAACATCAACTACTTCGGTCAAACACATTGGTGGACGCATGGGATAAGGTGCCAACCTCGTTTAGTCTGGTTTACCACTGAAGGGAAAGTTGGAGTTTGAATCCGGGGAAATGAAATGAGGTTGGGCTTTTACCAAAATAAATCATTTTACCCTCTTCCTCTATGTAAATTTGAGTATATTTCCTTTAAATTTTATCTTCCTTGACCTTATAATGTGGACATTAGAATAGCCTAGAGTAGTATGTTGGGATGCACTAAAACCGCAAAACTAATATTTAGTACCTTTTAGTTAATTTTGTTGTAACGTCACCAGTTGATAGACCAGGGAATTAATTACTTATTTGTATGGAGTTCGAAATGTTCATAACAAAGGAGCCAACTGAATTCGGGGATTGAGGAAGTATTTTTTAGTACATTTTTAAGGTTTTAAATGCTTACAAGAGATGATTTTATTTAATAAAACGTAGAGATTATTCATACTGATCTATAATGATTTTTATCACTTATTTTATTTGTGTAACCATTTGAACTCTCTGTATTAACAAACATTTGTTTTATTAAAAAAAAAAAAACATTGTCAAACACCACCTCTAGTATTTTCATTACTATACATAAAATAATAATAATTATTATTATAATTTAAGGTTTTGATGAGTTTATTCTTTAATAAATACGTTAAAGCTATTTTTATTACAATGGAAATGTTAGGGAAATTTCCTTATAGTGTTTAATTTAGAAAGTTTTATAAAATAGAGAGTAAATGTGTTTCTAATAAAATATAAACGGCTAAAAACTGTAGAAAACTAAATTGAACAACTCTTAAGGGAACGTGGTTATAATAAGTAAGTAGAAAAAATTCAAAGAAGGTTCTCGTGATGTATAGAAAATAGGTACACCAAATGACAAACAGTTTTATTAACATTCAACACAACAATTACAAATAGAAAACATTTTTCTTTCACAATATCACAAAAGTCTCATACGATATCGTTAATACGAACATTTATACACCGCAATAGAATGAGTGTAGCACCACACGTGTGTTCAGAGCACGCAGAACCAGAGAAGACAACACTTCCTGGATACATGAGTTGGTTTAGCGCAGTCGATGTGTTAATCTCAGGACTTACTCTGATTCACACCTAGGGGACGTAACTCATTACAGTTTCATCATGAGTGAAGTCTTAAATAAGGAGGGGGAAGGTGGAAAAGAAAGGAAAGGTTTGGTAGTCTAAAGGGCCTCGACCAGATAATTTATAGAAATGGTGCGAAGGAAAGGATTTAATGAATATATTGTAGAAATATCTCCAAAAATGAGGGTCAAATGAACTTGAATGGCTGGACACCCACGTGTGCTAATATATTTATTCATTTCCATACATTCATTATGGGTGTTAATATTGTTATTTTTTGTTTGATAATAATTTTTAATTTGTTTTGTTATTAGAAATTATCGACCATATAAAAAGGGCAAACTCCTTTACTTTCACCAAATTGTGAATACTTGGCATAATGGTGTTGGTAGTAGGTGGTAAGAGCTAGTTAAACGATATTGGGGATCCCTCTGACAATATGGTGTCACAGAGGGGGGTGTACTCTAGTATATGGTCGAACTTGAAGAGTCTGCGTCCCTACACACACTAGTGCACAGATAGAGCGTTCACTTGTTCAAGAGAATCTTGCGGCCGGCGCCCATGTTGGAGCCTGCCTGGGTGGCGCCTTTGTTCTGTCCTGCCTGGAGGCCGATGATGGTCTGACCCGATTTGAGTTGTTCTTCGGTGAAATCTCTCTTGCACTCATCTGAAGGCTTTGGTCCCAGGTAAGGACCAGTCCATTCTGGATGTTTGTACGTCTGAAAATCAATCGGTCACAAGTGAGGTCTGATGAAACATGCACATATAGCAGTGAGGTGTAGGCCCTAAAGGCTCGTAACATGGGATCATATCATGACGAACATTTTAGATTGATAAGTTAAGCACTACAGTTTTTTGTTTTATTGAATGTATATTTGTACAAATAAATAAATAATAAAATAGTAAAACCTACTATACTATTCTGTGATTGAAATATGTTGTGAATAGTCTCTAAAATTGCTCATGTAATAGTTTACCGCAATGCAAAACGAATGTATTCTTTCTCCTTGACTAAGAACATTACATCATGAGCTGTTGGTGCGCACAGATTAAACCAAGCAAACAAAACAGCTGAATTGTGTTCATTGAACACGACCAGGAAAAATGATACTCTTTACATGCTGGAATTAACATTATTGGTAGCCTCATCCAAGTCTCAATTTGGGCGATTGCTCAGAAGGGTAGGAAGGTTTAAAGAATTTTAATAAGGTGTTGTGTGGGTCTGTTAACTTACCGTCCTGCCGAGGGCAAATATGGTGGATGTCACTTGGGAGATATCTTTCTTCTCCCACAGGTCCACAGTTTGGAACACGTCCACATCATTTACTCCATAGGCCTTGAGTGCCTGCTGGAACCTGCAGGTAGAACAGCGAAGAGTCAGTTAGACCAAATAAATTTAACTCCATGCTCTAGTATTAGAACTATCAAGGACACAAATTAGACCCCTTTACAAAACAAAACACACAGATCTTTGAAGAAATGTAGCAACACTTTCTTGGTTTGAGAGATTTATCAAGGAATATTAGGTGTATTTAATGCGTGATTTCTGAGGCTAGTTATTTCAGAACACCGTTTACAAATTAGTTTTATCCTAAAACAGACACAAAACCCGTCACCCTGCTATTAATTCATCACTGTGGAAGCGGACACCACAATTTATCCTATTGTAATCTGTTTTCAGTTGTTTAAGTAATTGACCCGGAGCCTCATTGCTACAGAAGTAGGACTACGATTCTGGAGGTAAGTTGAACTGGTGACTAAAGACTTGCCTTCAACCTCAGTATTGGGCTCAATATCGGTGCTTTAGAATTGTCTGATTCATAAATGTATAGCCTGATATAAAATGTCACGCGGAACATCTACATGGGCTATTTAAAATGTTACAGCTTACGATTATCATTAGGATCAAAGAATAAGTTCCTCAAATTAAACACACGCTATAAAGTAGTGAACTAATCTTAGGAAATACGTATATTCCAAATACATTTGTATGTTGTGATTTTTTTGAGGAAATTATTCGTTGATCCTAGTGATAATCGTAAGTTGTAACATTTTAAATAGCCCATCCAGATGTTACGTGTGACACCTGATATCAGACGATACGTAGCAAGATGTATATATATTGATCGTGCTACGTATAGCGAGCCAGTGAATGGTGAAATGTGCGGATTGAGTAAACATTAGTTTTGAGAGGAAATCGATGTTTTGACAAGCCCATTTGTCGTTTACCTTGATTTTATTAATACATATATAAAGTATTAGTTTATGGTTATAATAATAATAATAATATAATAATAATAATAATAATAATAATAATAATAATGTTCTATAGTCTATAAAGTGTTAAAAGAAGATTCTAGTCATTCTTTTAAGTATGGAATGAAACAATATCTATACTAATATTATAAAGAGGAAAGATTTGAATTTTTGTTTTTTTGTTTGTAATGGATAAACTCAAAAACTACTGGACCGATTTTAAAAATTCTTTCACCAATATAAAGTTACATTATCAGCAAGTAACATAGTATATATATTTTATTTTGAAAATTTAATTTATTCCTCATAAAATGTCAATAGTATATTATATAGTCGTTGGAAAAAATAAGTTGTTGAAGGGAAAGTGGGGTTGGTGAAGGGGGCAGGGGGTAGGGGTGAGGAAAGAGAAATAGATGTAGTGACGAGGAACGCAAAAAAAAAAAGAGATTAAAATCAAATTTGGGGAAACGAGGGGAGTAAATGAAAGTGGAGGAAGCTGAAAAATTAATTTGATTTTAACAATTTGTTTGATTGGTGTATACACAATTCCTTTCGCGCCTAGAGCAAACAAAATTATAGAGGAATGAGATGAAAATGGAGGGAGGATAAAAGAGGGAGGGGGCTATACAGTGATGGTAGGAATGTATTTTAAAAAAAAAGTAAAAAAAAAAGTTTTGTTTTTATATTGACATGATGGATGATTTGAGGCTTTGTTTTATAGGATTCTTTACAATATTTTTTACAGGGAAGGGGGTTAGTATTTAATAAAAGTGTTTTGTATTCTGAATAACATAACAACTTTGGTGAAATTTCTAGACACTTTATTTAAAATAACCCAAATTGGCAACTAATAAATTTGTTAAATAATACGCAATAGCTCAAAAATGATCTTGAGAAGTATATTTTCCCCCACAATGTTTGCTTGCATAACAATGAACGTTTAAATATTTTAAGAACACCTGTTGTGTGACCATTTATAAACTATGATGGATATATTTTAAAACTATAAATAATATTTTTAACTTTCCTAATTTAGAGGAAAACTTCTCTTTCATAAACAGCAACTAAAGCACAGAGTATTAGGACCTTCAACCAATGATGTTAACTATCCTCTTCCTTGTTCCAAAATTAACCGGCCGTGTCCTCAAATACAGTCGTAGAGTTCTCACACGAGCGCTTGGCATACCGTGGCATTGTTTGGAGGAGTTGGCAGGGAAATGGTCCATTCACAAATTGACTGACTTCTTGAAGAAATAATAGAACACACAAACTTCTCTATCAACCAATGAATGCTCTAACTGAAGGAAGAATATGTAGTTCTAGAAGTCTTGTTTCAATACGCCTGGTTTAATGTCATCTCCTCCTACTTTACTAATGGAAATAACTGATTTAAAGTAGCTTCCCTAAATACTCAGGATGAGGAGGCTGAATTTTTACGAACAGCCCCAATGCATTACGCTGTATCTTTATTGTTGTGAAAGATAAGACAAGTTGGTGCTTCCATGATAAATGGAGTAAAGGCCTAGATTGATATAGAATCGCTAGTCCCACATCAGTTATTTTAGCACCGTGTCTTACTACCCGTTCGAGTTATAAACTTATGTACTGGTTACGCTTGTAGTTTTAGGGATGAGTAAGATTATATTTGAAGGAAGTGTACCCACATTTGCGTGGAGGGTGAGTGGAAAACAATTTTGTGGAATATACCCTCAGTAGCTTACACCCGACCGAGATTCGAACCTTTATCACCCTGTCATCGACTATCTAGCCTACTGCCAGAGTAGTTCCCCAGATTCTGCACCCACCAAAGTGGGCCCCATATTAGTCAATCTAAACCTGCCACAAACGTAAGTGTGAACAATATGTTTACTGGCCAGCAAGTAAAGCTCGCATCGGTGGCCGCATCATACACGCGTCACTCTCGTGTTAGGCTGGATTGCTGGTGACGGGAGGTCAGGGTTCGAATCATGGTTGAGTGTGCTGGGAGTGGCACTCCACAAAAGGTCCCCCACTCTCCCTCCACGAAAGTTCGTCTAGATTTTTTCTAAAATTCTACCTTATTTAACTATATTAAGTATAGTAACTAATGTTTGCGTACAAGCCGAACGGATACTAATTTAAGGGTGACGTGGGGAATAGGAGGATGTAAAATCTTTCATTCTTCATGATAGCTATTGAAATCTGCCCTTAAATATATTACGTGTATTAAAATTCACTCTAAGACAAGTTAAAAGTATAAACGATTATACAAACTCATTGGAATATCTGAAAGCTATGCGCGCTTTATCCAAGACCCTTGAGTTTGATCCCAAATTAAAATCGTTGGAACTGATTATACAAATAATAGGAATATCAAACACTATTCAAGGGAAATGCAGGGACATTTTATATCAATCAAACATCTCTTATTATTCCTTTAGGAAAGATAGCTAAAACCATCCTGGCTAATATTCGCACTAAAATTTACGATGGTAAATAAACATCATATGGGAAAAACACAATTACAAGTAATTAGTAATGTGTGCTAATGTTAATCTTAGATTAATTAATGTTTTAATTTGTTATTTTATACATTTATACTGTTTATATTATAATTATTATTATTCGTTCCAAACTTGGTAGTGGGAAATAGAAGATAAAGGTTTTATCTGACCACCGAAGGCTCAGGAGAGAGAGTTCCTACTTACACGTTGATGTTCTCCATCATCTTGAACTGTCCGCCAGACTTGTTGATCTTAGGAATGCTGCCGGGGCTGATCTTGTTCATGACCTCGCACAGGACCTGTCCGTCACGAAGGACGTCTTCAAAAGACTCTCCTGGACGGAACTTCTTTCCCAAGACCGCCTCGATCCACTCCTGGGCATCCTTCTCCAACTGGGGGTCTCTTTTGCCAGCCAACTACACACATACACAACTATTAGTGATAACATATCACAAGACACCTGAATATTGGTGTTTGTACAACATGATAGTCCTGCATGATAGTTCCTATACAGCATATAACCTTTATACCACAAGGCGAGCCTTAAAGACGCTGCCTACTCGGAGATTTCGAAGCCATTTTTGCGAAGCGGGTTGCATCTTAACTTGACACACCTAAGTGTCCAAGCACTAACACACTAGACACCGATGTATGAAATATAAAGAGAAGGAATAAAATCAACAGTTTACCCTGCGAGACCTCTTGTTAATCTACTGATAACACTTCCCTTATTCCTCTGACGAGTTTAAACAGTCACTATACTATTGCAATTTGAAAACATTGACTAGCTTTATTAAATTAAGTTTTTCTTGTTTCTCATTTTAGATGAAAATATGCTTTCATGCACTTTTTCAATCTACATCCAAGCAGGAGGACTCCTACAGGAAAATTTATTGATCAAGCAAAATAACCTAAGGTGTAGATGATTTATAAAAACTAAGTTTACAAAAAAAATCTACTTCAAGATAGAAATTATAGCTTTGCGACATTGTAGGATTATTTATATAATTATTT
This sequence comes from Timema cristinae, assembly GCA_039000515.1. Classification (NCBI taxonomy): domain Eukaryota; kingdom Metazoa; phylum Arthropoda; class Insecta; order Phasmatodea; family Timematidae; genus Timema; species Timema cristinae. The sequence goes on from JBCFYV010000003.1 coordinate 14,373,214, forward strand.
AAGACTGTCTAATTTTTGTTTCAAAGTTATATATTTTAAATTTGCTTAATAAAACGTAAATTCTTTAACTTCGGATATCCTATTTTGATCTACCGTAACGTCAGAGGGAGGCAATGACCTTGTTGATGTCACATATAACGCCTTCACGGGTTTGTTAGCTGTGTAAGTTTTACTGCCAGTTTGGGATATTCAACATGAGAGGGAGAATTGCAAGGAACGCCTGTAGACAGAATACAATCGTTTAATTGAACCAGTCGAGAGTCTAGCCTGGGCTCCTCAATAAATGGCAGACACACTATAGATGAGCTAGATGATCTATACCACCAGTTGAAAGAGATACTATCGGTAAACCAAACGGAGGTGATCTTTAACAATAGCAGACTAATTTAAACTTCCAAGGATCAAATCACTCCTAAGGACGTGTTATTCATTTCAGTCTCCTTCTCCTTGAGATGCTGTAAAATTTCTGGTTTGGGGATTCAAGGGTGGAACTATTTCTGAAATTAAATGTGTGGTTTACAGAGTTTCATATGAAAGGGAGGGGGGGACATCCCCCCACAAGCAAATTTTAGAACATTGTGTGTGTCTGAAAGCCAGTTAAATGATGTTTTATGGTACATAAAAGCATATACTAGCTAAAATATAGATCCTATAACCTTATAATATTTCCTTATGGTGTACAGTAAACTGTGGAGAGGAGGAAAGAACCCCGCCCACATGTAGCACCATTTGTGTGTGTCTGATTGCAAGGGTGAGAATGTGAAACAAAGGATGCAAGTGCACAATAATAACACTGCCAGCATCTGGCATGATTTCAGCTGGCACTACCATGCAGCAACATTGTGGGAGGCACACTGGACCAAGTGCCCTCTTCGTTTATATATTTAGGGGAGGGGGGGGGGGTCAATTATTTTGTAAGAACCACAGGGAGTATAGGTGTTCAAGCTTTTTTAATTTTTGTTGATAAGGTGGAAGTGGGTTCAGAACAATGCTCACGTAAGACGAAGATAGATGAACAAGAATCGTGCAGTGATTCAGCCTCCTCAAATTGACACATTATAATTAAAAGTGTCAAGACGGGGATTCAAGGACCCTGGTCATCAGATTAAAAGTGGTTTGGAGTGTTTTATAACTATAATAATGTATGCATTCACTAATAATACATTTTCTATAATTTCATTTACGTGTGAATTAAAATATTTTTAAAGTAATTTTATAGCTTTTTTAAGTTTATCTGTTTAATACAATAAACATAAATTTGGCTTACAACAGTATTTTTAAAAATTATTTCGAACCATTATTTACAATTCTACTTTAATAATTACCAAAAATGTATAAATTGCCTAAAAATCTAATTTAAAACGCAAGTAAGACGTAATGGGGTACGGGCGAGTAGGGAGAGGGTTGAGAGTTTACTTGTTTTTGCTTACAAAGCGATCTAGGGGGCTCAAAATGGTCAGAAATGTGTTACGTAATACTTTAACGCCCTCTTGTATCCAGTCTAGAAACAAATTAGTTTATAGTAAACTTAAAAATAGCTTTTACTTTCTACTTGGCCGACTTCCCTATGGTGAAGGCAATTTTAAACCAATAAAATAAAACCTAATTAGTGGAAGGGTACAAAGATTAATGTCAGATTCATCTAGTGGGGTCTGCTTCTGACAGAGAGGTTAGGATTCATATCCTTTCCGGGTATATTTAGGATGGTTTTTTATACTAAATAGTTTTTAGTTCCACTGTCATTAAAATTTGAGTACATTTCCTATAAATCGTATCTTACTCGTCCCCACATCATTCAATAAAAATGCGAATTGTTTGGACAGATTGAAAAAATAAATACATATTAGAGAAATCATTTTCTTTAAATTAAAGTAAAGTATGTATGATTTGTATAACATTGCCACTAAGTCAACATTAAATACCCATACAAAATTCTTTACTATATTATAAATATAATTAACAAACCCTTGAAACATCAGGCTATACGATAAATATATATCTCATTATAAATGTATGTATAACTAATTTAACTAAAGAAGCTCAAAAGACAATTTTTGCCAATGTTGATTGCAATAATTAAAAATTGTAATTCGATTTATGTACACTAATGGCAAATCCATAATAAACATATTAGAACTTATTATTCTATCGGTGGTTCTGTCCATATGAATTACAACTTTGGATAAATTGAGAAACTATACAATTATTAAGAGTCGAACTGGAAAACTTTATATTACTTGTTCTACTTCTTATAAACTGAACCACTATGTTGGAATTCTCAGCGTGTCTAGTTGGTTTTAAGACCCCATTTTCTTCTCACATTGAGCTGATTGTACATCTTCCTTTCCCCCTTTCTGTGATGTTGGTAGCACTAGTCTAATTCCATCTTCTCACATTGAGCTGTTTGTACGTCTTTCTTTCCCCCTTTCTGTGATGTTGGTAGCACTAGTCTAGCACCCTTTTCTCCTTGCACTAGACGCAGTTTAACCTGACAGCATCAGAACTGTTGTCACGCCTATAGGTAGGTAAAGTGTATATCCCGTTCATGATAGGTTTTTACCTGTATGACAGTTCGAAAATCATATGTTTAGGTTTTGGTTTGCCAACACTTGTAAAAGATCACTGTTTTGTTATATATGTAAAGATCTTTAATTACCTGTTAAATATTACATTTAAAATAGCGTAAACTTAAGTTTTCGCATACTATTTCATTTTTTTAAATAATTTCTTTCTATCAAACTCGAAACAATATTTTAAACATAATTAAAAGTACTTATTTTTCGTTTTGGAACGTTATTGATTATGTGTATTATAGTGCACCGGCATCGTATTTACTTGGAAAAGAGAAAATTGTTGCCCTCTTTTTACATACAATAAATGATTTTATGATTATTTTATCTTATTTTGAAATATTTAACTGAATAAAATATTTTCATCAACTGCGTGTCTGCATCATTGTAAAAAACTTGTTTACCGTCATGTTCAATCATATGGTTTAGATTCGTCAGCCGCCATTTTGAAGCTATTTCCGTTAGAAATTTGGTAAAAGTGGTGTTAATATTTGTTTTAAGTGGAATAAAACTATAAATAAACTTTGTGTCCGACCTCAAATAAATATATATATAATATTGGCCTAAATTACTGTGGTTAACTATCACATTCATATATTACCATCTGTTTTCATTACAGTGATCCAAAGTGATATATGTCAGCTGTTGACGTAGTGATATATTAGGGATTACTTCTAGTAACATTTCGAGCTGTCATTCAGGTAAACTTAGCTCGTGAATGACTTATACCTATCCTTTCACTTGCAACATGAGTAAGATAAGATGAACTATCTTGTCAAGCACTGACAGCTTGATAAAATATTTATTTAAATAATCTTCTTCAACATTATAAATCACGTATGCAAGTAAGATGATGATTATAGTACGTGGGTTGTATTGCTTTTTAGTTAGGAATGTTTTGATGTCAATGAATAGTTCACATTTATCTGATTACCAAACCCTTCCTTCACCTCTGACAAGACATCTTGTGAATGTGGGAAATGCCAGGCCTCCACCGTGGTTCGGATTCCACGTTAAACTGTAGGTCCTCCATTTCATCTCACAATCACCCAACCATTACACATTAGCGTAAGTGTGTATAACCCGAATGGGTAGTAAGACGCGATGCTAATAATATAATAATAATAATAATAATAATAATAATAATAATAATAATAATAATAAATAATAAATAATAATAAATAGTTATATCTTTTAATCAACCTATTTTATATTTATTGCTATTTGTTGTTTTAAATCAACCACTTTAAATAAGAATGTATATACTAACTCATCCGAATGATGCGTTTAGATATTGATTAATTTTTTAATTAATAAACATTATAAAAGCAATATAATAAAATGTAGACTACATATTTAGGCCAGTGAACAAATGTTGGGAGGTAAACTATTACAACTTATTATGAAATGGGAAGTGTTCGCCAACAATTCTATTTGTGTGCACTATGTGGTCGCCAATAAGGTCTCCTAGCCAGAACACATCTCCAATATCTTACTGTGGAGGCGGGGGAGTTGTGTAACAGAGTCAAAACGTAGAGTATTTCTCATCAGGAGCAGGAACTTGGTACACTGCGGCCTCTGTGTCTGGGCTAAACAACCCGAAACATTCATATTCTTGAAACTTTGATCTCTAACACTACTGATACATCATTCTTTAATCATGTACTTCAAGGTACAACATATTTATTAATACCTTAATAATAATAATTATTATTATATTGTAGTTTGTTATCAATTGGCTTGATCCCATTTTACTCATATAAACACATACATACATACATACATACATACATACATACATACATACATACATACATACATACATACATACATACATACATACATACATACATACATACATACATACATACATACATACATACATACATACATACTACATAATACATACATACATACATACATACATACATACATACATACATACATATACATACATACATACATACATACATACATACATACATACATACATACATACATACATACATACATACATACATACATACATACATACATACATACATACATACATACATACATACATACATACATACATACATACATACATATACATACATACATACATACATATATAATAACACCGTTCCCTTATAGGGTAAGCAAGAAACTGTGCATATAGCTAAAAAACCTGTAATTAATCCATACTCACTAACTTTCTCCAAACTGAACATATCTTTGCATACTCCCTTCTCTTCAATCACATACATACACCGAGTAATACATGCGCTTTTATTCTTAAAACGCTTGATGTTCCTCTTTTTCACACATACGTCTAGGAGATTTAATCACTTCTCACATGACCTAGCCCTTCCTTTTGATACATACACGCGTATACGTTAAGTTCCAGCATGATTGCCTCGACCATCTAATCATGGAGACCATATAGGCCAGTAAGTTTAAACATGATTGCTTGTACTAGTTAGCAATGAAGGCCAGGTCCAAACATAATCACTTAGACTATTTATTAATGAAGACCAAATTGTAAGTTCCAACATGATTACTAGAACTATTTATTAATGGAGACCAACATTATTACAAATACTATTTATTAATGGAGACCAAATTGTAAGTTCCAACATGATTACTAAGACTATTTATTAATAGAGACCAAATTGTAAGTTTTAACATGTTTACTAAGACTATTTATTAATGGAGACCAAATTGTAAGTTTTAACATGATTACTAGAACTATTTATTAATGGAGACCAACATGATTACTATTTATTAATGGAGACCAAATTGTAAGCTCCTACATGATTACCCATACTATTTATTAATCGAGACCAAATTGTAAACTCCAACATGATTACCCATACTATTTATTAATCGAGACCAAATTGTAAACTCCAACATGATTACCCTTTATATGTATTAATGGAGACCAAATTGTATATTACAACATGATTACTATAACTATTTATTAATGGAGACCAAATTGTAGGTTCCAACATGATTACCCATACTATTTATTAATCGAGACCAAATTGTAAACTCCAACAGGATTACCCATACTATTTATTAATCGAGACCAAATTGTAAACTCCAACATGATTACCCATACTATGTATTAATGGAGACCAAATTGTAAGTTTCAACATGATTACCCATACTATTTATTAATGGAGACCAAATTGTAAATTACAACATGATTACTAAGACTATTTATTAATGGAGACCAAATTGTAAGTTCCAACATGATTACCCATACTATTTATTAATGGAGACCAAATTGTAAATTACAACATGATTACTAAGACTATTTATTAATGGAGACCAAATTGTAAGCGCCAACATGATTACTAAGACTATTTATTAATGGAGAACAAATTGTAAGTTCCAACATGATTACTAAGACTATTTATTAATGGAGACCAAATTGTAAGTTCCAATATGATTACTAAGACTATTTATCAATAAAGACCAAATTGTAAGTTCTAACATGATTACTAAGACTATTTATTAATGGAGACCAAATTGTAAGTTCCAATATGATTACCCATACTATTTATTAATGGAGACCAAATTGTAAATAACAACATGATTACTAAGACTATTTAGTAACGTAGACCAAATTGTAAGTTCTAACATGATTGCTAAAACTATATATTAATGGAGACCAAATTGTAAGTTCTAAAATGATTACTAAGACTATTTATTAATGGAGACCCAATTGTAAGCGCCAACATGGTTGCTATAACAATTTATTAATGGAGACCAAATCTTAAGCTCCAACAGGATATACTAAGACTATTTAGTAACGTAGACCAAATTGTAAGTTCTAACATGATTACTAAGACTATTTATTAATGGAGACCAACATGATTACAAATACTATTTATTAATGGAGACCAAATTGTATATTACAACATGATTACTAAGACTATTTATAAATGGAGACCAAATTGTAAGTTCCAACATGATTACTATAACTATTTATTAATGGAGACCAACATGATTACAAATACTATTAATTAATGGAGACCAAATTGTAAGTTCCAACATGATTACCCATACTATGTATTAATGGAGACCAAATTGTATATTACAACATGATTACTAAAACTATTTATTAATGGAGACCAAATTGTAAGTTCCAACATGATTACTATAACTATCTATTAATGGAGACCAACATGATTACAAATACTATTTATTAATGGAGACCAAATTGTAAGTTCTAACATGATTACTAAGACTATATATTAATGGAGAACAAATTGTAAGCTCCAACATGATTACTAAGACTATATATTAATGGAGACCAAATTGTAAGCTCCAACATGATTACTAAGACTATTTATTAATGGAGACCAAATTGTAAGCTCCAACATGATTACTAAGACTATTTATTAATGGAGACTAAATTGTAAGCTCCAACATGATTGCTAAGACTATTTATTAATGGAGACCAAATTGTAGTTTGCAATATGATTACCCATACTATTTAGTAACGTAGACCAAATTGTAAGTTCTAACATGATTGCTAAGACTATTTATTAATGGAGACCAACATGATTACAAATACTATTTATTAATGGAGACCAAATTGTAAGTTCTAACATGATTACTAAGACTATATATTAATGGAGACCAAATTGTAAGCTCCAACATGACTACTAAGACTATTTATTAATGGAGACCAAATTGTAAGTTCCAAAATGATTACTATAACTATTTATTAATGGAGACCAACATGATTACAAATACTATTTATTAATGGAGACCAAATTGTAAGTTCTAACATGATTACTAAGACTATATATTAATGGAGACCAAATTGTAAACTCCAACATGGTTACTATGACAATTTATTAATGGAGACCAAATCTTAAGCTCCAACATGATTACTAAGACTATTTATTAATGGAGACCAAATTGTAAGTTCCAACATGATTGCTAAGACTATTTATTAATGGAAACCAACATGATTACAAATACTATTTATTAATGGAGACCAAATTGTAAGTTCTAACATGATTACTAAGAATATATATTAATGGAGACCAAATTGTAAGCTCCAACATGATTACTAAGACTATTTATTAATGGAGACCAACATGATTACAAATACTATTTATTAATGGAGACCAAATTGTAAGTTCCAACATGATTACTATAACTATTTATTAATGGATACCAACATGATTACAAATACTATTTATTAATGGAGACCAAATTGTAAGCGCCAACATGGTTACTATGACAATTTTTTAATGAAGACCAACATGATTACAAATACTATTTATTAATGGAGCCCAAATTGTAAGTTCTAACATGATTACTAAGACTATATATTAATGGAGACCAAATTGTAAGCTCCAACATGATTACTAAGACTATTTATTAATGGAGACCAAATTGTAAGTTCAAACATGATTACTATAACTAATTATTAATGGAGACCAACATGATTACAAATACTATTTATTAATGTAAACCAATTTGTAAGTTCTAACATGATTACTAAGACTATATATAAATCGAGTCCAAATTGTAAGCTCCAACATGATTACTAAGACTATATATTAATGGAGACCAAATTGTAAGCTCCAACATGATTACTATGACTATTTATTAATGGAGACCAAATTGTAAGCTCCAACATGATTACTAAGACTATTTATTAATGGAGACCAAATTGTAAGCTCCAACATGATTGCTAAGACTATTTATTAATGGAGACCAAATTGTAATTTGCAATATGATTACCCATACTATTTAGTAACGTAGACCAAATTGTAAGTTCTAACATGATTGCTAAGACTATTTATTAATGGAGACCAACATGATTACAAATACTATTTATTAATGGAGACCAAATTGTAAGTTCCAACATGATTACTAAGACTATTTATTAATGGAGATCAAACTGTAAGTTCCAACATGATTACTAAGACTATTTATTAATGGAGACCAACATGATTACAAATACTATTTATTAATGGAGACCAAATTGTAAGTTCCAACATGATTACTATAACTATTTATTAATGGAGACCAACATGATTACAAATACTATTTAATAATGGAGACCAAATTGTAAGTTCCAACATGATTGCTAAGACTATTTATTAATGGAGACCAACATGATTACAAATACTATTTATTAATGGAGACCAAATTGTAAGTTCCAACATGATTATTAAGACTATTTATTAATGGAGATCAAACTGTAAGTTCCAACATGATTGCTAAGACTATTTATTAAAGGAGACCAACATGATTACTAAGACTATTTATTAATGGAGACCAACATGATTACAAATACTATTTATTAATGGAGACCAAATTGTAAGTTCCAACATGATTATTAAGACTATTTATTAATGGAGATCAAACTGTAAATTCCAACATGATTGCTAAGACTATTTATTAATGGAGACCAACATGATTACAAATACTATTTATTAATGGAGACCAAACTGTAAGTTCCAACATGATAACTAAGACTATTTATTAATGGAGACCAAATTGTAAGTTCCAACATGATTACTAAGACTATTTATTAATGGAGACCAAACTGTAAGTTCTAACATGATTACAAATACTATTTATTAATGGAGACCAAATTGTAAGCTCCAACATGATTACAAATACTATTTATTAATGGAGACCAAACTGTAAGCTCCAACATGATTACAAATACTATTTATTAATGGAGACCAAACTGTAAGTTCCAACATGGTTACTATGACAATTTATTAATGGAGACCAAATTGTAAGTTCCAACATGATTACTAAGACTATTTATTAATGGAGACCAACATGATTACAAATACTATTTATTAATGGAGACCAAACTGTAAGTTCCAACATGATTACTAAGATTATTTATTAATGGAGACCAACATGATTACAAATACTATTCATTAATAGAGACCAAACTGTAAGTTCCAACATGATTGCTAAGACTATTTATTAATGGTGACCAACATGATTACAAATACTATTTATTAATGGAGACCAAACTGTAAGTTCCAACATGATTGCTAAGACTATTTATTAATGGAGACCAACATGATTACAAATACTATTTATTAATGGAGACCAAACTGTAAGTTCCAACATGATTGCTAAGACTATTTATTAATGGAGACCAACATGATTACTAAGACTATATATTAATGGAGACCAAACTGTAAGCTCCAACATGATTACTAAGACTATTTATTAATGGAGGCCAAACTGTAAGTTCTAACATGATTACTAAGACTATTTATTAATGGAGACCAAACTGTAAGTTCCAACATGATTATTAAGACTATTTATTAATGGAGACCAAACTGTAAGTTCCTACATGATTACTAAGACTATTTATTAATGGAGACCAAACTGTAAGTTCCAACATGATTACTAAGACTATTTATTAATGGAGACCAAACTGTAAGTTCCAACATGATTACTAAGACTATTTATTAATGGAGACCAAACTGTAAGTTCCAACATGATTACTAAGACTATTTATTAATGGAGATCAAACTGTAAGTTCCAACATGATTACTAAGACTATTTATTAATGGAGACCAAACTGTAAGTTCTAACATGATTACTAAGACTATTTATTAATGGAGACCAACATGATTACAAATACTATTTATTAATGGAGACCAATTTGTAAGTTCCAACATGATTACTAAGACTATTTATTAATAGAGACCAATTTGTAAGTTCTAACATGATTACTAAGACTATATATTAATGGAGACCAAATTGTAAGCTCCAACATGATTACTAAGACTATTTATTAATGGAGACCAAACTGTAAGTTCCAACATGATTACTAAGACTATTTATTATTGGAGACCAAACTGTAAGTTCCAACATGATTACAAATACTATTTATTAATGGAGACCAAACTGTAAGTTCCAACATGATTACTAAGACTATTTATTAATGGAGACCAACGTGATTACTAAGACTATTTATTAATGGAGACCACACTGTAAGCTCCAACATGATTACTAAGACTATTTATTAATGGAGACCAAACTGTAAGTTCTAACATTATTGCTAAGACTATTTATTAATGGAGACCAACATGATTACTAAGACTATTTATTAATGGAGACCAAACTGTAAGCTCCAACATGATTACTAAGACTATTTATTAATGGAGACCAACATGATTACTAAGACTATTTATTAATGGAGACCAACATGATTACTAAGACTATTTATTACTGGAGACCAAACTGTAAGCTCCAACATGATTATTAAGACTATTTATTAATGGAGAATAAATTGTAAGATCTAACATGATAATTTGCACCGTTTAGTAATGGACACCTTATTGTAAGAAGTGAGATTTAGTTGTGAGAGACTAGCTCCTTAGACCATCCGGCCACCATAGCGGATAAGAGTCATAACCAAGCAATAAATATTTAATATGTGTTTATTATTCATTGAGTATTTTAAATTCATATTTGAAGTTAAAAAACACTTTCTTTAACAATATGATTGTTAAATTTAACTAGGTACACTGTATTGAGTGTTCCTCCCCATTAGCAAAATTTTTCACTATATGTCTCGTGGTTTGGTCTTACTATAAATTGTTGATAGAAAATACAGCATCTTAAAGCTTAATTTAGTCTCTATAATAATTGATGATGTTCCCAGGTTCGACTCTAGGGATGTGTCAGTTTTCAATTAGTTGTGAACCTTTTAATCTAGTTATTGTGCCTAACTTTACATTTAGTTAAAGATAATCTGTCAATGCTTGTTACAGGCAATACGTAGCGGTTGTGTCTTACCTTGGCGCGTACTTGTCGTTCCAGAGCCATATCTTGTGTGTGTGTTGGTGATGATGTTTCCTTGTTTAATTCTCTGGTCGAGATGTGAATAGCACACTGCATGCTCCCCCGACACTCGCAGGGTTATATACCCTCCCCTCAAACACGACCCACGCTCCCCCTCCCCGCGGGATTCTCTCCAACAGAAGCAAACTGTGAATCTTTACAACTGGAATGCTACGAATAGATAGATTATTCATCCCAAAATTGAGAAGAGAAGAATTTCCCCTCCGCTTGTTGTTCTTGTTGGCAAGGCCGGTCCTAAGAAAAGCTGACACTACCTACGTAAGTTGGCAATACTATGGATCTGTCAGAGACATTGTAAAATATCCGTCTTCATCCTGTGACAGCAGACAGGGCGTAGGTTGGAGTTACAGGGGGACTGGATTTCAGTGGGAGTGCGACAGGTCAGGATCTGGAGACTATCGACTAGAGGGCATTCTGTCACCATGTGGGATCATGATGTAATACTTGGGAAATGCTATGACAATATTCGAATGAATTAAAAAACCCACCTAGACACAGGAATCGAATCCAGGACCCTTGGATTAGCACGCCAGTGTTATTTCCACTGAGTTTTACAGGGATTGTCTGATGTCCAAGTTCATCCTTCATTCATATTTTATGTCAGAGTCTGTGATGGACATGTGCATACAATCTGCTACTAAGAGCTATAATTGATATCACAGCCACTGGCGACTCGGTTGTGGCATCATGGCGCCAATTGGCAAGCTAATACAAAGGTACCGGGTTCTATTACCAAATATAGGTTTTATTTTTCAATTTAATCGAATGTAATTCAGATACGGATAATAATTTCCTTAACTTTATAATCATTCATCTCCCAAGATTCGCCTTTTATATAAACTTAATTGTGTAGCATTGCTTTCTTCCATTCTATGTTAACTATGTTGAAACCCGTTTCGGTGGCCGCATGGACTACAGTGTTATACTCGCATTAAACTAGAGTTCCAATTACGGGAAGAGCAAATGTACTCGGGGTGATTTTCCCTAAATTTTCAACCTACACGCAAATGTGGAAACATTGCCTGTAGATTCATCCTTACTCGTCCCTAACATATTTATTGCAATTAGTACATATGCTCTTAGGCCGAACAATTATTAAGGCGCGGTGCCAAATTAACCCATGTTTAATGTTTAGTTAAGTAGGTCAACTATTAAATCTCTGCTTAAAATACTACTAGTAACATTTAAAACTTAATTACATGCTCAAATTAACAGGTTGAATAATTTTATCCAAGATATCTTGATTCTACGTCCACATAAACCACTATCCACATATAAGATTAGTTATTTTAGTTCAAAGTTAAATATTTAAAATTATTATAATCGTATAATACAAAGATTAAAGTGTTTGGATTTATAAAACACTATCTATATTTGAAAATATAATTTGCGTCTTGATATTATAATATGTCGCGTAAAATGAATTCCAAATACTAACGCCGCACATTCCATATAATACTATACTTAGTACAGTTGTGTAATGCGGAATGTATTGCCAATAAATACGGCGACCATATTTTTTCACCCCGTTTCACTGTCCGTTTCGACTACATACATGTTAATTACGCTAATGTTTTAGATACGAGGAAGGTAGAATTAAAGGAAATGTACCCGTATTTACATGGAGAGAGTGGTAAACAGTCTAGGAAGTAACACCCCCAGTATACCCAACCTCTCCATATTTAATAATCCAGTCTGAAGCGAGAGATAGGCCTTAATTAAACCTGTGGCTCTTAATCTGTTTTGGGTCAAGGACTTCTTTGACAGTTTGACAAGGACCATGGACCTTTTCCCATAAAAATGAGCACTAAGTAACGCAAACAAAATTTTGCATACACTTTACTTTATTACACCCGCTTCAGTGGCCGCATGATCTAAGGCGTCACTCTCACAGTGAACTAGACGGTGGATGACGGGAAGATTGAGGTTTGATTCTCACTCGTGTGTAATGAAGGTGATTTAAAAAAAAAGTTTCCCCCTATCCCTCCACGCAAATGTGGATACACTTCCTCTAAATATAACCTTTCTCATCCCTAAAACATTAGTATAATTAGTAAATAATCGTGTAGCTCAGACGGCTAGTAAAATGTGGTGCTAAATCATCATCACCATCATCATTAACTGTTTCCAGCCTGTGGCCCGGTCTGTTTAGTAAAATGCCTTCATCTCCCTCTGTCCTATTATTCTTCCTCCTGCACTCTCTTCCACTCTCCTCCTCTCACTTGCACACTTACTTACTTGCTATCCGTTCCGGCCACCATTGTATCGCTCAAACTTCTCACTTCCTTCCATTCTTTTGATTAGATTAGAAAGCAAACAGAAGTAAGCTTCCGGATCTTGATTTCATCCATATGGATTTTACAATTAATTCGTTAACAAAATAAACATTTTCAATTAAAAATAAACATTTTCAATTTTAGATCTTTTAAACTTAAAATCTGATTTTAAATTTACAGATTCAAATTTTATAGTTATTATTTCTGTCAATTTTGATTAGTTAATTAATTATCATTATTCAAAGTTACTTTGATTCATTTATGGTTTTCTCAATTCATTAGTTTTTGAAATTTCAATAAAAATATTAAATTATTAACGTTCTCAGAAACAATCAATTAAAAAATGTAAATCAAATCTTACCAAGGAAAACCACGTTCATTGACTCACTTATTTTGATAATAATGTTCAACCGTTTTCTTCTCATATGATGTCTTCTTATAAAAATATTTTAATACAATTTTATAAAATTCAAATAAAAACTTTACTATGAATGTCTACACACTCACACTAAGATGAGAGTGAGTGTAGGACTTGAGAAAATGAAAGTGTTCTTGCAGTTTTTATATAAAAATTATGTTTTGTCAAAACAAATAAAATAATTCTCCAGTACAAATATAGAGTTTAATTTTCTTTACGTATTAATCTCAACAGTTGTGGAATATCTGTCAAGGATGTACTATAATTTAATTACAACTTTTTATCTTCAGTTAAAAAGTTTCTCATCTAATGCCGCTAAGATCATGACAGATATTCAACACATGTTGATATCAACATGTTGGTGTATACTAATTTTTAGGAAACGAATGTTGACTGTCAGTTGACAATTATACACAAAAAGCTGCCACGTAATCCAAATAGAACATTTGGAACATTCTGAGTCAGAATATGACGTTATCCCATCCTTGTCGAACATTGGGGAAATGACATGAAGTGGCGCGTTGATCCGACTTCTCTTTGGTCCGCCAGTTAATAATCAACTCTTGTCACAGACAGGTGGGCTTGGTTCGTCTTTAGGTCGAGAGGGCATAAAGAGAGGATGGAGTACAAGGGGAGTGACAGCTTAAGTTGATGTTTTCCGATTAGTCATATTTTTATATCTGTTGTTCATTGTAGACTAATTAATGCTACAGTAGGTGCTTTGGATGATTTTGAACATAAAACCTATGATACTCTAATATCATATTTCAGGAATCTCCAAGTATAATTCCCAGTAAGCAAAGCTGTCTACATAGGTGGTTTTTGCTAGTGCTAATTTCAGAGTATCTAGTCCTATTAACTCATTAACTATTGTTTCCAGCTCTCGTCTCGTGTTTCCTTTGACTATCAACAATAGATCGTCCATGAAGGCCACCAATCCCGATTTCTCTTTAGAGATTATCTCAATTTCTTATATCCCGGGCTATAGTCCCCCATCCCAAAATACAGGTCAACTTACCGACCTTTTGGAACATCTCTTGGTCAGTTTCTTGCTTGAGAGTACTCCAGGACACCTCAAAGTGGTATATCTCTCCCGAAAGAAAACTAGAAAACTGTGGTACATTAATCCAGGACATTTAATTCCCCGCAGTCTCTTAGACAGGAATGGCCACCATAGATTGTCAAAGTCCTGAGATATCTACGACATTCTCGACCTTGCATTTGGATCGTGGAGATTGCATTGTGAATAAGAGAGAAAGAGGTACCACAAGGTTCCTTTCGTGACGTCCAACTGTACTGACTACCGGTAGTTAACCACCCCACTAAACGACCTTAACACAAGTCCTGTACTGGCTGTACCTAGAATTTTCTAAACACTTTCCAATACATGCTCAACTGCTCTCAAATGAATGGCTCCCATATGTCTCTATCTCCCACTTCATCGCATATACAGCTTCTAGAACACCCCAACTATTTCTCCCCCATACCATATTGTCATAAGGTACCCTTCTGAGATCTTCCTGGTTTCCCGAATCAATTAGTGAGCTTGTTCCACATCTAAGAAGGGTAAGGTAAAGCCTGTTCCTCAGTTATACTGAATCCTGCTTGATCGTGCTGGATCTGCTATGCATTCTGGTTGAATGTGAATAGGAGCTACAAGGGGGTTCGCAGGTATAGAATTATCAGGATCTCCTAAAATAGTAGGTTCTATTAAAACTAGAATAATTAGTATTATTAACATAACAATAAATCCTATGATGTCTTTAAAGGTAAAATAGGAGGGAGAGAGAATTTTATCGATGTCTTTATTAGTTACTAATGGATTGTTTGATCCTGTTTGATAAAGAAATACCAGATGAATTAATACTGTTCCTGGAACAATAAATGGTAAGATAAAAGGGAATGTGAAGAATCGATTTAAGGTGTCGTTCTCTACTACGAATCCTCTTCAAACTCATTTTTCTAGATCAATACCTAAATATGGGATAGCTGATAGTAGATTAGTAATCACTGTTGCTCTTCAAAATGATATTTGTCCTCATGGAAAAACATGTCCTATCCTAAAATACATAATTAGTTGTAGTAAGGAACAATATATATCCTATTAGATAAAAATAGATATCAAATTGAAGGATATGAATAAGATAGAAATTGGTTATTAATATAAATTATATTGACAATATCAATTAAGTATAAATTTTCATAAAGAGTCAATGGACTGAGTGGGAAAGTTGTTGTTAAAACAAGAAACAAAAATCAATTAGAATCAATAATTGTGAGTGAAAATAGATATGTATTGAGAAAAGTTTAATTAGGTTAAAAAGTAATAATTGAACCTTTACAAACACATTAAAAATGTGAGTCAAAAGGCACATATATAACAAAATACACCTTATTTTATTTTAACTAATGTCTATAATACATGTATTTTAATATGTTTTATTATTTTGTTATATATGTGCCTTTTGACTCACATTTTTAATGTGTTTGTAAAGGTTCAATTATTACTTTTTAACCTAATTAAACTTTTCTCAATACATATCTATTTTCACTCACAATTATTGATTCTAATTGATTTTTGTTTCTTGTTTTAACAACAACTTTCCCACTCAGTCCATTGACTCTTTATGAAAATTTATACTCAATTGATATTGTCAATATAATTTATATTAATAATCAATTTCTATCTTATTCATATCCTTCAATTTGATATCTATTTTTATCTAATAGGATGTCTTATCCTGCTTGACCAGTTTTATAACCAGCCTCGTGGTATTGTGGTAAGAGGTCCTTACTGTTGGCCTATAGGTACCCAGTTCGATTACTAGCTGGTACTAGGTTTTTTCTCAAAACAGGAATAGTTCCCATGGTTACCAGGGTTTGGTTGATCAGGTTTAAGTTTGGTTAAGATCTTCACTGTCTCCCCCGCACAAATTTCACTATCGTTATCCCCTCAAGAGATTGAGACAGAAAGAGCTTCCACTAAAAGAATGTACGATTAGTACTTACATTCGGGAACTCCCCGGGCAGTGGTACATGAGTATCAGCTAATATTTTCGCAAACCAAGCTTCAGAGCGATGTAGTGCAGACACACAATTATTATTATTATTATTATTATTATTATTATTATTATTATTATTAACACTATTAACACTAATATAATATATTAAAGATACCTTAGTAGCTCGCTACTATACCATTCTCCAAGTAATGGATGTAATCTAAATTGACCAATATTTTACTATCCGAAGTTGAGACCATTAGAATACACCAATAACCTTTAAAGATAGTACCTTTACTTTTTATAAATTTGAAAGTTATCTTAGCTTCCTCTATGTGTTCAAAGTTCAAATAGTTCGCACTCAGCTATTAATTAGGTTATAGTATATATATCTATTTATAATATCAAGTCCCAAGCATGGTCTTTATATTATATCAATTTTTACGTGGTGTTTTACTAATCATCTAGTTAGGCTATTCTCTTTTAATGGAACTAATGGCTTAGGGATAATAAGTTCAATTAAAATTTATAGAATATATACTCCTGTTTTCTTGGTAAAGTGGTAAGACATTTAGTAAAAAAAAAACCTCCCTACGCCCAGCTTTGGTTCAAACTCCGATATCCCCATCGCTAGATGCATATGACGTTTATTTCCACGTTCCCACTGATGCAGGGGATAGTCAGGTATTAAAATGTGGCCTATGCATTTAATAGATCTTCTGTGATATTTAATATAGCTGCAATTAATATGTTTTAAGATTTTATCATTATAATTATTATAGCTATTCGTAATCTTGGGGTGAAAATGTCACGTGCCTTTCTCCTTCCACATATATGTATCCCGCTCTCTAAAAATATATGCATGGCTATTCATAGGCACTACATTAGGTTTATCATGTGGTGCTTATTTAATGGTGTACTATTAGGGTAATGCTAGAGAGTCTGAAAGGGTTGACACTACACAGTACACTGCGGCTATTAGGACGTGGAGATTATTTAGCTTTGTTGGGAAATAGTAAGGAAGGTGTTGCAAGAAATGAAAACATTTTACTAGAAACTTGTAAGGAAATAGGTTTAGAAGTGAACGCTGAAAGGACTAATTATATAATCACACAGATAACATAGATTGGGGACGATAATTTAGAGATAACGTAGAGCAACATATCACTAGACAAGGTTGATGAGTTTAAATATTTAAGGGACTATTTAAACTAGCAATACCAATGCTAGAATCAAAATTAGGAAAAGAAAACAGTTGCGAAATATAGCTATTACTTGGTCAGTGAGTTGTTGACATCTCGTCTGCTTTCATGGAATGTACACTCAAAATATACAAAACAATAGTTTGACTGGTGGTTACCCATGGGTATGAAACGTGATGTCTTAATTTAAGTAACGAAAACAAATTTAGGGTGCTCAACAATAAGGTGCTTAGGAATATATTAGGTCCAAAATGTGACGAGGATATTAGGGAGTGTAGGAGGTTACAAAATGATGAGTTTCATATCCTGTACTCCTCTCAAGACATTGTTAGGATAATCAAGTCTCATAAATTACGGTAGGCAGGACCTGCAGCGCGAATGGAAAACTCTAGAACCTTGTTCAAAGTAGTAACTGGCGAATCCAATGAGGAGATACCATTGGGAAGATCTGGACACAGATGAGTAGATAACATTAATATGGAGCTGAAAGAAATCGGGTGTAATGAGATGGACTGAATATAACTAGCTCAAGATAGGGATAAGGTGTAATGAGGTAGACTGGATCATGGGTGACAGCAGAAATTTTTCCGGGGGGGGGGGGGGGAAGGGGGCAAAATATATTCTTCCACCCACACACACACACAAGTGGGTGTGCACCTGGAAATATTTATATTGGGTACTGGCATTATAATTGCACTGTAAATACATTAAAAATAAAGTATCACTCGATATCCTTTGTTTTCTCTGTTCTCAGACAAGAAGATTATGATGAAATTTCGACAGTTGTTTAAAATATGACACGTTTTATTCCAGAATGCGTCTAGTGAATGTGCTGATCATATACCACGATTGTAAATCTGATAGTTGTTAAATGTTGGAAGAAAAATAATTGTTAAGCAAACTATAAAATTAAAAAATGTTAACAATGTTTTCTTGTTAAAGAAAACATAGCTGGGGGGTGGGTAGTGCCCCCCCTTGCACGTTACTGTGGGCGTCCATGGACTTGATAGAACTGGCTGTAGATAATGAGTGTTAGGGTGTAATGAAGTGGACAATATAGAACTAGCTCAAGATAGGATAGGGATAGGGTGGATAAATGTCAAATAGGATAGGTTAGGGACTGGATACAACTAGGCAATAGGGAGTGTATGGAATGATACAATAGGTCAAGATAGGGAGGTGAATGGGTAGATGATACAATAGTCAATGGATAGGTAATATACAATATAGAACTAGCTCAAGATATGAGGTATGAGGGACTGATACAAGGAAAGATAGGGATAGGTGTAATGAGTGAATATGACTAGCTAGATAGATAGGTAATTACCTTGTAGTGCGACAATGAAGTTTCGAGTTTCTAACTTCATAGAGTAAGTGATTCTCGTATAAAGTGTATTTTTTGCTCAATGAGCCTTAAAAATTAAAACTTAAATGTGTGTATATATTCCCTGGGGCCATGGTTAACCGAAATCTATATATAATTCTTTAGATCAACGCTTCCCAAAATGTGATACGTGTACCACCAGTGGTACGTACAATTATTCCCAATGTTACGCCTTAAGAAGCCAGTAAAACAAGAAATTAAAGTCGGAAAAAGATAGGGGCTCATCAAATATTATAAATATACTACGATTAAGTTGAAACTAAAGTAAAACAAATTAAAAAAGTGGTTAGAAGGGTTCAAACCCTGATTCTAGCTCAAACGGCCATGAAAAATATACCGAAATAGTAAATATTCAGCATTATCTTGGTGGTACTCCAAATTACGGAAATTGATGGGGTGGTACTCCATTCAAAAAGTTTGGGAACCACGGCTGTAGATGAAGTATGGTCATGTACCTCAATATCTTTCTTTGTTGTTGGAGCTGTAAGCATTACCTGCGCTCCTGGTGTCACAACCGGTGACCCGAGGAATATGCAATATGCAAACAAGAGATTTCTTCGTGAAAAACTTTGTCTTCGGATATTCAACCATTTAAGTTAGTTGCATTTTTTTTGAACCATCAAATAAATAAAAGGTTCTGAGAAGAAAGTTTTATTGATTAAGTTTATATTCCTGTAAAGCATAAAAAAATTGAAGATCTATTTTAAAAGTTGGTACCTCTGAATATTTAAGGTGGTGGGGAAATAGGGACGCAAGAAAAAGCCAGTGTTTTTGCAGTTTTTATGGAAAAACATTTTTGACAAAATAAATACAATATTGCTCCAGTACAAACATTAATTTAATATTCTTCACATAGTATATCAACAGGTTGTTGGATATCTGTCAAGGGTGATCATATAATTTAAAAAGTGTAATCTAATGCCTCAATGAAGAAAATTATGGTCTAGTTTTCTTCTGGAGCAATATTTGACTTATTTAGCCCAATAAAAGTTTTGATCTAAAAACTGCAAAAGCCCTTACATTCTCTCAAATCCCATTCCATCCCACCTTAATTTGATTTCATCTTTAGGGTGTAGAAGAATAGATAGGGATACTCGGGTATTAAATAAGACGTTTTGTTCAAGCATAGCTCTTCACTGATTCAGGAAACTTATTATAATATATGATCTATTTTACAAGATAAATGACAGAAGGTTCCCACGGCTCGCACACGCCAAACGACTCGTTTCCGGCCGACCGAGGTAGATTTCGGTCGGCACCGCGTGTTTTGGAACATCCCAAGAGCACGGTGCATGCCCGTGGACAGACGCCGCCTGTTTAGGAGGCGGTAGCAGCGTCTTGTGACGTCACAAGACGGAAATACCCTCCGAGTGGTGCCTCTCCTTGTCTCTTTGAGAGGAGCTTTGCGTGCTCTGGATCTCGATGATTACGTTTGTAAGCGCGGTGATATGTGTATTGAAGTCTTCTCTGACGTGTCCAATGAAAATACTTTACTACACCCCTTGAGAGAGTGGTCGAAGGGAGCCAACTCTAGCTATAGGTGGCCCTAGTTTGAATCCAAGGAGTCCCCAACTATTGAATATTTTGCTACATTATCACCTCATCTTAATACCTGCTTGGGCTATACACACAGATTAATTACTATTATGAATTAAGGAGGAGGAGGAGGTTAGAACCTTAGAGTAAATTTACCCAGATTTGCGTGGGAGAAGAAGGGGAAACAAGGTTAAAACACCTTCAATACATCTGAGTGGGATTCGTACCTTGTTATTTGTGTCACCGGCAATTCAGTCAAACACTCGAGTGGTGAATTAGACCAATAATCAATTTTTGATGATTTGTTAGTTAATAACATATTATTTACATTATGTTTGTATGTATAATATTAAGTTTGCAGTATTCTGTTAATTTATTTTTAATTCGTGTTGTTTTATGATTAAAAAATATTGTATTTAAAATCTTTAAGAACTTTTTAAAAGAAATACTCTATGTTATGTATTTAATTAAATTTATAAAATCAACTTTATATATTTAATCAGACATATGTTTGTAAAGCAATTAAATATAAAAATCTTATTTCTAAATCTATAATTAAATATGTTACAACTGTCTTGAACCAAGGCTAAGGTGGAATCCGAGTAATTGAGCATAATTTGTATTAGAATCTGACACAAAGGTCATTTGAAATAGTGAATCACATGTGTAGATGTTTAGGAAAGCTAAAATACTTTATTTGGACCCAAAAAAAGAAAGGAACGAGATTTTCTCAGGGATGTGTTGCTAAATGTTTCAAGAATAACGCATATGTAATGTAAATTTAATAATTTTTTTTAATATCAAGGTAAAAAGTAAAGTTAAAAAGATTTTGGAAGCGTACATACTTATATGATGGCTCACTGTGATCCATACTACAAAATAAAGATGGATTCTGTCCAATTGGCAACGGGATTTTAGCACCTTGCGTCTTATCGGACACCATCTGTTGAATGTTTTACAAGTGAGACAACACCTGTTGCTGGCTCTATGTCCACCTATAAGCCAATCCCTGTTTCTAAATAAGAACCATCTGTTGACTGCTATAGAATACAACAAGCTCTCTGATTATGGCTATGAGGGATTCCCTGTATCTGAGCACCACACAGTAGCTATACAAACGCTGGGAATGATAAGTCATGTGATCTATTAACACAAGAGTATGTATGTATGGCCACATAACATGTGGACACTTTTGGCCTTGACGTAAGCTTTACTGTTCCTCAGCGATATTAATTGATGCAACTGAAATATATTTGTTGACCAATAAAGCAAAGGTACGACATTATGAAAGGTCAGAGTCGCACAAAAATATTTCTGAAATATTCTAATGATTCTAAAATTAATGTATATTTGATCTATTTAGATAATAAAATTTGATAAAAGGGTTTGTTGTCCAGCTTTTCTGCATTGTTCCTCTCTAAACTTGACTAAAATAGAGTTTAAGGTGGATTTACTTCCGTAAGAAGGAAATAACTTTATCTTTGCTAACTTATTTCCACTTAACCACAACCACTCCACTCATAACAGTTGATATTAGGTGATTAATCAACTATGGACTTATAGCGTCCGAAAACAATCAATTGTTTAATTAGTAGAAATTTAATTTATTAAATATTATATTCTATTATATTTAATAAATTAAATATAATAGAATATAAGATGTATTCATTGTTGACAATATTGTAATTTAAAAAGCTAATTTTTTTTATAAATAATTACAGAATTAAATTGAATTGAATAATGTTTTATTTCGTGAGTGAATCTAACGGGCAAACAAAGTTTATAGAGCAAAGTAAAAACCAACAATTTATCAGAACAAACCAAAGTGGAAAATCAGATAGAAAATAAAAATCCTTATATTAATTTCGTGGACAATAAGAGTAAAAACTCCTACCTATTAAGTTCAAAAGCTGAAAATATGGGTTTTCTATGTCGAATTCACTATCAACCGTGTAGTTAGAGAGGAGATAAAATTCAACTATTTAGTCTCACAGCTTGACCAAACGTTTGTAGAATATTATATATATTATAAAATATCATAACATCAGAAAGAGCCGATAAATATATTGCTGCAAAAGATAGACTTTTAGATATTTTCAAGAAAAGTGAAGACAAACGAATCAAGAAGTTAATTACCACTTTCAAACTTGGAGATCGAAAATTTATAAAGGTCCTACGTCGAATTAAGTAAGTTAACTCATTAGTCAAGGACGTTAATAAAAAGTGTTTCAAACACCAAGTATCGAAAAAATGCCTGATTAAGTAAAAATTATCCTCTTAAAAAATAAATAAATTCTCAATTAACTGGCCAAAATCGCAGATAAAATGGTTGGGATGAATCCGAACAATTAAATGTATACCACTGCAGTAAATTCTTACCCAGAGATTATTCAGATGATCGTGGGACTCAAGAAACGGACTGAGGCCTCAGGGATTAGAGACAAACAGAGAATCAGAAGCCGTGGAAGGAGCCAAAGTGGAGATTTACTTAAGAAACAATACGACCCAAGAGGCAAGTATTTTCTTTCCATTTTTGATTCAGTGAATGATGAAAGCCTTAAAAGTGAAAGCCACTTTGCCAGTGGTTGTGGAAGATGATCGCTAAAGCCGCGATTATCGTCTGTCAGGAAAAAAAAATTGTTTGGCGATTTATTGTGGATGGTGGAGCAGAATTTTATATTATTTAGTGTTGGAAAGACTTCAAACTCAATAGTAATGGTTTTAAATTTTATTCTTTGAATAGTTTAGTACAGAAACTCCAACATTTGGATCAAAAATTTTAACACTTGATCTCGGTTTTTGTCGACAGCTCCAATAGCCATTCATAGGGGCTACTTGGTCAAAAGGGAATTTTGGGGGCTGATTTATTCAACTAGTTCGACCTAATAATATATCTCAAAAAGTGAAAGCTAATTGAAGGGGTCACAAACTCTGTGTCAACGATGAATTCACCGTTATCACTGATAGATAAATAGTGAGCCCAGTATAAGACATGCAAGTTCAGAAATATAATTATTACCATCCAATCCGAACTTTACAACATCATCTTTGCTACCAAGCAATATAAAGCATGAAGTAAGATATCATATTCTAATTGAAGGTCAACCCATGCTTTCCCGACCCCAACATCTGGATCCAAAGAATCTCGAAGCTCAAAACAAGAATTTCGATTAGTAATCTATAACGAAATAATACAACCATCAAAATAATCGTTGGAAAATCTTCTCCAGATGGTAAATAAAAAGGATGGATCAGCTATCAAAGGTTCCTAACTTTTTCTAGCCTAGCAACCACTTCTGAGAATTTGGATGCAGAATACAGCCCCCAATTACACAAATTTAAATGTATGTCTAATTAAGTGATAATAAAATTACATGTTACATTGTGTATTCATATTTAATTATTTAAAACTAAATAACTACTAATGCTATGTATAACCATAAACTCTTTTATTGTGGAACTACTTATGAATAAAACACACGTTAAAACATAACTAAGGTTAATTGTTTATAAACATAAGTAATTAAACGTACTGTCAAAATTATAAAATTATATCAAAATTATATGAAATAAATATATTTAAGACCATTTTATTAAATATTTTTTGCCTGTTATAAATATCATAAAATTATTGATGTAGTATCCATAATAACTAAAACGCCCCCAACCACGCCTTACAACTTAACATCCCTGGGGGCGGTACCGCCTAGGTTGTGAAACACTGATTTAGACCATGTGATTATTATAGTGTGTAACATGTCAATTAAAACTTTGATAATTTATGACAACAGAAACGAAAGAAAGAATTAATATCAACATATTTAAGAATCATCTGCTCAAGATTTATTTTCCGTGACTGGATGAAGTCAAATATATAATCATGATTTTCCCGAGGGTGAAACACGTGGTTTTTAAGAGACGTTAAATTTTTATAACTACTGTAGCAGATTCCAAAGAAGAGAATTAAACGGACATATTTAGTTATAATACGCTTCAATATCTACTCATCGTATTAAGATGTTCTTGGGGGCCTCGCCATCCTGTTAGGAGAAAACATTAAAGATCAACATTATGGCGGCTTCAAAACGTGATTTCTCGTCTACTTCTCTTGCGCAAAGAAGTGTAGAATGAACTCGACCCAGCGACCCGCTTCGCTCAGAGTTGCTAAGTGTCATTTCAACAAACCTTACTTTCCCCTCACCCCGCAAGCTGTTCTCCCTCTTTTGTTTCCCTTTCACCTTTCTTTCATCCGTCTCTCTTTCTCTATGATTATGAGTTTATCACCTATTTTGTTTTGTTTAGTTCAAGTCCGATTTGAAAGTATAAAAAGGCTGTTCCACAGTTTCACGGTATGGCAATCTATCACAACGTAGCTCCGAAGAAGGGACTCCTGATAACTCGCTCAAACGACGGAACCATGCAGTATTGGGCGTGGGATCCACCACCAGGAGGATGTTATGCAATTTCATAAGTATCCTGTCGTCGTTTTCAAGTCTATTTGACTTTAGAGTCTATTCTTTGTAAAACTAGACAATGTCTGTCAATATATTATGATTGACAACTTTTATGTTGTGTTTATGATCTTTATAGTCGAAAGCGACTTTTATTTTTTGTAATTTTCATATTCAGTCGAATTGACTGTAAACTCATTTTAAGTCTATCAGACTTATAAATTATGATGTTTATTTAATTTGTTGTATGTAGTGAGCCTGTGACTAAGGGGTTAGAGACAAAATGACTCGTATATGTAGCAAGTCCTTCAGACTTGATATATTAGTCCTAGCAGTTATTGTTCTCTTGTACAGTTTCAAAATATGAGCCTTCTGCTCTAGATATAAGAAGGATTTAATTTTAAATCCTACTGGTCCGTAAAAGTTCCATAAGACTGGTCAATGTTTCTCATGACGCCGTGGACGTCATGTGCATTTGTTAATATTCAGTATGGCTTCAACCAGCATGTCTGTCCTTGTTTAAATCCCTGTTGTTGTTTTTTTAGTTCTATCTTTGAGTTGGGCAGGTAGTCACGCTTCGCGTGTGGTATTAACTGGGGTGAGTAAACCGCGGAACTCCGCTTGACTCAAAGTGGGGTCCACGCAGATAATACCGTTTTTCTTTTTGCCCACTTTGGATTCCTACATTATCAGTATGGCTTTTAGGTGTAATTCAAATTAGTGCTGCATCCCAGAGAGAGTGAGTCACTATATGTTTGTACTATTGAATGCTTCGGCAGTACCTATAGGTAAATAGACCAGCCATAGTACTATTTTTGTTGACACCTCTTTGTTAGCCATCGAACAATGTAATAAACATACCTTTCTATTGCTTTTCAAGATCCGATGCCTTTTAATTCTTACGCTACAGTTACAATCAAGCAAGATTGATTAGATTATAAATTGTGTCAAAATCCTAGATGTATACGATTTTTAGTTAATTTTCATCAATAATTACCTTACTGTTTTCTCTTCTAGAAACACCTGACTGTAGCCCGGCACCAGCCCAGCTTTTGTCATCACTGCCAGACCATCACCTTTTTCTATTTGATTTGAACAAACTTAATTCTAGTGTTCATGTATTCATGTTGTATATTTAATATTTAATCCTTTTGTTATAGTAAATCTATTTGCTATCTAAATTGTTCAATCTATTTTAGATCATGTCACCTTGTCTTAGTTTACATTCCCCTAGTTAGGGTCTAAGTGTAACAAGTGGTTATATAAGATTAAGTAAGCAGACGTTTCCAGACCAATCTGAATTATCCATGAATTGTGGAAAGAGTCGATCTTTAGTCATTTGAAATGCATACTTTCTAAAGACAAATATTCTTTAATCAATATTTTATAGGGATATTGGGCAAAGGTGGGTTAAAGGACGTACAGGTTGTATGAGTTTATGTGGAAAGCAACAGGAGTTTTACACGTAGACTTCTAAATAAGTCCAAAAGTTCATGTGTATATAATTATGTCCTTTGTTCGATTATTTTAGAGCCACCAGTTCATATTCTGTGTTCACTGTTGGTTGGCAGTCAGTACATCCCTGTTTGTGTACAGAGTGTGGTAGATACATACGAACGTGGAATGTGTATTGCTAGGCTCAGTTCACCGTTGATATCCAAGGCATGTTGGACACCAAGCACTACGGATACTACTAGCCGAAGTCAGTACAGTATGTTTCTTCAAAAGGCAGTGTGATCATTGATTGATCATTCCAATAGTAAAATGGCGGAAATGCATCTAATATGTGGACTTGCTGGGTGTAATTCGGGGCCAGCGAGATATCTGTACGTGGAACGCTTTCAAAATCCTAATCTTTCAAATAAGAAAAATGGCAGAGAATCGACGAGCGGCTGAGATATAGTGGTTCATTCACTAAAAGGAGTGGGGACGCTAGTAGACTACTCTGAACGGGAACTGTGGCGTCGAAGGATCGTGTTCTCACGCACATTTATGATAATCCTGGTGAGAGTATCCAACGGATAGTAGCCGCAGAAAGCGTGAGATATCGACGAGTTTGAAAAATTTTACGGGAACAACTGTTTCTCCTGTATCACCTTCACTAAGAACAAGATCTTTCTGACGCTGACTACCCACGAGTGGAGCTTGTATATAATTTCTATATATGTACAGTATCTATCAGCACTTTGCATCATCTGTGTTGTTTACGGATGAGGTAGGCTTCACAAGGGAGGGTGTGTTAAATTTACACCACACCCATTACCGGGGTTCTGAGAATCCACACACTATAGCGCAGTTACCCCACAATTAACAATTCAGTGCAGAAATAGCTGGCAACAATTTAGCCGGGCCTTACGTGTTACTTGGACGTTTGACAGTACTATCTTACTGTACCCTTTTGTTACAACCGTTACTGTGCCACTTGCGGATGCCCCGTTGGAAATGATAAGCCGTATTTGGGTCATGCATGCTGGGATGCCACCTCATTTCAGTAGAGCGGCTGGAGCCTTTCTGGATAGATGGTTTCCAAAAAAGCGAATAGGCCAATTGCCTGGTCTGCGCAATCCTCTTATTTCACTCAATTGGACATTTGACTGTGCCTGAGTGAGTTACTCCAGTAAATACCAGAGCCGTAGATGTGCCGAAACATGTAGAATTCTAAGGCCATCTAGATGCCTATAAAGGAGCAAAGGAATTTCAGATAAGATAATAGAATTCAATTAACTGTCATATAATTCAACATTTTGTCAATTGTCAAAAAATGTTTATTTTTTCATATTAATTATTTTCAGTTATATTACAACCTAACATTATTCCTCTAGTCAGTTCATACTAATTATCTATATAGTTTACTTATGTTAAATTATTTGTGTTTCTTTTATATTTTTAATTTGTTAAACATGTTACCTTGACTCACATTTTTAATGTGTTATTTTAATTATGTTTCGATATCTTAAATTATATGTGTATTAATCAATGGACTATCCATTTTAATTAATTTATATAGACATATTGGAGAAAATTTTTTGTAATTTTCATATAATTCTTTTTCTATATACTTTATTACACTAAATATTTCATATTGAATTCTATAAAGATAGCTTAATATTGCTTACTTATTACAACTTCATCATGTATTTCAAAAATATTTAACTAGTTAGCTCCCTGAGATGTTGAACTCACTCATCACTTTATAAAAAAATTAGCAATTTGGTCATGTTTACTTAAAAACATTTTCCACTGTAAAATAAAGCAATAAAAGATGGAATTTGTTAATATTTCTACAGGATTTTGATACCTGTCTACCAATGTACTGCTTTATAACCTCATGGAAGTTGCCCTAAAATGTTCATACTAATACGTCAATAAACTTTTCAAAACATATTGTAATTTAGCGTGTGATATATTATTAAATAACTTATGGGAAATTCAGATCAACACCCTAAACAACATGGCTATACGAAATTTCATTCAAATCGAACACTAAATAACGAATTAAAAAATCTATCCCAAATTTGAAATATTAAGAAGTGTTAAGAACTTAATTTTTTGTTAATGTAGTCTACTTAAGCAAATGAAAAATTATAAGAGTTGTAACAATGTAACACAGCCCTATTACTCCTCTTCCTTAATTGTTGCATTGAACCTATTTAAATTGCTTTCATGAAACCATTTTAATAAACAATGAAATAAGATACATCAGTTCAATTCAAGTTAGTATGGCTACTTGCTAGAAAAATTATTGTGTATTTCAGAAGTCAAACATAAACACTAACTCAATGTCCTCAATTCATCAGTCAGAGCTTTCGATAAGAAAACTGCGTATAACCCGAATGGGTAGTAAGACGTGGTGCTAATAATAATAATAAACCAATAGAATGTTGCGTAATATTTACTGCATTTATGACCTCAAAATTTAATTAAGCCCTAATTAAGGCATTGATTGTACAACATATGATAATTTGAATCATTAAATTGTGACAGTCTATCAGCAACGACAGTCACAACTAAAAACACTAAACAATAAATATAACATTGGCTGACAATGCTGCCACTCCAAACATTGATGGTTGAGGGAAATTTTGCTACTGGGCGGACTCATGTTCCCTTATGATTCGTTTCTATACCACATTCAGCATACACTCACCGGCCGTTGTCTCTGTCTAACGCTACTAGACTACTTGATTAACTAACATTTCTACAATCTACTAACCAAGGAATATCCTTTAAGTGTTTGATGATCTTTGAAGTCGGGATTTTTGGTAGATTACGGATCAACAATTGTGAAATTTTAAATTTGTCTGCACAAGTCTGTAGTTAAGGACTTTCATAATATAAAGTAACGGGGTACAGAATAAGCCTATGAATTACCAATTCCAAATTTAAAATCTCACAAAATTCCCAACTTTCAAACTTTTAACCAACATTGGGAGGGGGGGGGGGGGAACGACACCTCAAACACCCCCCGCACCGCCTTGGCGTGACGACCCTTCTTTTTATTTATGTCCAGAATGCATTGTAATATCCTCGGAGTATACAATAACAAGAACAATAAAATTACACACTAGGTTTATTAGAATATGTTTATTTATTTATTGGGTAAGGCAAGTGAAACACAAATGAAGTTATTGTTACACTACATTTTTAATGTCAGAACAATGTGACTTGTTAAGTAAAAATCAAAATATATTTAAATATATCCTTTGTGTTGTAAATATTTTAGTGCCAACACAAATTATGATGCATATAAAACTTAATGTATAAAGTTATCTGTATTTTTAAAAATGGATTTTAGTAATGTTTACTGCTCGAGAAATATATATTTTATGCTTATTTAAATCCTTAAGTTAAAATTAAAATATGAATGTATTTAAAAGCATTATATTCAAAAATTTTGTGATAGTATAGATTGTACCTGTTACATTACAGGTATAACACCATACAATAATAGCTTAGTATTAATTGAATTCAATTTACTCATTTATGACTTTATTACAAGAAGTTTCGGTATATTAAAAACACATTTTCCTCTATTGATTTTTGAGCTCATCTATACTTCCATGTCGTATTTATTCGTTTCAAATACAAGTACAA
Organism: Timema cristinae; assembly: GCA_039000515.1. NCBI lineage: Eukaryota > Metazoa > Arthropoda > Insecta > Phasmatodea > Timematidae > Timema > Timema cristinae. Next base: position 14,404,006 of record JBCFYV010000003.1, read on the forward strand.
TGCAATTTTCTTATTTTATATTGATTGATTGTCAGAAATTAATGGTCGCCTTTCATTTTACTTTAAATGTTTTAAATCTGTTTAAATGCACCCAAGTTGATTTTTATTTTAAATATAATTTAAAAAATCTAACACTGATTATATTATAAAAATATTAGATGACAGATCCATGAATTATTAAGTTACTAGCTTATTAATTATACAATTATCTTTACAGTAGTAATTTATCTTTTGTGTGTGTTCTGATAGTAAATTTGTAGTTTACTTATCTTTATTAATCACATCAACTAAAGAAGTTAACACGGATATTATGTCTGTTCAAAAATTCACTCTGTGATTCTTCTATTTTAATATGTGAATTATTAAAAATATATTTGATATAAGTAATCTTCAAACTTCATGCTATATTCTGTGCACCTCAATAGTCACAGCAAACAATGTGTTACAAGAGAAGTTTAAGGCAAGTCAAAAATTCAAGTCCATCTTAAAACTATGATATTTTCTCCTAACTTAACATTTCAATAAAAATGCTTTGAAATATTTAAGCAATTTATTCTTTGAACTAACATTTAGAGACTTAATTTCTTTCATGGTTATTAATTCGATTTCTGTTGAATTTAATTTGGTTTCATTTCACCAACATGTTTTTAAAATAATTTTGTTCATGATGCCGTGTTGTAAAAACACAGCTCTTTGTTACATCATATAAATATGATTATAAAGCTAATATAATAAGTCCATACGACATAATTAACAAGAAAATTTAATTCATGATCAACAAGTATTAATTGGTCCCGAACCATTACATGTTTTATGATAAGCAAAATGGCATCGTAGGTCATGCCTTTAAGCTTAGAAACATAAGAAGAGAAAAAGTCAGATAACTTTGCGATTTTAATAAATTGCTAAAGAAAATAAATCAAGTGTATCCTGTGTAGACAAACAAACCACAAATTACTCAATCTACATTATTCTACTGACGCTTTCACAGTAAATATGTATGAACGCTGGTGCTTGTGCTGCTTTATGTATTAGGAAAACTCTTAACAATGTGCAGTTGGGGTCCATTTAGTGTTTGTTGTTAAATGAAATACACAATATACAACCGTATCGATTCTCAACCATTACAAAACGTAATTTTTATAATATTAATATACCACCGGGATAAAACCAATTTGGTTTGGCATATGTGGAATATATGCCGAAGAATATAGTATTAAAAACCATGGATATAAATGTTTTTTCTACATCCATTATTTTTTAGATTCAATTTAGAAAATTAACACTAACATAACTAAACCTCTATGAAAAGATATAGTCGGATGACTCAAAATGATATACATATTATTATTTGATATTTAATTAAACAATTACACACAGTGTAAATGTGTAAATAAGATACAATTTCATTGAAATTATCACAGAGAATTTGAAAATGGTAATCTTGAAAAGTTTATAATAAAGAATCTATTTGTATATCCGTGAACTTTTAGCTACCAATGAAAGCTAAATGGTAGAAAAAAAAGGTTAATGATAAACTATAGAGTGTAGCATGTGTGGGAATAGTATCAAAACATGGGAAAATAAGAGGATCAAAATATAAATAGAACTAAAAATAAACAAAGGCTATCATTAGGAACGAGTGGGCCACCAAAGTTTTGTAAACACTACAAGTGCAGCTACAAATAATCAATATATTCTTATGTAGAATTAATGAAAACGTGCATACAAATAAGTAATGTTTCATATTAAAAAGTGCTGATACAAAAAATTAAACATTTAAATAAATAAAGGCGATGTCATATTATTTATGATAGTGTTAAAATACAAGTTTCTAGATTATTTGAATAAAACATATTATATACCAAAGTACGAAACAGCCAAAATACGAGTGTGACTGTAAGATCATCATTGATTTTCCTTAAACTTGTGTAGAGTTAGTGTTTGGTTATCCTGAGGCGAGGAGCTCTTGTAAACCTTACGGGAAGAGAATGGCCTTGATTAAAAGTTTATCTAGACACAGTAATGGGACAAGTAGGCTGAGGGTGTCCAAGGATATTTTAATTAGAGTATTGACGTATGAGGAATGATGATGTTCACATGACTAAGCCAGTCAAAACATTATGTTCACATGTCTGGTCTAGGCAGAGCTTTGGTAAGGAATGATGAATATATTCACATGCTGAGGTAGACAGAGCTTTGGTAAGGAATGATGAATATGTTCACATGGCTGAGCTAGACAGAGCTTTGGTAAGGAGTGATGAATATATCCACATAGCTGAGCTAGACAGAGCTTTGGTAAGGAATGATGAATATGTTCACATGGCTGAGCTAGACAGAGCTTTGGTAAGGAATGATGAATATGTTCACATAGCTGAGCTAGGCAAAGCTTTGGTAAGGAATGATGAATATGTCTACATGGCTGAGCTAGGCAGAGCTTTGGTAAGGAATGATGAATATGTTCACATGGCTGAGCTAGACAGAGCTTTAGTAAGGAATGATGAATATGTTCACATGGCTGAGCTATACAGAGCTTTGGTAAGGAATGATGAATATGTTCACATAGCTGAGCTAGGCAGAGCTTTGGTAAGGAATGATGAATATGTTCACATAGCTGAGCTAGGCAGAGCTTTGGTAAGGAATGATGAATATATCCACATAGCTGAGCTAGACAGAGCTTTGGTAAGGAATGATGAATATGTTCACATGGCTGAGCTAGACAGAGCTTTGGTAAGGAATGATGAATATGTTCACATAGCTGAGCTAGACAGAGCTTTGGTAAGGAATGATGAATATATCCACATAGCTGAGCTAGACAGAGCTTTGGTAAGGAATGATGAATATATCCACATAGCTGAGCTAGACAGAGCTTTGGTAAGGAATGATGAATATGTTCACATAGCTGAGCTAGACAGAGCTTTGGTAAGGAATGATGAATATGTCAAATGGCTGAGCTAGGCAGAGCTTTGGTAAGGAATGATGAATATGTTCACATAGCTGAGCTAGACAGAGACTTTGGTAAGGAGTGATGAATATATCCACATAGCTGAGCTAGACAGAGCTTTGGTAAGGAATGATGAATATGTTCACATAGCTGAGCTAGGCAAAGCTTTGGTAAGGAATGATGAATATGTCAAATGGCTGAGCTAGACAGAGCTTTGGTAAGGAATGATGAATATATCCACATGGCTGAGCTAGACAGAGCTTTGGTAAGGAATGATGAATATGTTCACATAGCTGAGCTAGACAGAGCTTTGGTAAGGAATGATGAATATGTCAAATGGCTGAGCTAGGCAGAGCTTTGGTAAGGAATGATGAATATGTTCACATTGCTGAGCTAGACAGAGCTTTGGTAATGAATGATGAATATGTTCACATAGCTGAGCTAGGCAGAGCTTTGGTAAGGAATGATGAATATGTTCACATAGCTGAGCTAGGCAAAGCTTTGGTAAGTAATGATGAATATGTCAAATGGCTGAGCTAGACAGAGCTTTGGTAAGGAATGATGAATATATCCACATGGCTGAGCAAGACAGAGCTTTGGTAATGAATGATGAATATGTTCACATAGCTGAGCTAGGCAGAGCTTTGGTAAGGAATGATGAATATGTTCACATAGCTGAGCTAGGCAGAGCTTTGGTAAGGAATGATGAATATGTTCACATAGCTGAGCTAGGCAAAGCTTTGGTAAGGAATGATGAATATGTTCACATAGCTGAGCTAGACAGAGCTTTGGTAAGGAATGATGAATATGTTCACATAGCTGAGCTAGGCAGAGCTTTGGTAAGGAATGATGAATATGTTCACATAGCTGAGCTAGACAGAGCTTTGGTAAGGAATGATGAATATGTTCACATAGCTGAGCTAGGCAGAGCTTTGGTAAGGAATGATGAATATGTTCATATAGCTGAGCTAGGCAGAGCTTTGGTAAGGAATGATGAATATGTTCACATAGCTGAGCTAGACAGAGCTTTGGTAAGGAATGATGAATATGTTCACATAGCTGAGCTAGGCAGAGCTTTGGTAAGGAATGATGATATGTTCATATAGCTGAGCTAGGCAGAGCTTTGGTAAGGAATGATGAATATGTTCACATAGCTGAGCTAGACAGAGCTTTGGTAAGGAATGATGAATATGTTCACATAGCTGAGCTAGGCAGAGCTTTGGTAAGGAATGATGAATATGTTCATATAGCTGAGCTAGGCAGAGCTTTGGTAAGGAATGATGAATATATCCACATAGCTGAGCTAGACAGAGCTTTGGTAAGGAATGATGAATATGTCAAATGGCTGAGCTAGGCAGAGCTTTGGTAAGGAATGATGAATATATCCACATAGCTGAGCTAGACAGAGCTTTGGTAAGGAATGATGAATATGTTCACATAGCTGAGCTAGGCAGAGCTTTGGTAAGGAATGATGAATATATCCACATAGCTGAGCTAGACAGAGCTTTGGTAAGGAATGATGAATATGTCAAATGGCTGAGCTAGACAGAGCTTTGGTAAGGAATGATGAATATATCCACATGGCTGAGCTAGACAGAGCTTTGGTAAGGAATGATGAATATGTTCACATAGCTGAGCTAGACAGAGCTTTGGTAAGGAGTGATGAATATATCCACATAGCTGAGCTAGACAGAGCTTTGGTAAGGAATGATGAATATGTTCACATAGCTGAGCTAGGCAAAGCTTTGGTAAGGAATGATGAATATGTCAAATGGCTGAGCTAGACAGAGCTTTGGTAAGGAATGATGAATATATCCACATGGCTGAGCTAGACAGAGCTTTGGTAAGGAATGATGAATATGTTCACATAGCTGAGCTAGACAGAGCTTTGGTAAGGAATGATGAATATGTCAAATGGCTGAGCTAGGCAGAGCTTTGGTAAGGAATGATGAATATGTTCACATTGCTGAGCTAGACAGAGCTTTGGTAATGAATGATGAATATGTTCACATAGCTGAGCTAGGCAGAGCTTTGGTAAGGAATGATGAATATGTTCACATAGCTGAGCTAGGCAAAGCTTTGGTAAGTAATGATGAATATGTCAAATGGCTGAGCTAGACAGAGCTTTGGTAAGGAATGATGAATATATCCACATGGCTGAGCAAGACAGAGCTTTGGTAATGAATGATGAATATGTTCACATAGCTGAGCTAGGCAGAGCTTTGGTAAGGAATGATGAATATGTTCACATAGCTGAGCTAGGCAGAGCTTTGGTAAGGAATGATGAATATGTTCACATAGCTGAGCTAGGCAAAGCTTTGGTAAGGAATGATGAATATGTTCACATAGCTGAGCTAGACAGAGCTTTGGTAAGGAATGATGAATATGTTCACATAGCTGAGCTAGGCAGAGCTTTGGTAAGGAATGATGAATATGTTCATATAGCTGAGCTAGGCAGAGCTTTGGTAAGGAATGATGAATATGTTCACATAGCTGAGCTAGACAGAGCTTTGGTAAGGAATGATGAATATGTTCACATAGCTGAGCTAGGCAGAGCTTTGGTAAGGAATGATGAATATGTTCATATAGCTGAGCTAGGCAGAGCTTTGGTAAGGAATGATGAATATATCCACATAGCTGAGCTAGACAGAGCTTTGGTAAGGAATGATGAATATGTCAAATGGCTGAGCTAGACAGAGCTTTGGTAAGGAATGATGAATATGTTCACATTGCTGAGCTAGACAGAGCTTTGGTAAGGAATGATGAATATGTTCACATAGCTGAGCTAGACAGAGCTTTGGTAAGGAATGATAAATATATCCACATGGCTGGTCTAGGCCGCGTACTGGAACAAGAAAGCTGAAGGTGTTCGCATTGGGATGAGCCTGGTATCTCCATCCTTGGCATTCACCACCATGTAGTCTCGTCCGTTGATGTTCTGCCTCTTGCCTGTGTCACCTCCGAGACCTCCGATCAGTACAGTGGAGTAGGGGGGCGGGTACAGGTGAGACTTCTTATAGGACAATTGCCTGTGGGCACACAAACGCAAATAGGGAAGGTGGCAAAGACAATAGAAAAAAACAACATATTATTAGGTTTAAATTGACAATGCATTTAATTCGAGTAAACGTAACTTTCTTGCTAATTCAAACTAGAGCATTAATAGGTATATATTTATATATAGGCTATTTTAATTTGACCAAATTTGAAGAATAGCTGACAAACCTCTTATGTGACAGAAGAAGAAAGTAGAAAATATTACAGCACATTTATAATATCTATATTTATTGGAAAGTTTGACTGATGTAGTCGTATTTTATGTAGGTCACACTATGTGCCTAAGTTCAATCATTTGACTTTTAATAAAATGGTGAGGGTGCAAGTAAAAATGTAATAAAATAATTTAAAAAAAATGACAGCTGAATTATTCCACTGCTGAAGTCGTGTGGGAAATAATGAATAGTGGTAGTAGGAAATGGGAAGAGTATACTTTTGAAACTCTGTAGCTTGTGTCTTTTGATGCACCATAATGGCGTGCCTCCCAAAAATTTCCACAACTGATAATATATTTTTCAAAAAAATATTGATTTAATGGCTTTTCTCAACAGCACTTTAATGGCCTTACATTTCATCAGGAACGTTACTGTGGACATTTTATCTATTTATTTATTTTGTAAAAGATTGTATCTTTGAAATATGCACTTTATAGTGTTAGGTGGTACAGCACTTAAAACTGAGTGGTCTACATTTTTAGATATTATTAAGGGGTTTATTTTGCTACCTATCCACTTTACTAACGTGCTATTCGTGTGGATCTCGACTGCTGAGGATAAGGGAAGATTTAGGTTCGAATCTCGGTCGGGTGAACTGTGGGTGGTTTTTCCTAAATGGTTTTACACTCTCCCTCCACGCAAATGTGGGCTCACTTACTCTAATTCAAGTTTCCTAATTCCTAATCCATTAACGTAATTAGTACTTCAAGCGTATAGCCCAAATGGGTAGTAAGACGTGGTGCTAAGTAATAAATAATATAAGATCATCATAGCCTTTTTGAAATAAAAACCCTGTTGCAACTATTATTTTAGGTCAAGTAGTATTTATTTTAATGTTTCTGATTTTATATTTATTTAACGTGCCTAGAAATAAGGTTAAAAAGTTAATAAAGACTTACTTTTAATAAATTTGTGTTGAAAATCTTACTCATAAAAGTGCACAGTTAGACATATATCTTAAATTACGGACAATATGACAAAAACTTTTACTGTTGGAACTATGCTCTATTGAAAATTGTGATAAATAACTCTCAAATACCCCAACCTTTCGGACATCGAAATAGATCACCATAGAATACATGAACTAAACCATTAACCTACCATAAAACTATTGCCATCATTCAAACCCCCTCATTTTTCACCACTCATTGTTTCAGACTACCCATATATTAGGCAGCAGGGGGATATAGGGGGTGTGGCCACACCCCAATGGCTCCGAGAAAATTTATTTTGTAACGAAATAGTAGAAGGGAAATGGTGAACTGGAAAATACCTTTTTTGGTTACACTATATCATTATATTGAGAGTCTGGCTTAATTGGTAGCACAGTTTGTGGAATGATTAGTCAGTAGGCCTACTAATGTATCGTTGCTCAGGGAACGCCTGAACTATAATCATTATTATTATTATTAGTACCACTTCTTACTACCCGTTCGGGTTGTACGCACTTACACTAATGTGTAATGGTAGGGTGATTGTGAGATAAAATGGAGGACCTACAGTTTAACGTGGGATCCGAACCACGGTTGAGGCCTGGCATTCACACATTCACAAGTTGTGATTAATACATGTCTTGTCAGAGGTGAAGGAAGGGTTTGTCAATCATATAAATCTGTGCCAGGACCAAGGATTTAACACCGGACCCCTAGCACAAAAGTCCGACACCTTACCCCTAGACCACCAGTTCACTGACGCCAAATTATTAATCGTACACCCTTTCCGTGGAAGCTCTTTCCATGTCCCGATGAGATAAGGTGATGGTGATAGTAAATATGAGGGTGTAGAACCAGTGGAAATTCTTAACCTAAATTAAGTCTAACTAACCAAACCCTGGTGACCGTTGGGGTAGTTCCCCTTTCTTGAGAACTACCCACAGTACCATCCGGGAATCGATCCCTGGACCCCTATATTCTTATCCTGGTGCGCTGACCACTACACCATGGGCCGAATTTTGGTAGTATTGAGAAACAACCTCGTGTATGTAGTAAGGAACCACACACGTATTACGTAACGTACTTGAGGGGTGAGGGGTTCATCGTAGCGTTATGCTGCGTCACATGGAGAGGGGGTGTTTAGGCTAGCGTAATGTAACGAAGTTTTAGTTTATAAAGCAAAACAAAAAATGTTTGAATTTATCAAATTAAATTAACAAATAAAAATGTTTGACTAAAAATGGCATCGTTTATTCAAATTCCTATTATTTGTTAAACTTATAAGATCCAAAGTGAAAATAACTGGTCTAATAAATAACTAAAACTAAAATATCCCATTTGAAAACGACTAGGAAAAGGTGCTTTTAGTTTAAACTGGAAGAGTTACGTAATTTTAGGGATATAAAGGGGGGGGGTTGCCAAAGGGTTATGGAGCATGATATAGGGGTAAAGGGTGGGGGGTGAAAAAGGCCTAAAATTACGTTATGTAATACACGACCCCTAAGTCTATGTGCAGCGTGGGAGCAGTGTTTGACCTTGAATGACAGATCCGAATCGTGGTGATTTAATGCAACCTGTGTGTGCTTTGTTTATTTTATCTTGCAGCTAAAGTCAACATTGTTAACTTGTGTGAATTGTAGTGTGTTTACGTTGGATGTTAGTATTTTTATTTATTTGTTACCTCTTATGTCTGAAAGGACTCTCATGGATAACTGGTTAAATGAATCAGTGAAAAAAGTTACAAAACGGGAATTAACAGAAACCCATGACCTGAGCATAGTATCTGACACATTTACTTCGTCTGATGATAAACCAGTTTTGTTTCACACTTTCTCTGGTATCTACTGAAGAATGCCATATTTTCCAAGATACCATCTCAATACACCTGACCGGAATTCGAACCCCGATATCCCTGCCGTTGGCAGTCTAGTCCAATACGACAGTTACGCCTTAGACCATGCGGCCATCGAATAGGTATGAATTTATTTAATATAATAGATAATTATTTGTATTTGTAGCCCAAATACAATTAAAATTTGTCATAAATCTAAATTATTTGGCTTTAAAAGAATATAGTAATTAGGATACACATTGAGAAATAACATCATAATAATTCAGTTTAATACAATATAATGCACAACATTACCTTAAAGCCATTCTCATTTAGCCAGTCGGAATAAAGGATTCTATCCGCTCTCCAAATACTTCCCATTGCAGACGTTATTAATGTTTCTGATAACATACCCTTGATCATGTGTGTCGAGAACGCGACTGGCAGAGAACTTCTTCAGGACACGGAAACCATACTCTGCTAGGAATACGATTACCGCCACAGCGTAGCCTGACATCACGATGATATAGGTCATGAACAGGTCAGAGTTCCTCAGCTGACGCTCTTTGCTGCCCAAGTCCAATGGACAGATCTTCGTTGAAGGCAGGTGTCTTTTCATTAAATGCTTTATTATCCCTGTCTCGACCAACGACATGATACTAAGAGCAAACAAAGAGAACCATTTAATAATGATTTCAGTTGTAGAATACAAGAAATTAAGAAAATTTAATGAACCAAAATATATTCTTAACATTTTTAATTAAATCTAAAATGAATCAGCCTGACCTATATTTAAATGGTATTTGACGATACTATTATTCATATCAGATCTGTAGCCATGTTACATAAAATGACTTCAACAAATTACACTATCAAATATTTCAAAATTATTTGTGTTGTCACTTGCTTAAATTTATTCTGCTACAATGGCTGAAGGATAATTTAGGATACGGCCATACTTGCGACACGATCACCGCAATATAAACTCTGCGAACGGGAAGCCAGCACGAAAAGCCTTGTTCTGTATGCAGGTAACCAAACTAGGCAACAGCTGCCTGGCAACAACCTTAGCTTTAACGTGCTATGGTCTAAGCATGGAAGTGATGCAAAGCACCCCTGGACATCGGGGCCCAGGGAAGTTTCTAGGCTGGTACCTAAAAAGCTCCAATCCCCGCATCCCGAGGGGTGGGGTGATCCGGTTCAGGCCGGATGCCTAGGGAGGTGATAATTAACTCCTCCTCCACTTCCAGTCACTCACTGGTAGGACCAGCACCGGGGGTTCGTGCCTTCTACCTATACAGGGTGGTAAAAGAAGCCATTTACTTCCACTCGCAGAAGTGACCTTATGATCTCCACTCTTTCCCATGTGTAGGGGAATGGGATTACGCCCATTGCGCGTGGGAAAGTAATTCCCCACTCCTCGTGCGTACGAGTGGAGGTGCCCATTTTCTAGCCCATCTCCTTCCTACTGTCCAGGTTAGCACCGGAGCTCTAAAACGGCTCACAGCACGAATGGAAAGGCCCAGAACCCCTAGAAACGAGGCCCGTTGGCCCAAAATTCTACATGTCCGGACCCAAAGGCTCAGACTCCCCCACGCTGCCAATGCCATCACTCGTTGGCATTTAAACTCACTATTCCACAGAGTCCAACCCATTTCTGGACCGCTACCTCAAGCAAGCTCGTGACGTGGGCTTTCAGCCCAGCCCTCTGTAATGCTTATAACTAAAGTAGTCAGACGGAAGCATACCAGTTCGCAGGGCCACCCCGAGCACCTGTAGGTAACCGATGCAAGCATCAGTCAACCTGGCGAAAGCGAGCTGGTTGAAAACGTGTTCGACTTTGGGTCTCCAAAATACATAGCATTGCTTGGCATTCTGGCGACCAGGTCACAAGTATGGCTGTGGCCTTAGAAATCAAACTTTTAATGATGCATCGGCTCATGGCAGAATAAATTCGTCAAATAATAGAGGATTCTTCTCATTTTTATGCATGAAGATAAAAGAAAAGTCAGATCATGCTAAGTTGTGGTATCGACATATCACCTCCAAATCAAGTTTGATGGTAAGTCGTAGCTATACAAGTTAACAACTTCCCATCCCCTTGTTATTGAAATAACTGTTACTTAGACTACACTAGCAGCCAACCTCCTCCCCTCTTTAGTAACGGAACTAAGGGCCCTTTTATATGGCGTTTCATGAGGCGTGACAAGTGTGACGTGCGTCCTGGGAATTTGCTTTTATACAAGCAACATATGCCCTACGTCATGAAAAGGGTGAGAGGAAATAAAAATAGAAGCCAGGGTTGCAGATCCACTAGTGATGGATTCGTTTATAGTTGCCATTTCAGGAACAAATAAAGTGGTAGACAATAAAAACTCAACCACAAATAAAAACACTCCCCCTACCTGTCACAGAAGTACACTGATACCGGTACTAAGATACACCGAGGTTCCAACACAAGTGACGGAGAGGTTGGTTGCCCTGCAGTCTCGCCAGCACGGAGTCACAAGCTGACGGCTTATAAAATTCCCCATTGAATATAATGTATCTTGGATCGTCTTACGTCATTTTGACGTGGCGTCTATAGGTTATTTCTTTTATACAATCTTTTGTTACGCGCATTCTTTAAATACACTGAAAACAATGATTGCTTTTACACACTGCCGCATGTCATTTATGCCGTCATGATCTGAAAAGTGTGTCGTAGTAACCTATAGACACCACGTCAAAAATGACGTAAGACGATCCAAGATACATTATATTCAATGGCGAATTTTAAAAGCCTTCAGCTTGTGACACCGTGCTGGCGAGACTGTAGGGAAACCAACCTCTCCATCACGTGTGTTGGAACCTTGGTGTATCTTAGTACCGGTATCAGTGTACTTCTGTGACAGGTAGGGGGGGTGTCTTTATTTGTGGTTGGGTTTTTATTGTCTACCACTTTGTTACTGAAATGACAACTATAAACGGATCCATCATGAACAAGGGTGTAGGCAAAGTTTTTTCCGGTGGAGGGGGCAACGTTACGGTCAACTCATAATGCATTACTAAATAAAAGCAACATATTAGCGTTAACTTTACTTTAATTTCCAGAAATTTAGGGGGGGGGGATAGATCCCGCTCCTGTTCCACCCTGGCTATACCCATGAACTAAGACGAGTTTTCTCGAATGCACAATTACGAATCATCTTGTAAAAAAATCTTAAACTAAAAAATTATTGGATTTGAAGAATTTTTTTAACACTTTTTTTATCAAAGTCTCCTTTTTTCCCAATGATGTTTTTCTATGCACACTCCGTAAGCATAGCCATGAGCTGCTCCGCTGTCATCGTCGACCTTAGCCAGGTATTTAGGCACTCTCCGTAAGGTAGTGAATGACCGATCTACGGTACAAGTGGTGCATGTTTGAGCAGGAGAGATGAGCAGAGCCTTTTTTGTGGTAGGGTAAGAGAGTTCCACCTCATTTACAAGGTCTGCTATGTTCAGCTCTTTTAGCTGATCTTTGCTTAGTTTCCTCTCCTTCCACACGGTGTATCATGGTTCAGTTTTGGAGTCGAAGTCTTACAACTTATAAAATTTCTAGAACTGCTTGGATTTTCTTTTGAAGCCTTGAATAATCATCTCCAACATGATATGGCAGTGTAGCACCAAAAGTGAAAGAATAGGTGATTGTTCTTCTGAGAAACGTTGCTCTAACGAATACACTGAAAAGTCTAAGTAAGGAATTACAAAGGATCTCTTCCAATACTCTAAATGGCTAGACGCTGGAGAGTTGGATTGATGTTGCTGTCTTCCGACAGATCTCGACACCGTCAATCCCACTCCAACTTCCTCGGCAATCTTGTAGGAATCCTCTACAAGCTCTGTAGCAACTTGCTCGTTATCATTACGGTGAGTTGTTATCACGCCAAAGATCCGTTTGATGTGATGTGAACATTGGAGAAGGTCCCGACTTTCACTTTTAGACTGTAGTGCATTTACCACAGGTTCCAATATGGCAGAATACTTAGCTACCAGAGTGCCAGAAACGATGAATTGAGCTTTGGTGGCAGCAGAATATAACTGGAATGCCCGTTTCATTGTGTTGCAATTTATTTCTAGTTAGAATCTTTCCAACCCTTCAACGATGCTCAGAAAATGCTCGTTGAAAACAGCAATACTTTTGTACTTTTGGGACCATCACATCTCACATAGGCCAAAAAGAAGATCTTAATACAGGCATACTGTTGGGGTATGTGTAGTGTGTTGGCATATTTAAGGAATTCTATAACCAAGGGATTTCAAAAACATTTATGTCTAGACTTAACTTCCCCCGCGTGGATTTTATTTCTAAATTCAGTTATTTATTTTATTTACTTGATTTTTTTTGGGGGGGGGGGGCTGCCCCTCCTTCCCCACTGGTTAGGCCCATAACCACGAGTGGTAGAAAAGAAGAGATTGGTAACCTCGGGCTTTGTTTTTTTATTTCCTCTCAACCTTTTCATGACGCGCGGTATATGTTGCTTGTATAAAAGAAAAGAGATAACACGTGCGTTACGCTTGTCGCATGTCACGAAACGCCTGTATAAAAGGACCCTAAGGACAAGACTGTTTGTCAAGAGCTTACCATTAAAACAAAAATAACCAAAGGTGGGGGTTTTCACGGTAAGTAACAAAACACTGTGATAGTGCTACAAAATGGCAGCAGTTGTGTAGGCCTTCGCTGAGGCTGTAAGACAACTAGTGGAAATTAAGATAAGTAGAAGACGTAAAAAGAAATAAATATGGAATATTAACTGGTTAGCAAGGAGAAGTACACTAGGTGCATCAAAATATCCTACTAAACGAGCTTCCAATAGGAAGGCCATCATGTCGAATGCAGATATACTGCAAGTTATTGTACACTATGTTCAAACAACGAAAAAGGCAGACAAACAAAATAAACAAATAAACCAATGAGCTATAGCCACAAAATGTCAGTGCTTCCTCAAAACAAAAATTCAAAATAGTCTTCACTATCATGAAAGCGAATTGTTAAACGTTGTCACTATCGCCAAAGTCTGGCGAGTTCTTGCTATACTATCATGACATGGATAATCCGAACTAAACCCCCGAAGAGGCCCCCGAAAGGCTTTATAGCTACACTATCCCTAGGCTCAGAGGCCCTTCAAAGTGCAACCACTGATACCCATCAGGATCGGAACCTTTTCACCAGACATGGGCCGAAGCCCACGAGTGCCATTCCGGGTACTCGGGCACCCGAAAAAACCAGTACCAGCCCTTCCATGCCAACCTGCTTTGGGTTACTTGAGAACCCCTATTCCCCCCCCCCCCCCACTGGGACCGGATGGAGGGAGGAGTTGGCTCCTCCTAGTGATCACCGAATACCGAGGAAATCAAGAGCTCAGCCTCTGAACAGTCGTCTCCTCCGACCTTCGTTCCTCATGCCCAAGGACTTTCTCTACATCTCCAAGAACTTGGCTACCACCCCTTCACCACCTTCTCTGAGACCGACTGCCCGTAGTTGCCCAGCGGGGACCTCATGGAGGTACCCGGACCAGCTATCCCCGCTACACGGGTACGCACTACCACCCGTTTAGTGTATGTCTAGGAGCCCCTTACACATAGATGACCTTATCGGGGTCTTAGCTATGTTGGACTCCAGCGTCCACACACATTGCCTAGGGGTCACCCCGTGGAGGAGCCCCGACAGGATGTTTAGAGATCTGTCAGTACCGGGAGGTGGCAAAGACAGTCTAGTGCTCGTTTATATGAAACGTACTCAGGCCCAGATCGCGTCCAGGCCTCCATACACCGGGCCGGGTCCTAGACTGAGCACCGTGACCCCCAGTACTATCATGGCAGTGAGAGATTGATGGTTAACGTGTTTAGATGATGAGAGTATCGTGATATTTACTATCGTGAGAACAACTATCACATTTTACTATCGCCATGAAAACCAGGCTTTAGTTAGGGTTTAATTTATTTTTAATATCATTGCTGATTTTAAATATTTATTTTATATCACCCCCATAAGTTGTGTATTTAATGCACAGTGAATGTATTAAAAAAGAGCAAAAATGGGTGTTACACACAGATGGAAATCAAAGATTAGTGACAATATTGGATTGCTAGAAATATCTCCAGAAGGTGTCAGAAAAATAAATGATTGTATTAATATAATATTTTAACACTATATTATCCCTCTAAATACCCTTTGTTAGAGAATAAGAAATGAGAACAAAATAGTGCATCAGGTAATCAGACAATGGGGAGTTAACATACTTTAAAACTTTGCAGTATGTGACTATTTGTGAAGAAAACCTTAAAGAATATACATTTTTATCAGGGGCTGTATTTACATAGCAAGTTTATCTGCAAAGTTTACATTTCCTAATGGTTTTAAAATTGTATGTCCTTAGTAGCCTCTACTTTGCCACAAGGCCCCAATCAACATTCAACTTGACCTTCTACCTGCCAAGTGATCAATTGTTCTTTCTTAATAATTATACACTTCCAAGCTAAAGACTCGTGCTTTAAGCTGTTTTTTGTCAGAACATGAATATGAAAAATTAATTTGTGTAACGAAAGAGACTAAACACAAACCTACGACCACTTTGGAACCGTTCTCAGAAATACGACCACAAAAACCAGTCCAAAATCAAACAGTTTGGTTGATGTACTGTACATCAGACCCCTAGTTCTTACTAATTAACTCTCTTAATTCGCTTCAGTTTTGTGTTAAAATAAAATTCATGCATTTAATCAGTTCAATTAGGTTATTTAATTCAATATAATATAATCACATCAATAATAGCTTTATTTAGGATGCCATAATCACGAATTTAGTTATAAAACATGTACATTTTTATAATGACAAAGGTAGGTGGCCATGAAGCCTACACCAATTGGGACGTGATTCTCCAATACCACCCGTAAAACTAGTATTTGCTGAAAACTCTGGGAAGAGATGTGACGTGTGAATAGAGTACTCTACCCCAAGTTGTTATTATTGGTACTCACACTGGGTCAAACAGTTTGTCCAGAGTACTGTTGCGGGTGTAAGCGATAGCTATAGGTGGCCTCATGAACTCTTTGGGGGTGATGACAAAGGTGCAGCGTTTGTTCTCATCAACGTTCCTGCGAGTTTTATCCAAGTAGTCAAGTAACATGAGATGCTCCACCACGTTGCGTTCACGTAGATACATCACGTTCCCTGGTAACATAACAAGTTAGATCCATTCAATCTGGAGCATGAAGCACCCTACCGATGATGGGGAGATCTAGGTTTGAATCTTGGTCGAGTGTACTGGGGAAAGTTTTTTCCAAAATGATCTTACACGCTCCCTCCACGAAAATGCGAGTACGCTTCATTATAAAAATAATGTTCCTTATCCATAAAAACACAAGCGTAGTTCGTGAATAAGCGCCCGGACGGGAAGTAAGACGCGGTGCTAAAAAGGTATAATCATGATTCATAAGGAAATGAATATAGCATATTATTTGGAATAAGATTTTGGTTTTCTAATTTTAATCTTATTTTCTAGGCTAAGAAATGGGAAATTTTGATAAATTGTTAACGAAATTTGGAAACATTTTTGTGTGAGTTCGTAGGTGATTGGAGGTGAATAGTCTTACCAACCCCCACCCCCTGTTTGAAAGTTAGAGACCATAAATTGGGTCACATTGTAGAATTCTGACGTACAGTCAGCCTTGAAATGAAATTAATAACTCAAAATCAAATAATTGTAAATATTTTGATGAAGACTAGGCCTATATTTTAGAGAATATTTTTTTAAATTGTCAAAGTGAGTGTTTTATATAACATTAATTTCAATAACTTAAAGTTTTAACATTGAAACTCACCCCTTCAGTGAAAAAATAATAGATTGATGTGTATATAATTAAAATCAAAAACTGTGTTAATCTTCTCAATTATAAAAATCAATAGGCAAAGCTATTATTTATGCTTTTAGTGAGGATTACTCCATCTAGATATCATATTTTGAAAATTGATAAATGAATCCTGGATACGGGAATAGATCCCGAGACCTTTGATTTAGTACGCCAATGAATTACCACTGAGCTATCCATGAATCGTCCCCTGTTCAGAGTCATTCTTCAATCATATTTTAAGGCAGAGTCTATGATGGACGTGCGGAAATCGTCAGCTACAATTGTGTGATTTTATTAAGATCTCGAGCTATCAGTTAATGCAGCCACCTTTGACTCGGTAGTTGGCTTAATACTGACACTTGTACAATTATTATAATTGTAGGGGATTACTCGTGATATTTATAAAAAAATATCTCACATTTGTAGCCGACGATTTCCACACGTCCATTATAAATTCTGCCTTAAAATATGAGTGAAGAATGACCCTGGGCATGGGATGATTCCTGGATAGCTCAGTGGTTATAGCATTGGCGTACTAAACCAATGGTCTCGGGCTAATTTCCCATGTCCAGGTGTGAAATTTCCTTATTATTTTGTGTTGTATTTTGCTAGCAAATTTTCTGTTTGCATCTGTTCAGGTTATATGCATATTAATTTACTACGCTAGTGAGTTAGGAATGAGGAAGATTGCATTTAGAGAAAATTTACCTGCATTAACCTCAGTACTAGCAACCTGGTTTAGAATCCCAACCCACCTATCATCAACAGACTAGTCTAACACAAGAGTGACACCTTAGACCATGCTGCCACCGAGGCAAGTAGCCAAGATATTGATGTTCGGTTCATAGATTGACTTAAAAAGCACACAAGATGATTTATAACGTTGACTTCATGAAGTTTACTATGCCAAAACATTTAATGACGTGTCTGTCGTTGGTTTCAAAAAATTATAACACGTTGGGATGTTTTATTTGATGTTTATTTTTTTCATGCCATCGTGCCACCGAAATTGTGTTCCTGTGCCACCGGTGGCACGCGTACCGTTAATACGACATCCCTGTCATAAAAGCTAAATAGAGTGTTCACATGATATTTTTCGATAATGATATGCCTCTAAAAGCTATTTGAAGTGGCCTTTCACCAGTAAATATTTAAAATTTAATTTGCCTAGACACTACTTGGAATGGTCTTCGCCTGAATTTGTTTTGTTAAATTAGAAGCTAAAAAATGTGATCCTCCTTTAACACATTTTTGAAAATCGAATGTTTTTAAAAGATAATTGGAGTGGTTCACACTTGGATTAACAAAAATAGAGTATGCCTATAGAAGCTATTTGAATTGTCTCCCTACGGGTATTTACTTTAAAAGTCAGATGCCTCTAGAAATAATTATTCATGCCTGGAAATAATTTGAAAATTAATTGGCTCCTAAAGCTCTTTGGAGTGATTTCACCCTGGAAAATATTTGAAAAGTGTATACCTTTATAAGTTGTTTGAAGTTTTATACAAGGTCATCTCTAAGCTTCATATTAAAAAGAATCGGAAAATGTGGAAAAGGTGGGTAATTTGAGCCCTGTAACACCCCTTTTCCTAAGCATGCATTTTAATAGATTAGTGAAGTTCACAATTTTTTTAATCAAAGACACAACAGGTATTTTAAAGATATATATATATATTTTTTTCCATAAAGTTCAGCATGTCTTATAATTGCGAATAAAATGTATTCACATCAAACACATATACAGGGTGGCCCACGGAAAAGTAGCCCACCTCCTATATCCAGCAGGAGCCTCACTCTGAATTGGAGGAGGTCAATCCCCTTTCACCCATATTGTGACATGAATAATGAGCAAGTGAACTGCTTGTCTAAATCTTTATTGACTCATTCTTCATGTCACAACATGGGTGGAAGGGGATTACCCTCCTCCAATTCAGAGTGAGGCTCCTGCTAGATATTGGAGGCAGGCTACTTTTCCGTGGGACACCCTGCATTATATGTTTATTGAATTCTACTTAAAACCAGGAAAATATTCTCGTTTCGTGACGTAGACTTACACCAAGTGTTCGAATGATTCAAAACATTGTTTTATTAATCACCCTAGGTTTTATCATAATATATGTAATTTTATGTTTCCATGAAATATGACATAGCTCCATATGCTTTCTCAAGATTCTCGCGTGTTATCACGAGATCGGCCTATATGTCTTCTCAAGTACACGTCTTCACATCAGGTACTCATATTCCCATGTAGTTCATGTCTTTCCATGAAATACACATCTTCTCATGAGGTACAGGTCTTCTCACTAGAAACATGTATTCTCATTGAGTACACATGTTCTCATTAGACACAATAGTGTTTCCAGATTAGCTCGAAATTAAACATGACTAATATCATGATGGATTAAATAACCAAGCTTTTATCGTTGTTAATCATAGTTGTTAACGGTACATTGGTACTCTTTAATCTTTCCACAAACTGGGCTACGAATGATGTATTCCAGATGCGCATTATGATTACATAAAATTAGATTTAATTCCTCAGCTATAAGAATAAACGTCCAAATTGTCGATAGGCTTTAGTAGAAACCCTGTGGCTTGGACACAGACAAGGCCATGTGATCATTGTCTGGGAGCTTGGATAAGCAAGCAAGTGCACTTGGGCGAGTTCTAGACTGGCTGATAACTTGTGATCATAAACTCTAAGCTAGAGTTAAACTTAGATTCACCTTGTACTTTAAGGCTAAAACAATCTTACGTGGGCTATGACACGCAATAAATATTATTAGTGCGTTGCCAAATTGGCAAGTCACTCGTAACTAAGTTGATACTTTTGGCAAGTGACTGAACTACGTTATTATTTGATTAATATTTGTATTAGTACAGGTGCGGAGGAAACTTTATAACGTGGGTGGTAGCTGAAAATACATTATATGTAGTGCGGCCAGTAGCTGAAATATCCATTGTGTATAGAGTGGCCAGTAGATGAAACATTTATCGTGTCTATCATGGCCATTAGCTGAGATACCCATTTTATATAGAGTGACCAGTAGCTGGAAAACTCATTGCTTCCAGTGTGGCTGGTAGCTGAAACACTCATTGTATCTAGTTTCACTAGTAGCTGGGGCATACAGTGTGTATAGAGTGGTCAGTAGCTGAAACACTCGTTGCTTCTGGTGCAGCCTGTAGCTGAAATATACATCGTATCTAGTGTCGCTAGTAGCTGAAGCATAAATTGTGTATAGAGTTGTCAGTAGCTGAAATATATACTGTTTCTATCATGGCCAGTAGCTGAACTACACATTTTTATCTAGTGTGACCAGTAGCTGGAACACTAATTATTTCTAGTGTGGCCAATAGCTGAAATATAGAGTGGTTCTAACGTGATCAGTAGCTGAAATTTAAAATGTTTCTAGTGTGGCCAGTAGCTGACATTTAAATTGTTTCTAGTGTGGCCAATAGCTTACATTTAAATTGTTTCTAGTGTGGCCAGTTCTTACATTTAAATTGTTTCTTGTGTGGTCAGTAGCTGAAATATAAGAGAGTGACTAGCATGACCTGTAGCTAATAAATACATTCCTTACGCTCAATTTAGTATGTCAAGCAGCTATCCAATAAATTATTCTCTATTGCGTAGCTATTGGCTGAAATATATATTTTGTCTTGAGTAAGGATATGATTCTGTTACTGTTTGTGTAAGTAGGCCTAAATTAATAATCAACAAAGAGTTTGTTTCTTCTATTATCTTCTATATCAATAAAATGAAGTTTTTCTGTATGTTATGACTCATGAGTATTGCGAGATGTCTACCAGGCGCAGAGGTTTGATATTTGAAAATTAATAGCCCCTGTATACAAACATGTGCACCACGAAGCTGGAATTTTAAATTTTTGATTAGATTTTTTAATAAACGGGGCTTAAAGAAATAAAAAAAAAGGCTTTTTTATGTCTGTTTGAGGCAAATGAAAAATGCATTGTGTGGTTATACTGGTCAACGCCGAGCACTTCTGCTAGTTGTAAAATAATTAATATTTTACTTTACAAAAATAGTTTAAAAAAATAATAGATATATTAAATAAAAATATGAGATCAAAGAAATACACATTGTGTATAAACTGAACAGGTGGTAAGACGCAGTGATAAAAAAATAAAGAAACACACACTATGAGGTACAACAATAATATTCAAAACAGAAAGATGGATCAGTAAGTTTGGGGCCAATGTAAAACATAATAATGTCAATTTTGTCTAAATTTTAAATGGAAGGACTAATCGAGGGGCTTATGCTTTCAACAAGGAAAAGTCAAACTAGATTACATTTTGCATTCACTGCTTTATGGTCAACATCTGGCCATTAAATATAGCTTATAGGTACAGGGTGTTGCAGGATACCTAGCTGAGTTTTTTCAGTGGGTTGTATGGTTATAAGATGAAATATAGCTTATAGGCATAGTTTATGGTCACAATGTTCCAAATTTGAGACATGGTTTCCACATAATATGTTGCCTGGTCATTAAATGAGTCATTATTTCGGCATAGGATGTTTCATGGTCAGTAGAAAAGTCTTAGTTTCGGAACAATACATATAATGGTAGCTAGCTAAGACTAATTTATGCACAGTGTGTTACATGGTCTTTAACTGATATATAGTTTATACACAGCGTGACGCATGGTAGATAGATAAGTTTTGGTTTATGGACCGTATATTGAATGGTCATTAGCTAAGACTAGTATATTCATAGTGTTTGTTGCATACCTCATAGCTTAGGTAAACTGAAATATATATAATAATAATAATCTAAGTATGGTATTACTCTGGATTTTATAGACACTTATTAATATAGTTGTAAAATGACTACTTGCTCTTGTTTTAGAGATATTTAGATACAGTATTATTAGAACCAGAAAAATATTAAAGGAACACCATGCTAAAGATGTATGAATGCGATAGAACTAGGACTAAGAAGCAATATTATTATTTGCATGCTAGAGATGTATTGACCCACTATACTTAATTGGCATTTGAGATTAGGTATTGGTTTTTATAATATTAGTGTGTTAAATGAATATTTTTAACTGTATTAATATTTGCTGATTTAAATAAATAGATACTAAATCAATGAAAGTTCAAAATTAATATGTTGAAAAGAGTACAGTAAGAGTTTTTAACACAAACTTATTTCGTAAAGTATTTGATCAAAATGTAAGATTAGTGATATTAGTAAGGCTACAAATAGTATAAATATGGGGTGTAAAATAATATTAAATTGAGTTATTGTATAACGAACTCACGGCTGTCTACTTTCTTCATCATCTCATCATTGGTTGCTGTGACGAACTCTCCATAGCCCCTCCTCTTGGAATAATTCAGGTATTCATATCCTGGGTCCGTCTGAAACAAACATATATGTGTGTTACACAGGGCTACTTTAGTCAGGAACCATGGCTCCACGGAAAATGTGAGGGATGAACCAAATAAAATAAATAATTACAATCATAAAGTATGTAATCTTGTGTGGTATTACACTTTGAACCCACCCTATCTTCTATACACCTCTAATGATAACTGGGGTTGTTCTGTATACAATTGTCTTCGTTCAAGATGATAATTGATCATGGATCCAAGTTCAGTGTAGAGAATGTCTACACTATCCCAATCTAGTCCATGATGACGTGTAGCTACCCAATCAACATTCCTCTTAGTCCATGATGACGTGTAGCTACCCAATCAACATTCCTCTTAGTCTATGATGACGTGTAGCTACCCAATCAACATCCCTCTTAGTCCATGATGACGTGTAGCTACCCAATCAACATTCCTCTTAGTCCATGATGACGTGTAGCTACCCAATCAACATTCCTCTTAGTCCATGATGACGTGTAGCTACCCAATCAACATTCCTCTTAGTTCATGATGACGTGAAGCTACCCAATCAACATTCCTTATTCGATGTTGGCGTGTAGCTACCCAATCAACATCCCTCTTAGTCCATGATGACGTGTAGCTACCCAATCAACAGTCCTCTTAGTCCATGATGACGTGTAGCTACCCAATCAACAGTCCTCTTAGTCCATGATGACGTGTAGCTACCCAATCAACATCCCTCTTAGTCCATGATGACGTGTAGCTACCCAATCAACAGTCCTCTTAGTCCATGATGACGTGTAGCTACCCAATCAACATCCCTCTTAGTCCATGATGACGTGTGGCTACCCAATCAACATTCCTCTTAGTCCATGATGACGTGTAGCTACCCAATCAACATTCCTCTTAGTTCATGATGACGTGAAGCTACCCAATCAACATTCCTTATTCGATGTTGGCGTGTAGCTACCCAATCAACATCCCTCTTAGTCCATGATGACGTGTAGCTACCCAATCAACAGTCCTCTTAGTCCATGATGACGTGTAGCTACCCAATCAACATTCCTCTTAGTTCATGATGACGTGTAGCTACCCAATCAACATTCCTCTTAATCCATGATGACGTGTAGCTACCCAATCAACATCCTTCTTAGTCCATGATGACGTGTAACTACCCAATCAACATTCCTTAGTCCATGATGACGTGTAGCTACCCAATCAACATTCCTTAATCGATGTTGACGTGTAACTACCCAATCAACATTCCTCTTAGTCCATGATGACGTGTAGCTACCCAATCAACATTCCTCTTAGTCCATGATGACGTGTAGCTACCCAATCAACATCCCTCTTAGTCCATGATGACGTGTAGCTACCCAATCAACATTCCTCTTAGTCCATGATGACGTGTAGCTACCCAATCAACATTCCTCTTAGTCCATGATGACGTGTAGCTACCCAATCAAAATTCCTCTTAGTTCATGATGACGTGTAGCTGTGGTAAAAACTTGACTACAACGGGCATGTCATTTTCAACAAATTAAGATATAATGACAACCTTTTTTAAGAGAAATACCCCATTATCGCTCATGAGCCCTTGAATGTCAATAAACATCTTAAACAGGATGTAAAAACACAGTTTTAAGAATATATATGAAGCAACATGGTGACGTCACTGTTGGAGGGGTTGTATTAAGCGACGTAATCGTGTATGATTAGAAATACAGTTTTTGTGTTTGCATGTAAATTTTCTTCTGACTCGAAAGTGATTCAAAATGTTATCATACCGTCCTTGATAGTATTTTCCTGTCAAGTTTCGTCAAACAAGATTATATAAATAATAGACTTGGAACCTGTTGGATCAAATAAGGGTAGAGGAGTACTCATTCCGTAGTATGAGTTTTGAAAATTAGTATTATAATTTGGAGAATGAATCTTGATAAAATATCTAGGTTCATTTTTTCGTAAAGATACATGACCGAACTCAAACAAGGTTTTGGTGATTGCAAACGACAATGATATATAATACTTCTATCGACAGATGTATTGTTTCGACAAGTCTATATAGAAAGTATCACATAGCAAGATTTTCCCAGAAGAGTAGATATTTTCACTGTCCAATCGTGTTGTGTGGAAATAGGAACATTAGGGTACTCTTATAATCTCCAAGTATGAAATGATAGATCAATGATCCTCCCACCCTTGATGAATTAAGAAGATTTAGTCGATTGATATCATAATACTTGATATAAGGTAAAGCCATGGTATTATCTTAGCTAGATACTAGAAGTTGTTTCTACAGCAGGAGTTGTTACTCTTTGTAACACAGTATTGTCTGTTGTTGATCTGACAAGTACTAATTTTTTGTTTTCATAAATAAGTAGGCCTATACGAAAATAGTCTTCGGCAAAGCCCAATATGAGTTTTAGAGTGATGCATACTTCAAAAATAGCCAAAGATGCATGGACATGCAATCCTTCTAGCCTACAATAGCTCCTCGTAAGTCAACTAGTCGCAGAGAAATTGACTCTACTACTCGTTTCGTGACTGGAAGGTAAATTGTATTGTTTGGCGCTTCCCCGTTTTTATAGCATTTAGGGATTGTCATACTGAACTCATGCATATTATGACCATGGTCTCCATTGAAGTAAACTCCACAGGACAGACTATATTTTACCCTAATCATGTTTACGTGTAGGATATTCAAGGTTGAGACGTGTATCTCTACACTTTCCAAAATTGTTGCGTCAAACCCAAACAAAAAGGCGAATGTATAGTAAAGTTAACATATATAGAACATGTGATGTAATTCTTTAAGTTGGTTGAATACCCAACAATTGATAGTTTTAAGTCTTTATCAGTTTCGGTTCTTAGATATAAATCCAGAGCCTTCAGCTCATAATTGCCTACAGGAATCGTATATTCTTTCCATCAAAAGTAGAATTTTTTTATACGTTCGTTAATGTTAAGTAGTAAATTGATTATATTCTCCCACTATTATCTGAAGAAAATTGTTCTCTGTCAGAACGTCATAGATATGTTTACTAGAATTAAGGGTTAGTATTGGTATTTATGTTTAGGAAAGCTAGATAGATGACCACATAGTACAGTTCCGTACTCTTGGTAGCCATCTTTATTAAATATGATGGGTATTCTTCTTAGATATTGCATGAGTTCAAGGGGAGGTCTTAGATAACCAAAACTATCAAAGTATTCAGCATGACCTTCATGTTTTCTATACGCTACCTGTAGCTTTAATATGCTATAAGTCACAAATTACAATCTAACCACCCGATTTCTTACATTGCAATAACCCTATAGCTTCAGGTGATATCGAATTCACCTCTTAAAATAATATTACATTACTGTTTGCACTAACTCATATGATAATTTTCCTCTACCTAGCCAACGTTCAACGTAATAAAAATCGGGCATCACCCATCCGTCCATCATTGCCATAGTGACGGTTCAAGCTGGCAGTGAGGTTTGAGAATGGCGCGCTTGCACGAAAGACAGTGATTGTGGAGTGTGGTCAGCCAAAATATGACGTGACTTGGCTACAGGATTTTGACTATAGTAGGCACTCACTGTACAGGATGATTGGACCTTGATGCTATAGTTTCAAAAAATTCTCCCACAACCTAAGTCTTCACTCGGATACATATAGTTGATGTCACCAGTACTCGAACAAGCAACTTTATATTTTGACTTGAAGCAGTGAACACCAAATCATCCTGAGGAAGACCGGAGAAGAAGACCCTTAGCCGGCGATGGGCTTAATGCGAAAATAAAGGTCCACGTAAAGGTATTTTCGTGGTTTGGGCCAGTATAGGTAAGGATGTGGGTGTCAGGATATGGACTGAGTTTCTTTATCCTTACTTTATATTTCATGGACGGAACTAGTCCTGAAATTTATTATCTTACTCAGCATATGTTTATGTATTATTTGTCGTCTAGTAGGTAGGAGCCTTAATCTGTTCTGTTTCACTTATTATGTATTAAAGTAAGTAAAGTTAGCCATTGAGGTGGACGGGGATCTTAATACTAATTATTTTACAGTTATGTTTACATTTCAGTCTAGAAGGTTCAGTTATGTATGTTTTATCAATTAGATATACAAAGATCAGTCAAGTGCATTGTTTATGGTTCAGTTGTTCATTTTTTACGACTAACTTAGAATTGTGACGTCTTATAGTGTCCTTTATGTTAAGTATAGCGTAGCCGTGAGCACCGAAATCTAATTTTTTCATGTTCATTTTCTATTCTCATTTTTGAAAAAAATATTTATGTTGATTATGTAAAGTAATTTGTCAGTCAAAATAAATTACTCATAAACATATTCAGAGTAAAAGTAGGGTTTAGCTTCCATAGCTCAGACGTGGGAAGTATTTTTTCAGAGCTTCACTTGAAGTAGCTGCTACCCTTAAGGCTGATGGATTTTGTTTGTCTCTTCAAGATATAAGTTTGGATTTAGTCACTAAAGGATCAGGATTTGGGTGATCCTTAAGTCAATGGTATGTTGAGTGTGTATTGTAATCTTGATGGTAGGTGTGACTCTTAACGCACACCTTTTTACGTCATATTGAGATGTTTACCTTGTTGAAAGCATTTTAAGACAAAAAGGAGATAAGGCTTAGATTCAACCCTTACCATAGTTCATGGATTGATGTAGTTAATATTATATAATTTTTTCTAGTAAAGTTGATATTATTTTATTGTTGTTAGTCTTTTCTTCCTCTAAACTTGTCGTTGGTCCATTATTCCTCTAAATCTTTAATATAGATGAGAAGGTAGATTCTACACCAGCATTTACTTTAAAAGTGTGTCAGATAACTTAAGTATAGATTATAGATTTAGGGAAGTGCTTTCGTCACAGAAAGAGAGAGATAAGGATGATGTCACTGCAGGCAATGTTTTGTTGAAGGCCGTGGGCTTGGTGATAGGTCCTGAAGGTAGGGGAGAATAATGACGAGGGCCGACAGTTGTGGGAAGTCCGGTAAAAGCAAGGAGGAGGAGAATTATGATGGTTGACAGGTTGGGTGACAGATGGGAGGGGGAAGTATCCAACCTACCATGCATAGAACACTAGGCCCTCTATGTGTCCCAGTGTCACCTTTCACTTAGTCGCATAGCTCCTTATATATTGGCTCTTAAGGGGAAATATTGCTGCACTAGGCTTGTCTATGTGTCCTGGTATGCCTGTTCTATTAATACTCACATAATTGATGACAAAATGTGTGTCTGTAGGGCACGATATCTCAAATGTTTTTTAAAAAAGTTGTTCAATCACTTATATGCTGCAAAGTATTGATATTATTTGACACGTAAAATATATATTTTTTAATTGATTTGTAGTTAGAAAAGAATAAAAATTTGGAACACCAACCCTTAATTTATAGAGCTAGACTATCCCATATATTGACAAACTCCAGACGGCATAATCTAGAATGGTGTATTCTTGCAACGTTTATAAAAAGAATAATCGGGCTGCTTTGTAAGTTGTTTCGTTAAAAGGTACGTGAGCTACACATAATCATGGATCAGGGTACACGTAGCCCACAGGTTGCAAAATTTACACGCCTGTCCTAGTAGGATAGCAAGATGCAATGTATGTAGCAAACATTTTGTCTGATTCGGCCTTTGGCCAGTACACTAGGATTCCTTGGGTTGCAATCAAAGAAGTATTCAAAATGTTTGGTCTGCTTAATTGATTTAGTTTTCTGGTATTTTGGGTGTAAGCTATTTTGGTGTTTATAAATTACGCTTCAATGAGAGAATACTATTTTAAGAAAATTACGGACCAATGTATCTATAATTAGATATAATCCAATGTAAAATTGGATTATTCTAATGCTTAACAAATTGGTGAAACCAGTTCCGTAATAATAAATATATTTGATCCCTTCTGGGAACCGATGTGAATTTATAACCTTTGTCAACGTTTTAAAACATATTTTACAGGGCGATATTCATGGTTTTTATAGATATTTAGGGGGAATGTGGGTGGACCTTCATTGGTCCCCACACTGTTTTTAATTTTTGTTAAAGATAAATATGAAATCGTTTTATTAGTAAATTCATAAATATTAAGAACTACCAATCGGCCAGGCAGCATAGCAAAACGAATAAGACAAAAAGAAGACAAATTTCACGAAAAATCTGACAAAAGATTTTGTGGCTTTAAAATATTCCTTGGGAAAACAATATAAGAAACCAATCTCGTTTTTCCCCTCCCCGACTTATGCATAGCTTTTGGCAGTGGCGTAATGATACAAAACAAATTTTTTTTTGTCAACAGCTTGTTTTTTTTTACAAAACTGCCCTGGATCTATCACGAGACAATAGTTCTGCTATCGTGGTTGGCAAAGATATTGACCTGTTTATCCTGCTTACTTGCATTTGTGCCTAACATCTACTTCATGAAACCAAGTAAAGGAAAAACACATATGCCAACATATTCTTCAAAAAGCTTTAACTAACCTCATGAAGTAGCAGAAAACATTCTGTTCCTTCACGAATTTAGAGGATGCGATATGACTTCGGTGTTCTACCAGCAGGGCAAGATTAAATTTGTTAAACCTCTGCATAAAGACAAGATATGCAAAGAGCAGTGACAGCTTTCAAAGCTTCAGATACGTCTCAATGTATCATCAATGTAGTAGGGAAAACATTTATAAAAGCATTGTATGGAATTACAGTAATGAAATATAATTGAATACACATATACACAGTGCTTCGTTTAATTACTTTCCAAGGCTGCTTGTAATCTTGAATCTTTACCACCAACCGAAGAAGCAGCAAATCAATATTCGCTTCGAACTTATCATCAGGTTCAACAGTGGTATGGCTACACGAAAACTCCGCAAGATTGTGGTTGGAAAAGAAGCAAACATGGCCTCCTACCAACTCCCACCCTGAAAGACGCCACTCTTCAAGACCTACTCCATTCGATTTTGTGCAGATGTACCAAAGGTTACAAGGCAGCCTGCAGTTGCAAAAAGGCTGGACTTATATGCTCAATCATCTGTGGAAAGTCACGCGGTCAATCCTGAGCAAATGTCAACGATGATGAGGACACCAATGACTTTGACGAAGGAATTAATATCCAACTAGAGCGATTTATGTTTGATCATGAAGACGAAGAGCTTCATTCAGAGAGAAAATTAGCTGGAACAGATGATGATGACGACGGACAGAAGAATAGGGGTGACGTAGGGGATATCCAATGTCGAACCCCAATCATCAACCTCAGGTCGAAAATCATCTAAGCGTAAAGGAATCACCTTGCAGATTGAGTCTTCTACTTCTACCCTCTACCATCCAGAATGTTCTGCCCCCCCCCCCCCCCCCACCTCCCCAAAAACAACAACACACGTGCGAACTGATACATATATTGTACCATTTACAAGTTTTTTGGTAAGCCTTAAAATTTACAAACTTTTAGAATTAAATAGTTACAAAGAATAAGTACACAAACATTTTTCTTCTAATACGCCTTTGCCCTTTGTGAGTTGACGTTTCTTGGCCATTTAAACTACTGAGATGCTGATATAATTTTTCAACCATTTTAAACAATCAAAAAAAATTATTGTTTTATGTATTATTTATTTATAAATTTACCTATTTATTTGTCATCTATTTTATTGTTAATCATCGCACAAATGGTTGTATTTCACGAGTGAAAGTACTAATTTTCAACACTTTTTAAAAATTTACAAATTTGCCAAGATATTACTACAAAAATATGGGTCATACGAAAAAATAACCAGTACCTTTTTTGTATGGAAGTTTATGTACCATAATTTATACCTGATGCATTCATGTAAAAAAAACACACGAGCTGTTAACAAAAAAGTTTGTTTTTGTATTCTTACACCACTGTCAAAAGTGAGAGGAGGGAAGGCGGAAAACGAAATTGATTTCATATATTTACCCAAGGAACATTTTAAACCCATAAAATCTTTTGTTGGATTTTTTGTGACGTAAAAAAAAAGGCCCGCCTAGCCTACAATGATATTTGCTGTGTTAATGTTGAATGTTGTGTCGGTGGTGCATACATCAGAGCGGGTATCAAATTGAAGTAATGTTTTTATCCCCAATACTTATTATCAGAGTCCGGAATTTGATTACCTTAGAATAATCAAATAATGACCTAAAATAAGCTTGTAATAAATGCACACTACTAAATCAAACACGAACTAAAAATGTAAACTAAATAATATCCATGCAACTAAAATCTTGCATTCTGCTAAATATAATATTGATTTACAAATGCCTGCTTCAGAAATAATAGCTACCCTATCCTAACACAACCCCTTACAGTTTAATAGCAGTATCTCACCAGGAATGTGTATTTTACAACCAGACAAGCAAATAGGCTACAAAGTTAATTGACTATATTCTATAAGTCTCATTCCGACCGCTGTGTGTTGGAAAATAAAAATGCATTTATAAAATATTGGTTGTATGGGATTTTAAAATATACTTATTCAACGTGAATGGCCTAAAAATCACTAAAAAATTATTAAAAAATTACTTATAAAATACACATTTTTACAACAAGGAGATCATGAACAGAGTTACTATACTTTTTAGCATTGAATGTTGAATGTAACGAACAAAGAACAAGGTGATATCATCAAACTCCGGTCCCTGCTTATAATAATATCAACCACTTCGGTGGTGGCATGGTCTAAGGCACTACCATCCTAAACTGCTAGACTTCAAATGATGAGGAGATCGTGGTTCGATCCCAGTCAGGTGTATTGAGGGTGGTTTTTTCTTTATGATTTCACACTTATTTGGAAATAAGTGGAAAGAGGAGTGTTAATGAGATTGAAAGCATATATGAGGACAACAGGTGTTGTGTTAAGTAAGAGATTGGAAGGATGGAGTGTTACCAAATAATAAATGGAGTGAAGCAGGGGAGTGCCCTTTAACCAATACTATTTGTAATGGTTATGGAAATGCTCATGTGAACAAAGTGTCAGGAAAACTCGGGGAGGAAAGAATGAAAGCCGTGATGTTTGTTGATGACTTGATGGTATGGGGAGGAGAAGGAATAGGAAGTACAGGAACAACTACAAGAATGGAATGAGGAAGTGAAAGAGCGTGGGATGAAATTTAGCATGGCAAAATGTGAAGTGATCGTAATGACAAGGAAGAGGGTAAGACCTAATACATCTATAAGGTTGAATGGAGTAGAGATGAGTAAAGAACAGAACGTAAAATATATTGGAAGTGCGATTGAGGAGAAAGGTGGAATTAGAGAGGATTAAATGAGAAGAATACACATATGCAGCAGAAACACGGACGATTAATGTAAGAGAGAATAGGAAAGTGAAGGCGACGGGAATAAAATTTGTGAAGAGTATGTTCGCTGTCACAAGGAGAAACAAGATTAGAAATGAAGTTATCTGTTTAGGAGTTGGGGCACAGGGAGTACATGAGATAGTAGAGGAAGCAAGACTGAGATGATGTGGACAGGTAATGAGGACTGAAAAAGAGAGGATACCTAAGAAAACGTTGGAAATAAAGTATGTGGGAAAAAGACCGCAAGGAAGGCCAAGAAAGAGATGGGAGGAGCAGATAACAGAAAGTGTTCAAGTGAGAGGAGAAGAATGGAAACATTAAAGGAGGAAAAATGGGGGAGGAATAGAGGAAGATGGAGGCATTTTACTAAACTGACCCAGACACAGACTGTAAACAGATTAATTATGATGATGGATGATGGGTTTCACATTCTCTCCAGGAAAATTATGGTACCATTTTTTTATATTTAGCCTTCCTCGTCCTTAACCCATTAGAATAATAAAACATGAACGTACAGCCCGTATGGTGAGGTGTTAAAAGAATGTAAAATAATATAATCATATTCTAGTGAGTTCATGGAAAAATCGAATCATGATCGTTTTAAAGGGTCAGGTCATTATTATCAACCCTAGAGAGGGATAATAATCCCTGAACCTCATTAGTGGACGCCTTCGTCAACCATTGATCGAGGTACGTTCCCAATAGTGAGTGGCGAGCAGTCTAACTAATTACCTTACTGGAACAGAATATTGCCTCCCAGACAATCGATATCTTCATTCACTCGTTTGCTCTCGATTGACAGTCACGTGATATCCACGAACCAAATACATGTCAAGGATATCTACAAACTTGATTTAGAGGCAAAACTCTCATTAATTTGATGGATGTATCATGTATACAGATTGGTCAACGGAACAGACACTCAACATTGATGGACATTTGAAAATTAAAAAATATACTGCATATTTAACTATATTTCAACCAAACTATTCATCACAAAGTCCTTTTTTGAAAACATATTGTTGTATGATTACTAAGTTTATGCATGGAAATTACTAAGCTAATAAATAGTCTTAGTACTTAAAAGGTAACTTAAAATATTATTTCACACAAAGGGTTACCAAAGTTTGGCCTGCAGCTTCTTATGTGGGGACACCACGACAATTTGTAATTTTAAGTGTATAGTCTATAAAAGGGCAAATATTTTTAATAATCACTATAAGTTAGTGATATTATAATACTAATTTTATCTTTTTAATACCACATTTAAAAAGAACGTTAGAAAGAACAAAATGTCGGAGAGAAGGATATAAACTTAACCTTAGTTTTTATTTTGATACCAAATCATACAGGCCTAATTTATTTCAATATACCTGTTAATAGTTGCGATAATGTTTGGATTTAAAAGTTATTAAAAATAACTTTAAAATTTGTCTACCCATTAAAAGTATATAGAAAATTAATGTATTTGATTTTAAACACGTAATTAGAAGTATAGATTTTCGAATATAAAGTATTTGTAAAATATTTGGTCCTAAAAGGGATGAAGATAATGGAAACTGGAGAAAGTTACATAATTATTTAATTATATATATTATATATATAGTTATATAATTATAATTGACTTTTTAAATCGCTGGCAATGGTGCAGCAACAGATAACACCATTTTACTTCCTTTCAAACATTCTGATCATTTGTTTATCTATTTTCTGAGATAATTATGTTTGGGGGTTTGTAAGAGTCTGGGTCTAAGGTAAATTAAAATTCTTTGTCTTCTAATACTGCTATAAAAATTAAGTTCAAAATTAGAGTTATTCAATCTTGCTTGATTGGAAGGAGATATCAATCATCTAAATAAAACAAAATATAGATTTTTGTTAAAGTTATAAAACAAAAAGCCAAGAAACCTAGAAACTTGAAAGCTACTATGCGTAATTATTTACACCCGTGGGTAAAACCATCGGGAATGATTTTGATTTTCACAATTATTACGAACCTGTGGTCTTATTTATTTAACCTGTTGTTCACTTCCAGCATAAACTGTTAGATATTGTATTAATTCATTTTAAATCTAAATATATCACCAATTATAAATATTACCATCAATTATAAATATATATTTTATATGATTATGTTATATAGTTTACTATTATACGTAGTTTTATTGTTTGGTTAATATTCACATTAGGAGGTCAAAAGAGTCTCCTTGGTTGAACAAAATTACAAAAGTAACGTTCAAAGTATTTACTTGACTTGTCTTAGATTTATACAGATAATTATACAAACAATAGCCTCGCCCAAGTCATTAGAAACTCCAAGGAGTTAAACGATATAATTAAATTTAAAAATTTATATTTGAATATCAACGCTGCACTTAAAAAAACAAGAAACCCTCAAAGAAACAACTTAGCATACGTACTTAGAGAAGCATGAGAGTATGTACTTTATGTTTTCTACTGATATATATAGCTAGTCTGACTCCTCAAACCAAGGTGATAAAATGAAGAAAACTATAAATCTAATACTTTGTATATTGTGTAAAACTGAAATGTAATAGGCATTATTTTATTACTACGTCTATTACGAGATTTATGACCTAAACCAGGTGAATGCCAATGTGAATAGCTCCCAAGCTAAATTTAAATGAAGTGTGTTGTTGCTAGGCCAGTTTTTATATATGTATAAGTGAAGTGATTGATTGTAAAGAAGTAAATCCACTTTTCCAAGGTTGGGCCAATTATTTGAATGAATGTGTTGTAAAAGAACAAGTTTTACATGGGTTGGTTTGCCGAAGTCTGTTTGACGATCCAGAGCTCTAGGACTTGGTTTGAGAAGCAAGTGTGCTCTAGATGAGCCAGTGTTCCATGGACTAATCCGTGAATGAAGAAGGCGTGTTTATGTATCGACCGCAATTAAATGCCACGCTCCTGTCGTGCTGTGCGCTCCCATATTGCCCGCCTGTCTACTTTGTGATTGTTATTAAATTGTCACTCTGACCAAGCGACTCAACTTAAGCTCGATATCCCTCCACCCCACGCTTCTTTCTGGTGGCAACATCAACACAAAAACTATTTAGCTAATTCCTTACAACTCATCTGAGGACTCAAAAGTTTTCAATAGTTTCTAATTAAGCTATCTATTGATTTGATTCTTTCTGGCCCTTTTAGCCAAGATCTAGATTTATTAGAATAAATTAAGTACAGGCTATTGATAGACTGTACATACACTATATGTGCAAAACCACCAAAATAAACAATAATTTTTATGTTGGATTGCATTAACTTAGGCTTCGGGCTGACCTTCCTAACTTGGATATTATTTTGTGCACTGTTTATAAACCAGCGCAAGAGTATTAAGCAAGTAAGAGTGAAAGTGGAAATGTTGCCTGATAAAAGCGTGAGAGTGGAATATGAAAGATTACTGGGTGAAGAATTAACATTATAAGAGCATGAATGGAATGTCTAAATAAATGATAATGATATAGAAAGTTGCTTAAACAGAAGAAAAGAAGCTGTAATTTTGCGAACGAAAGATGTGTGTGGATCTGCGGTTGTGGGGAAACTTAAAAAGAGATGCATGGTGGAATTAACACGTGAAATAAGCTGTGAGAGAAAATAAACAAGCATAAAAACAAAGAAGTGCTGTAAAGAGTTAAACAGATTGTAAGAGGTTGAAGGACGTAGACAATGAGAAAAATATGAATGCCAAGAAAGTAGTAAAGAAGAATGAAGAGGAATTAAATTTAAAAAAAGAGAAAGAAAGCTGAATGATTTTGAAGGAAATATAAAGCCATTCTGAATGTAGGTAAAGAGAACGAAACAAGAAGTGCAAGGAAGGATCTATAGCATTCAGAATAAACGTGGTGGTAAGATAGGGAGGAAAATAGTATAATAAAGCGATGGAGGTAGTATTTTGAACAGTTATTTGGTGAAAACATAGAGAAAGTAGCATAAAGTAAGGAATTGTTATGATAAGTGAAAGAATTAACGAGACTGGTGTGTAAAATCTATTAAGGTGTTAAATCTGCGGGTATAAATGGAACCATAAGTGAAATCCTTAAGTTTGGGAGCATGGTACTACCTGCATTGAATTATACAGCAATTAGTTTGCTGAGTATTCCAGGCAAAGTTTTTGTGAAAGTATTAATTCAGAGAGTGCTCTAAATACTATGGTTAATATTTGGAGTCAGCAATGTGGTCTTAAGCCAGTTAGAGTTTGCAGGGACCAGATATTTGAATTGCAGCAAGTGATGGAGAAATGTAAGGTAGTAAGGAAGAAAGTTTATTACGCATTCGTTGAGCTGAGAAAAGTGTAAGATTGGGTGAATATAAGTATATTATGGACTGTTCTGAGAGAGAATAGTGGATGCACATAGTCAGTAATGAATCAGTGCTGAAGGAGTGCGATTTTGAAAGGTAATCCAATAGGTCGATGGGAAATAAACGTGTCACGTCTGTTTGGGCATGTTGAGAGGATGAGTGTAGATCGAGTAATGAAGCAAATATATGAAGGTAGATTGTGTGGATCAAAAGGAAGGGGTAGGCTATGTAAAACGTGGCTATATGTGGTAGAAAAATGTCTAGAAAAGAGAAATATTAAAAGTTTTAAGAATAAATAAAACACATGCATGACTCTGAGTATGAATATTGTTGAAGCGAAGGGAGTATACAAGGATAGGGAAATGTGGAGAAAGTTAGTGAGGATGGCTTGAATACGGATCTGTTTTTTTTTTTCTTATTTAGCTTTATGCACAGTTTCTTGCCTAGCCTGTAAGGGAAGGGCATGATTAAGTATTTATAGACACATTAACGTTTAAGTAGATACAATATGTTCCTCTGATATTCTTGTTCGGTTACTAATTATTCTCCTAAAATTTTGACCCACACAATATATGAACAAAGGTAATAGTATTATTCTTTAAGGTTTTGTCACACTAAATTTATGTACGAAATATATTTTCCTCGTCCCCATGAATTTATATATGCAACTCTATCTATACACAAATTAATTTCCACCTAATTTATACAGTAATGTACACAAATGTTCGTTGAAAATGTATAATTACTTAAATATTTGTCTAACAACAGTTGTTTATTGATTTCTCCTTGATCAATTGTACTATTAGATACATTCTACATATACGTTTAATAATGTTAGGATCTGTAATAGCGAATACACAATCACACATAGATAATTTGCAAGAGCCATCTAATATTTAGTCAGTGCATCGATTATTTACCAAAGCCCGTCTTCAAAAATATATCTTAAACAACAGATGCATCTTGTATTTCTTTGAAATAATGAATTGATTTGAAAGTTATATTTCTGCCTAATCGGGACGTTATATAATAAGATAGTAAATATTCTTTGAAACAATAACTTGAAATATATTCAATTTGTAATATCTACAATACCTTTTCTTTAGTTACAGTATAGCTGCCTAGTTTATTAATTTCGCTGAAAACCTTTAAATACACTAATGACAAAATATATTAGTAGTAAATAAATTTTGAACACATCTAATAAAAGATAATATTTAAATTAATTTACGATTAGTGTTAAAATCCAACCAAATTAACGCCAACTATATAGCATTTGAATAATTTAAAATATTCAAGTATAGTTTATAAAATAGTTAAGACTAAGTTTAAGAAAGTACTGATTTTTATCGTGCTGTGGTAGTTTAGGTGTATAAATGCTATCTAATAATACGTTTCAAGCCACTAGAACCAATCAATAATTTTATATATCAAAAAGGCGTTAGACAAACAATGTGAACCGGGCTGCGTTAGATAGTCTACTCTTGCACGTAGCTAGGAGTCCTTCGTGTCAACTAAATATTTGGACAGGTGGAATATGTTAGTGTTTAACTTGAGAATATCAAAACGAGAGTACAATGTTTGTATATCTGTCTTCGTGGTCGTTTCAAATGTTAGAGTTATTATTTTCTTTTTAAGAAGGGTTAATATAATACCTCTTTTACCCTGTTACCCGGAAAATTTTGGTGCTGATCTAACCCTGCCAGTAGTGGATATTACTCTGGAGGCCGAGGTTCAAATAAAGTATAGTTCTCAGAGCTGATTCATATCTTCTCTTCAGAGGAGTGCTTGCGTAGAATGTATACATACACCAATAAGTTGTCAGTATAAAGTAGTAAAACCGATGGATCTTAATTAATTACGAATATCTCTACATCAAAATCGCTAGTGGTTTTGAGATCTACTAAATATTTATCTAGGGGTATTTCCACGAATGACCTGCTATCGAAGTTTAGGACCAAAGTGTTTTCGCGGTGTTGGTATCGCGGCTGATAACAAGTGTTTATGACCGAGATGACCTCAGAACTGGATTTGGAAACGCTTTCCTTGATCAAGTTTAATAGACTGGTTTTAAACAATGAGCTGAGGGTTGTGCTCCAATTTAAATGAGTAAAACTTCATAGTCAATGTATTTTAACAGTTATATTTAGATTGCACATTCAAATGTTGTAGATAAGTATGTGGAAAATAAAAACATTATTAGTATAAAAAATAATAGAACACCCATGCATGACTCGGAGTATGTGAGGATAGGGAAGTGTGGAGAAAGATAGTGAGGATGGATTAAGTACGGAGTTATTTTTTTTAGCTATATGCACACTTTCTTGCCTACCCTGTAAGGCAATGGCGTGATTATGTATGTATGTATGTATGTATGTATGTATGTATGTATGTATGTATGTATGTATGTATGTATGTATGTATGTATGTATGTATGTATGTATGTATGTATGTATGATATGTATGTATGTAATATTAATTATTATGTATAGTATGTAGTATGTATGTATGTATGTATGTAACGTATGTATGATGTATGTATGTATGTATGTATGTATGTATGTAGTATGTATGTTGTATGTATGTATGTATAAGTATGTATGTATGTATAGTATGTATGTTATGTATGTATGTATGTATGTATGTATGTATGTATGTATGTATGTATGTATGTATGTATGTATGTATGTATGTATGTATGTATGTATGTATGTATGTATGTATGTATGTATGTATGTATGTATGTATGTATGTATGTATGTATGTATGTATGTATGTATGTATGTATGTATTATGTATGTATGTATATGTATGTATGTATGTATGTATGTATGTATGTATGTATGTATGTATCGTATGTATGTATGTATGTATGTATGTATAGTATGTATGTATGTATGTATGTATGTATGTAATGTATGTATATGTATTATGTATGTATGTATGTATGTATATATATGTATGTATGTATGTTATATGTATGTATGTATTAATATGTATGTATGTATGTATGTATGTATGTACTATGTATGTATGTATGTACGTATATGTAAATTACAAGCTATGAGACCAAGTAACGTTTATTACTGATAAGAAAAAACCAAAATTAAGATTTTCTTATGGTGGTATTTAATACTCCTGATACCCTTTGTTCTCTATAATCTTTTGTAAATTTTTAAAACGTATATTGTGTATTTATAGTTATTATTTATTATTATTGGTGAAAAGTACTTTAAATGTTTATCTGCGGATAGATAAATAGCGTACCTACTGTTTGATATAGGCCTATCTACTCTCAAATACATACGTTATTGTTTCTGTAGGCTATTTTAAGAACAACATATTATATAGGTGTGTTGTGTAAATATTAGGCCTAGTCAAAATAATACCTAAGAATAAAATTAAATAAGACATTTTACTTCAATTTGGAGTACATACAGGTTTACATAAATTAGCCCACCAGCTGTTAAATAAACTCTGTTCCAACGAAAAACAATTAATAGTTGTTTCAGGTCAGAACCGTTTGGTCGAAAGAACTCGATACCAAAACGTAACTTATTCTACCGTGAAAGCTCACCTTCTGACTTTCACTAAACTGCTTCATTTCTACCTTTTCCCTCCCAATCAACAAGCGAACCCCTTGAAGGAAATGAGGAATGGGCAGTATTCTCTTCCCTTCAGCCCTATCAGGGGGATAAAAAACCATAACTATCTCCTACTTTACATGGAGCAGAGCTTACAATAGCTCTTTATTTTAGTGATAATTGGGAAGGAGCTTTCCAAAATAACAAATTTACTTTCCATTTAATGTATTCAAAATATGTATTTCTATTGTTAAAAAATGGTATATTAATGGATCTAGTCAGTTTAGATAATGTACGGGCTAAATATATATATATATATATATATATATATATATATATAATATAATATATATATATATAATTCTGTTGCAACTAGTTACAATTTTAAAAACATCAGTTAAATGTTATAAATCTAAAGACTAGTAATTGTTTCTTTAATAATTGTTCGATAAAATATTTTAAAATATTAAAAAATATTCTGTAGTTTTAATACTGGAGCTTTTTAACAACATTTGCTATTTGTAAATTAGTTAATAAAATTTCGAAATTTATATACTCTACAGGGCCTATTGAATTTCACTGAATGTAAAGTTCGCAGGAATTAATTTTAGCAAATTAGTAGATAAGATCTATAATAATTTAAAAATATGTTTTATTTTATCATAGGCTCATTGCCGTGTTCAAGACTGCTTAGGTGCTAAGCTTCATTCCGCTAACCATCTCTGGTGGCTTTGCCATTTCAAATCCTGGTTAGGCTGAAGTTACTTAATCATAACGTGGTGCTGAGGATATTGAATTGTCTATAAGCGTGGTCCTAAGGGTTAGTAACCTTAATCTGGTTTCAGGAGCCTTAAACATAATGGTTAATTTAAACATCAACATGGTGACTTCAGAACAAGCCATCGATATTTTCGTGTATTTGTATTTTGATATTGTTTAAACCATGAATAAACCATTATTAATTAATATTTTGAACAGTTTTGAGGTATTGGAGTAGTTTGAGGCTCCCGGCTTAGGACTCGTTATAGCAGCATACAATAGAAGTGAGAGCATTTTGATAGCAATCAGCTGGTTCTTTGGACTCAGGTAATTTGTCGCTACCTATAAATGAAGGGAAGGGTATTAGTGGAAACGTAGGACTGTTCACTGGCTGTGTCTCATCGACCAAGAAAGTACGACCCATTACCATTATTACTTATGTCACAGAAACATTACTTTTGTATTTCTTGAGTCTTTTAAGGGGGAGTCATCATCGCCCTCGTATCCCCCACTGATCTGCGCCTGTGACGTGCGCAGACAGATTTTAAGGTAATCCAAACATAAAAATTGG
Source organism: Timema cristinae (assembly GCA_039000515.1). Lineage (NCBI taxonomy): Eukaryota > Metazoa > Arthropoda > Insecta > Phasmatodea > Timematidae > Timema > Timema cristinae. The sequence goes on from JBCFYV010000003.1 coordinate 14,444,768, forward strand.
GCATGTATTGAGCAATAAACCAATATTTATTAAGATCATACCAAATACTAGAACACAAAGCGATCTAGGAAATATAAAACTATGCACTCATCTTTTACATAGAATATATGATTATTTAGACATTCTATAGTTAAAATTGATTAATATTTAATTTGAAATTATTTCATGAATATGAGGATTTATATTGTATTTTATACAATTTCATACTAACGGTTAATCTTTTATATCAGGGATGACAAAACTTTTCCCACCAGTATGCCATTTAAGGATTTGCTGAATTTTGAACTCATCCAGTGTGCCACTTCTTATTTACATTTAGAATAAATATTTAAGAAAAAAAATATTGCTGAACATTATGAAATGTAATGACTTAATAAAATCAAATCAAATTGTAAATATTGTATTAATGCCTAAACTTTAAAGAAGGAAAATTGATTAAATTGTTTAAGAGTTTCTTGGGCAATATTAATTTCAATAATGTAGAAATATTTAAAGTGAAAATATTCAGTGAAAAAACCCAATACATTGGTTTATATATATATATATATATATATATATATATATATATATATATATATATATATATATATATATATATATATAACCAAAACATTGGTATGGTATATATATATAATTTACAATAAAATATAATATATCCCATGTTAGTTTGAAACATGTTTTATTCTACTATCCACGATATTTATGTTCGGTTCATAGCTTGTTGTTTTAAACAGCCCACAAGATACACTTTTAAGTACGGGCCAAGAAGATGTCTAACCGCTGTCTTTACAAAGCTCATTGGGACTCTTCATTAAATGACATGGTCCTCGAAATATTATTTACTTAAAAAAATGATACTGCGTTGGGATAAGTTTTAATTTATGATGATGATATTTTTCAGGTCGGCCTGCCAAACGAATCGTGTTCATGTACCACCCAGGGACACCCATGCCATAGTTTTGTCTTCCCTGCTCTATAGGGGCCTCATCCCCCATACTTCACCCCCTACCCCCATCTATGGCAAATAAGTTACTTACATACCTCATTCTGACACAAAAGGGTAACAATATTAAACAAATGATGTTTATAAAACTTATATTTGATCAGAATTAAGTTTAGATACGAATGTACCTTCTTAGTAAGCTATACCATTTTATCTCACCCCTTCCTTTATATTCTTTATCTTTAACTCACACGCTCACACACACACACACTCAAATGGTCACACTAATATTATATTTATCGAATAGGAGACTTGGGAAAAGGGGAATCGCATCAATTTCCCATGTTCTTAAAAGTTCTGAATGTCCAGAGCAACATGAAAAGCAGGTTTTGTCGCTATTCATGTCTTGTTTGAGCAAATAAGGGCAGTAGGACGGGACGGACTGACATATTGAAAATGTATGAACACACACTGGACATTTAAGTGGCCATCACGTTCTTGGACAGGAATAACCAAGTCACTATCGATATATTCCATGGATGGTTTTAGTTTATATTCTGTTAAGTATTGATTAAAAAAAATTGATTTGGTAGATGTTAGCTTATTAAAATGTTAACAGCCATCATAGTTTTACCAAAGTTTGATCTACTTATGAAATATTATGTAATGGAGAAACCCATCGGTCAAATTAAATTAAATAAATTCTCATTAAGTTTAAAATGCATCAATATATTCAGGAGGTCATTCGAATTTAGACTTCACCAACATATTTTGAAAATGACCCCTAAAAATATACTACTTGTTTTGTCTCTTGTTGGTTCCCAATAAATACTTTCAAATAAATTACGCGTAAAGTGCAGTCATTAATGATAATACAATTATTTATTAGGAATCTATTTGTAAATGTTTGGTAAAAACTACCGACATTATCGAGAAGATCATTGGCTTTTTTTCTTCAAAGTTAAACGCCAATAATAAATTAGTGTATTGAGGTTTTAATTATGTGTCTGACACTCAGTTAACGAATATTTCAATACGTTAAATAATCAACGTGGTCCATAACAACAAATTTCCTTTCATTGTATAGGTAGCGTTTAGAGTTTAACTTCCTCAGAATTGATGCCGGAACGTCAATCAACGAAAAGATAAAGATGACATTAATATCTACCTTGGCAAAACCAACGGTTTCTAATATCCTGAACAAAATATTTCCAATTAAATGTTAGTTTTTATTAACACCCTGTCTCACTCCTTGTTCAGACTGTACACATATGTATTAATTAAACGAATGAGCTAGGGATGAAAAAGGTTGAATATAGAGGAAATGTACCCATATTTGCGTAGAGGGAGGGTGGAAGCCCCGTTAGAAAACCACCCTCAGTACACCGACCGGGATTCGAACCCTGATTTCCCTGTCATAGTCTAACACGAGATTGACACCTTAGATCATGCGGTCACAGAAGTAGATTACATGTTAGTTATTTGAACCGTTGAATAGGAAAAACTGAAAAAGAAAGATAGAGGGCATAAATGAAGAGGTTGGTAAATTAAATAATATTTTGAGAAACATTTTAAATTTTAATAAAGATACATATCAATAATTTATAATTATTCATAATTGGAAGCACACATAATTGACTGCTTAGTTCGACATAATTGCATTGTAGAACAATGAAATTCTGCCCTAATTATAAGTAGAAGGGAAATTAATCCAAAATTGGATCACCTTACATTCATTTAATGAACTATGTTGAAACATCTTTAATATACGAGTCTTTCAATCACTGATAGGAATAAACAACAGGTTGGAGTTATTAATTGCCTTTACCAGGTTAATATATCGCTACTACTAATCAACATACTGATCAACCTCTTTAATAACCTCACCTTACTAACTAACCGGTCCCGTGGTGTAGTGGTTGGAGCACCTGGTTACGATCCTAGGGTCCCGGTTTTGATTCTAGGCTAGTACCTTGGGCATTTTCCCCTTTAGGGGAATTATCCCCTGATCACGCACCAGGTTTAGTTAATTAGGCTCAAGTTATCCCATGGTCACTCACCAGGGTTTAGTTAGTTAGGCTCAAGTTATCCCCATGGTCACTCACCAGGGTTTAGTTAATTAGCTCAAGTTATCCCATGGTCACTCACCAGGTTTAGTTAATTAGGCTCAAGTTATCCCATGGTCACTCACCAGGGTTTAGTTAATTAGGCTCAAGTTATCCCCATGGTCACTCACCAGGGTTTAGTTAATTAGGCTCAAGTTATCCCATGGTCACTCACCAGGTTTAGTTAATTAGCTCAAGTTATCCCATGGTCACTCACCAGGGTTTAGTTAATTAGGCTCAAGTTATCCCCATGGTCACTCACCAGGGTTTAGTTAATTAGGCTCAAGTTATCCCCATGGTCACTCACCAGGGTTTAGTTAGTTAGGCTCAAGTTATCCCCATGGTCACTCACCAGGTTTAGTTAATTAGCTCAAGTTATCCCATGGTCACTCACCAGGTTTAGTTAATTAGCTCAAGTTATCCCATGGTCACTCACCAGGGTTTAGTAATTAGGCTCAAGTTATCCCCATGGTCACTCACCAGGGTTTAGTTAATTAGGCTCAAGTTATCCCCATGGTCACTCACCAAGTTAGTTAATTAGGCTCAAGTTATCCCATGGTCACTCACCAGGTTTTGTTAATTAGGCTCAAGTTATCCCCATGGTCACTCACCAGGGTTTAGTTAATTAGGCTCAAGTTATCCCCATGGTCACTCACCAGGGTTTAGTTAATTAGGCTCAAGTTATCCCATGTCACTCACCAGTTTAGTTAATTGGCTCAAGTTATCCCATGTCACTCACCAGGGTTTAGTTAATTAGGCTCAAGTTAGGTTAATACAACGGCTCCACAGCTTAGTAATAACTATCATCCCATCATATCATTGCCGCTACGACGTGTAGACAGCCCCTGTAGGTGCATCCTGAGCAAGGTTCTCAGCTAATAGTCCACCTACAGGCGACAGAACCTGGACACCAGGTCCCTCTCAGTCATATGCCATTGGATAGAAAATAATAATCTTACTACCTGTTCAGTCTGTACGCATATATAATATTTACTCTAACTGGGCAGGGATGAGGAAGGAAGAATTTTAGAGGTAATATACTCACATTTTCTAGGAAGGAGATAGGACAACTATTTAATTCTGAAAATTGAAAAATGACACCTGGCTACGGAAATAATCGGCTATGAGTGAAGAATGACCCTGGCCATGGGACGATTCCTGAATAGCTCAGTGGTAAGAGCATTGGCGTACTAAACGAAGGTCATGGGTTATATTCTCGTGTCCAGGTGTCATTTTTTGATTTTCAGAATATGATATCTAGATGGAGAATTCTTCACTAAAAAGCATAAATAATAGCTTCGTCTATTTGATTCACAACTATCTAAATAGACCCAACAGGGATTCAAACCCCGATCTTTCCATCTTCAGCAGACGGTTCTATCAAGAGAGGGACGGATTAAACCTTTTGACCACTGAAGTGGGTCTGATCGTCTTGAACAGCGATAGTTTTATAATTAAATTCACGATTTGAATTAATATTATTATTATTATTATTATTATTATTATTATTATTATTATTATTATTAGCACCGCGTCTTACTACCCGTTCGGGTTATACGCACTTACGCTAATGTGTAATGGTAGGGTGATTGTGAGATGAAATGAAGGACCTACAGTTTAACGTGGAATCCGAACCACGGTGGAGGCCTGGTATTCCCCAAATTCACAAGATGTCTTGTCAGAGGTGAAGGAAGGGTTTGGTAATCAGATAAATCTGTGCCGGGACCGAGGATTGAACCCCGGCCGCCAGCACAGAAGTCGACACCTTACCCCTAGACCACCAGGTCACCTTGAATTAATAGTGTAGTGTTTATAATATTGGGAAAAGTCAAGTGTTTGTGTACTTATAATAATTAGTATTTTACCAGTGCCTTTGCGAAAGTTATTTTGGGCACAACCAAATATTTCCCAAAGGTACTCTTTCTAAAACTTGAATTAAAAGCCAATATAGTTATAAACAGAAACTATGAATTTCTACATTGATTTTAATATAAGGACAACGTATTTTCAAAATGTACATGGCTTGGAAATTCTTGAAATGTATGCTTAGTTTTATACATGAAACTACAAGATAGTTCTGGGAGTGTTGAACGTACTAAATGAGGCAAGGATATATTCTATTACAATATTATCATTATTGGTGACAAATATATGACCTAGTGCTGAGCTTTGGGACCAAAGAATCGCAAACGCCAACATTTGTTGGCGTCATAAAAAACACAAGTTTGTAAGTAGAGATAATATTGGGACACAAAGCAGCACTTACCATCGCTAAACGCAAATCATGAGAGTTTATGGATACGAACCAAATACCAAAACCTAAAAATAGATTACTACAAATTATTTGGTTCCACTGCAAAAATTGTCGCTGAATGTTTAAGATAGGTTTAAGATTTATGATTTTATATTTCTAAGCTTATTAGTTGAAATAATTCTATAAAATAATTAATGGATTATGCCTTTAGTTTAAAATATTATTTCTTATCAGTTACACAATTTCCTTTGGATATTGATAGGCCCTAAATGCCTACCTATTTTAAGATTAGTTGGGCAAACATATTAGAAAAAATAATATGTATTCAAAAGTGTACCTTTTCAAAACTTACATTTTAAAATTATAGGTAGTTCTATGGCTTGGCATAAGAATATATGAAAATTGTTTAAGAATGGTTTCCAACAAAGCGTTGATGCTCATTCAGTGGAAATATGAGTATAGTACACTAATAATTGGTTTTGAAAATTACATAGCTTAGTTAAAGTATTGCATTGTACTTATTACGATAAAGTTGACTTTTCTAAAATTCAAATAAAATAAGGTCAATCTTTTCATGTTTTTCCCATTGTTTAAGGGCATCTTCGAACCAAATTTAAATATTCTCAAACATTTAAAGGCACCTAATATTTATGAATCGAACCTATTAGAATAAAATGTCAATCTAATATCAATCTAATATCTAGAATAATTATTCTATGATTCTTCACAGTGGAAAATGGACAAGTAATGCCACTCTTGAACTATGAACGAGTTGTTACCGAGGAATGAGTGTCACAAACGTATATTAAAATATTAATGAGGTAACAAACAATATGTCGTTTGGATATGATAGGTCTAGAAACCATTAAGAAATCCATTCATACTTGGTTGGTAATAGCCAATACATTAAGGCAGATGTGACTTTTAGTCTCATTAAAAACAGTTCCGGGACGAACCAAAAGGGAAACCAAACATTTGATGACAGAAACACCGCGCTGACATGTTACCGAACACCAGCGTTTTGAAATTTTTTGAGTTATCATTATGGTAGCTGTAATAATACGTTCGCTAATAGAAAGAAACAGAAATATTATCAAATCTTAGGCTTAGATTTAAAAAAAAGCAAAAAAAAAAAAAAACACAACACAACAGAAATAAACATCGAGACTCTAATTTTTAAAAATCTTCGGAATGTCCTCTGGGGGGTTTGAAATGGGCAAGGGACTATTTTCACCTGACTGTAATTTACAATAATCTCCTTCCCCTCTCTCACCCACCTGCCAGACGCTGCGGATTTCCACAGCTCGTCCAGAAGGGTAATCATTATTATTAGCACCGCGTCTTACTACCTGTTCAGGTTATACGCACTTACGCTAATGTGTAATGGTAGGGTGATTGTGAGATGAAATGGAGGACCTATAGTTTAACGTGGGATCCGAACCACTGTGGAGGCTTGGCATTCCCCACATTCACAAGATGTCTTGTCAGAGGTGTAAGAAGGGTTTGGCAATCAGATAAATCTGTGCCGGGACCGAGGATTGAACCCCGGACCCCAGCACAGAAGTCCGACACCTTACCCCCAGACCGCCAGGTCACAGAAAGGTAATCAACAGGATACTCGCCGACCGTGTGTAAACCAGGGGAAAGGGGTTTTCGATCCATAAGTCCTAGGCCGTTATAAAAAAATATTTTATACACAAAAGAACCTTACAAAATAATTTTCCTGGGGATAGTAGTTTCCAGATTAAGACCTAGACCTTTATTATAGAAAAAAAAATCTACCAGATGTCATGGTAAATTATAATTCTAACCCTTATAAGTTACTCTCGATATCAGATTAACAGATTCATCTTAACTTAAGTAGAGAAAACCACTATGACATAACAACAACAAAAAAAGAAAACAAAACGTTGGTCTTGCATGGTCCAGAACCCGTGACCGGTCCAGTTTAAGATCGTGCAAGACCAGCGCTCTTTTTTCTTATTCTGTTGGTATGTTATAGTGGTTTTATGTCTTCAGGGAGTGTAAATTAGCTGTGAAGATCTTGAAAAACTGAGTGGTCTAGTAGAAAGAGAAGAAAGAAAAATATAGGGCCTACAAGAATTTGAAGTGTCTTTTAGGCAAATTGGCTCGGAATCAGATGGTGAAAACAAAAAATATTTTTTTTTAGCACCGCGTCTTACTATCCGTTCGGGTTATACGCTTTAAGTACTAATTACGCTAACGGATTAGGAAATGGGAAGGTTGAATTAGAGAAAGTGAACCCGCATTTGCGTGGAGGGAGAGTGTAAAACCATTTAGGAAAAACCAACCCCAGTTCACCCGACCGAGATTCGAACCTCGATCTCCCCGTCCTCAGCAGTCGAGCTAAACACGACAAGCGCGTTAGCCAACTAGGCCACCGAGCGGGGGTGAAAAAAAAATATATATATGTGGTGTAAGGTAGAGAGTAGAATGGCGGAATATCACTCTGGTTTTGGTAGACTCCGTAAATTACGGAGTAGCCGTCAAGGATGGCCGCGAATGGTTCATCTGTGAAGACTGTGGTTCCTTCTTCATCCTGAGCCACGATTTAGCGCCGGTCCATTACAGCTTTCCATTTAAAAAACTTAACTTTACTCTGCAGCACCAATTCAACTCTCCATATCCTTTAGTCACTTTTTTTGCGCCAGTCCTCCGTTCTAGCGCCTTTCTTCTCTCCCGGCATCAATTCCGCGGGCTTTGATAAGGCCCCGCCGGTAACATAAGGTAAAAAAAATTAATGGAAAAACAGGTGAGTTTGATAATGAAAATACTTAAGAAAAGTCAAATAAACGGGAACAGAAAAGACGACAGAAAAAAAAACTGGTTTTATGCAGTTAGGAATCCAGAATGAAATATGGTGTCCAAAAGTTAGAATTTGACATAAAACATCCAATTTTTATGCCTGGTGAGGGTCCATCAACTCAAACCATGTGTTCATTATGTTTACTCCCACGTACGAAATAGTGAAATAGTACGGTAAGTGAAATTGCGAGAAAATGGTTAAACCGATTTTGACAAACGTCCACTCATTTTAAACGTTACTGGTCTGGGATATCGGCAAAATAGTAGCTTAATACAAAAACCCAATTTTACTGGTGAAAGTTCCATCTTTTCATTCTGTGTACGCAGGGCTCATCTGTACAATCATGATTTGTTTATAGTTATATATAGTTAGATAAAATCATTGTGTTTGTATAAAAGCAATAACCAATTTTTACTTGAGTGTTTTGGTGCAACAAATAGATAAAGAGTTGAAAGAGGGGTCGTTTTAAAATTTTCATCGTGGTTCGTGATTCAAATTAGACCACCAAAAGATCTATATAAAACTTATAGTCTTTGACGAGTAAACTTTTAGCTAGAAAATCGAGTGAATGCCTTTCATGGAGATCTTTTCCCAATAAAAGGGTTACATTTTAGTTCAATAATGTGCATAAATCGCTGCAACGATCCACTAGTAGCCTATACACTTTAATAAAGAATTACTTTCAATACTTATATATAAGTGTTGTTTGTAGGCCTATATTAAGCTGACGGTATTACCTAGGGATTCCCCTCTCCCCTTTCCACTCATTGGCGGCAGTTTATACAGCTGTTGTTTTTTATTCATGAGAAAAGTGCACAAAGAGAGAAAGAATTATTGTTGTGGGAGGGGAACTTCACGATATTGCTGCAATCTAGATTAAAGCAGTTGATTTGAGAGAAGCCATTTTGCCAGCTTTAATAATTTTTAATGTCAGTCCTAGAATATTTCTTTTTGATAAAATGATTTGAAATTACCCATTTGTTAAAAGTGACTAAATTGTTTTAAAAATCATCAATTATTTTGATATTATTTATTTGGGTTGTTTTTATATATTTCCAAAAAATGGGACGCAATATTTTTGTTAAAATCAGATCGTCTTACTACCTGTTCACTTTAAACGCATTAATTTTAATTGGCTGTTATAAATACATATCTAAATAATAGTAAAGGAAGAGAAAGAAATGACCAGTTATTTGGTCTTAAATGTATTAAAATAATATTGCCTACATATTAGCCTGTATTTTCAATACTAACAACTTATCTCTCTCCAACTATTTAATTGTATTTTCATATTAACAACTTATCTCTCTCCAACTATTTAAATTGTATTTTCACTATGGACAACTTATCTCTCTCCAACTATTTAATTGTGTTTGATTAATTAACGAATTTAAGGTCTGTTACGAATGTTTTTTATAGTATATGTTGTGTATGGGTATATAGTAGGTTAAAATATTGTTTTAAATTCTAGATTGACCTAGTCTTTAATAAGCTAAAACTGTGATTTTGATCATATGGAGAGTTTAAGGTCATGGTAAAATCGTGTTGTATAACATACATTATGTGTTGTATTTAAATTGTGTCTTATAATATTAATGTTCAATGGTAGGTACAAATAATATTTTATTATATACTGTACAAACAAAATTGTCCATGCTAGACCTGCATTATGTTTAATCATAATATTGATGGTGTATGGTATGTTATCATTGGGTTTTAACATAGTTTTAAGCAAAGCAGGCTCGAATTTTGTTTTACCATATACAAAGTTTATGGTATAGTAAGCTCAAACTGTTTAGGTCATATGACCTTATTTTAATGTTGTGAAAAATTAAACATGTGTTTAACCATTCGATGATTTTCGGGTAGACTAGGTCTATTTAAAGATAGTATTGTGTATGAAGAATAAAATAAATGGGCAAGTTGGGAAAAGTGAGATAATCATTTCTCAAACAATGATGAATGTCCCAAAATTCGACTTACTATTATCTTAATCGATGGTTATTCTTTATATCGTTGATACAAATGATCTTTACATTGTCAGTGTAGTTTTATATTTGTCAGGTTGTCATCTTGTTGAATGTCGAAAGGCCGCATATAAGGTGGCGGGCAAACATGTGGGTAAATACTGCCAGTGCCTTTGTGTTGTGACATTGCTGTAGCGTGCCAAGTGTGTGTGTGTGCGTGTGTGTGCGTGTGTGCGTGCTCGAATAGGAGCAATGTATGAACACAGAGCCATTACCTCAATGCATTATTTATGTGGCGCGCTAAAGGCGTTCAATAAAATAAATCGTTTTCCTAAACGACAGAATCCCGACCTTAATAAGCGAATGGTTTTTACAAAGTTTTGTTATTTTTAGCCTCTATACGTTTTCACATATAATACTAAGTTGCTGTTGCCTGAGATATCATAAATTGCTACATTTTAATGTCTAAGAAAACGATTATTTCAGGGACGCACCCAGAAATTTACTTTCTGAGAAAGAGGGTAAAATCATGTATCGGATCTATTATTTCTCTACTTTTGTCCATTTGGGATTATCAAGGGTATATTTAATGTAAATAGTGCTAAGCTTTATAAATATCAAGTCGTTTGTCTGGTTTTAATTTATCCTACCATTCTCATTCAAACCATATTTGGCACTCTACACTATACTATAGCTGTTTGTGGTCGTTCAAGAGGTGAGGGACGTAACTTACCTCTAGTACTTCTCTCTCATCTATGGGTGCTACCCTCCCCCTTTCTTCCAGACACACCTCGCACCATCTCACCAGATACACTTTTAACCCTCTCCTTATTGCACCCCCCACCCTCTTCTTGTTGCACCTCCCACCCTCTTCTTGTTGCACCTCACACCTTCTAATTATTGCACCGTACACCTTCTCTTTATTGCACCTCCCACCTTCTCCTTGTTGCACCTCCCACCCTCTTCTTGTTGCACCTCCCACCTTCTCCTTGTTGCACCTCACACCTTCTACTTATTGCACTTCCCGCCCTCTCCTTATTGCACTTCCCGCCCTCTTCTTGTTGCACTTCCCACCCTCTTCTTGTTGCACCTCCCACCCTCTTCTTGTTGCACCTCACACCTTCTACTTATTGCACTTCCCGCCCTCTTCTTGTTGAACCTCCCACCCTTTCATTATTGCACCGTACACCTTCTCCTTATTGCACTTCCCGCCCTCTTCTTGTTGCACTTCCCACCCTCTTCTTGTTGCACCTCCCACCCTCTTCTTGTTGCACCTCACACCTTCTACTTATTGCACTTCCCGCCCTCTTCTTGTTGAACCTCCCACCCTTTCATTATTGCACCGTACACCTTCTCCTTATTGCACTTCCCGCCCTCTTCTTGTTGCACTTCCCACCCTCTTCTTGTTGCACCTCCCACCCTCTTCTTGTTGCACCTCACACCTTCTACTTATTGCACTTCCCGCCCTCTCCTTATTGCACTTCCCACCCTCTTCTTGTTGCACCTACCACCTTCTCCTTGTTGCACCTCCCACCCTCTTCTTGTTGCACCTCCCACCCTCATCTTGTTGAACCTCCCACCATCTCATTATTGCACCGTACACCTTCTCCTTATTCCACCTCCCACCCTCATCTTGTTGAACCTCCCACCATCTCATTATTGCACCGTACACCTTCTACTTATTGCACCGTACACCTTCTCTTTATTGCACCTCCCACCTTCTCCTTGTTGCACCTCCCACCCTATTCTTGTTGCACCTCACACCTTCTACTTATTGCACTTCCCGCCCTCTCCTTATTGCACTTCCCGCCATCTTCTTGTTGCACTTCCCACCTTCTACTTATTGCACCGTACACCTTCTCTTTATTGCACCTCCCACCTTCTCCTTGTTGCACCTCCCACCCTCTTCTTGTTGCACTTCCCACCCTCTTCTTGTTGCACTTCCCACCATCTCATTATTGCACCGTACACCTTCTACTTATTGCACTTCCCGCCCTCTCCTTATTGCACTTCCCGCCCTCTTCTTGTTGCACTTCCCACCTTCTACTTATTGCACCGTACACCTTCTCTTTATTGCACCTCCCACCTTCTCCTTGTTGCACCTCCCACCCTCTTCTTGTTGCACTTCCCACCTTCTCCTTGTTGCACCTCCCACCTTCTCCTTATTCCACCTCCCACCCTCTTCTTGTTGAACCTCCCACCATCTCATTATTGCACCGTACACCTTCTACTTATTGCACCGTACACCTTCTCTTTATTGCACCTCCACCTTCTCCTTGTTGCACTTCCGCCTCTTCTTGTTGCACTTCCCACCCTCTTCTTGTTGCACCTCCACCTCTTCTTGTTGCACCCACACTTTCTACTTATTGCACCGTACACCTTCTCTTTATTGCACCTCCCACCTTCTCCTTGTTGCAACCTCCCACCCTCTTCTTGTTGCACCTCCCACCCTATTCTTGTTGCACTCACACCTTCTACTTATTGCACTTCCCGCCCTCTCCTTATTGCACTTCCCGCCTCTTCTTGTTGCACTTCACACCCTCTTCTTGTTGCACCTCCCACCCTCTTCTTGTTGCACCTCACACCTTCTACTTATTGCACCTCCCACCTTCTCCTTGTTGCACCTCCCACCCTCTTCTTGTTGCACCTCCCACCTTCTCCTTGTTGCACCTCCCACCCTCTTCTTGTTGCACCTCCCACCCTCTTCTTGTTGCACTTCCACCCTCTTCTTGTTGCACCTCCCACCCTCTTCTTGTTGCACCTCACACTTTCTACTTATTGCACCGTACACCTTCTCTTTATTGCACCTCCCACCTTCTCCTTGTTGCACCTCCCACCCTTCTTGTTGCACCTCCCACCCTATTCTTGTTGCACCTCACACCTTCTACTTATTGCACTTCCCGCCCTCTCCTTATTGCACTTCCCGCCCTCTTCTTGTTGCACTTCACACCCTCTTCTTGTTGCACCTCCCACCCTCTTCTTGTTGCACCTCCCACCTTCTACTTATTGCACCGTACACCTTCTCTTTATTGCACCTCCCACCTTCTCCTTGTTGCACCTCCCACCCTCTTCTTGTTGCACCTCCCACCCTCTTCTTATTCCACCTCCCACCCTCTCCTTGTTGCACCTCCCACCCTCTTCTTGTTGCACCTCCCACCTTCTCCTTGTTGCACCTCCCACCCTCTTCTTGTTGCACCTCCCACCTTCTCCTTGTTGCACCTCCCACCCTCTTCTTGTTGCACCTCCCACCCTATTCTTGTTGCACCTCACACCTTCTACTTATTGCACTTCCCGCCCTCTCCTTATTGCACTTCCCGCCCTCTTCTTGTTGCACTTCCCACCCTCTTCTTGTTGCACCTCCCACCCTCTTCTTGTTGCACCTCCCACCCTCTACTTATTGCACCGTACACCTTCTCTTTATTGCACCGTACACCTTCTCCTTATTGCACTTCCCGCCCTCTTCTTGTTGCACCTCCCACCCTCATCTTGTTGAACCTCCACCATCTCATTATTGCACCGTACACCTTCTCCTTATTCCACCTCCCACCCTCATCTTGTTGAACCTCCCACCATCTCATTATTGCACCGTACACCTTCTCCTTATTCCACCTCCCACCCTCATCTTGTTGAACCTCCCACCATCTCATTATTGCACCGTACACCTTCTACTTATTGCACCGTACACCTTCTCTTTATTGCACCTCCCACCTTCTCCTTGTTGAACCTCCCACCCTCTTCTTGTTGCACCTCACACCTTCTTCTTATTGCACTTCCCGCCCTATTCTTGTTGCACTTCCCACCCTCTTCTTGTTGCACCTCCCACCCTCTTCTTGTTGCACCTCACACCTTCTACTTATTGCACCGTACACCTTCTCTTTATTGCACCTCCCACCTTCTCCTTGTTGCACCTCCACCCTCTTCTTGTTGCACCTCCCACCCTATTCTTGTTGCACCTCACACCTTCTACTTATTGCACTTCCCGCCCTCTCCTTATTGCACTTCCCGCCCTCTTCTTGTTGCACTTCCCACCCTCTTCTTGTTGCACCTCCCACCCTCTTCTTGTTGCACCTCCCACCTTCTACTTATTGCACCGTATACCTTCTCTTTATTGCACCTCCCACCTTCTCCTTGTTGCACCTCCCACCCTCTTCTTGTTGCACCTCCCACCCTCTTCTTGTTGCACCTCCCACCCTCTTCTTGTTGAACCTCCCACCCTTTCATTATTGCACCGTACACCTTCTCCTTATTGCACTTCCCGCCCTCTTCTTGTTGCACTTCCCACCCTCTTCTTGTTGCACCTCCCCCCTCTTCTTGTTGCACCTCACACCTTCTACTTATTGCACCGTACACCTTCTCTTTATTGCACCTCCCACCCTCTTCTTGTTGCACCCCCACCCTATTCTTGTTGCACCTCCCACCCTATTCTTGTTGCACCTCACACCTTCTACTTATTGCACTTCCCGCCTCTTCTTGTTGCACTTCCCACCCTCTTCTTGTTGAACCTCCCACCCTTTCATTATTGCACCGTACACCTTCTCCTTATTGCACTTCCCGCCCTCTTCTTGTTGCACCTCCCACCTTCTTCTTGTTGCACCTCCCACCCTATTCTTGTTGCACCTCACACTTCTACTTATTGCACTTCCCGCCCTCTTCTTGTTGCACTTCCCACCCTCTTCTTGTTGAACCTCCCACCCTTTCATTATTGCACCGTACACCTTCTCCTTATTGCACTTCCCGCCCTCTTCTTGTTGCACTTCCCACCCTCTTCTTGTTGAACCTCCCACCCATTCATTATTGCACCGTACACCTTCTCCTTATTCCACCTCCCACCCTCTTCTTGTTGCACCTCCCACCCTCTTCTTGTTGCACCTCACACCTTCTACTTATTGCACCGTACACCTTCTCTTTATTGCACCTCCCACCTTCTCCTTGTTGCACCTCCCACCCTCTTCTTGTTGCACCTCACACCTTCTCCTTATTGCACTTCCCGCCCTCTTCTTGTTGCACTTCCCACCCTCTTCTTGTTGAACCTCCCACCCTTTCATTATTGCACCGTACACCTTCTCCTTATTGCACTTCCCGCCCTCTTCTTGTTGCACTTCCCACCCTCTTCTTGTTGAACCTCCCACCCTTTCATTATTGCACCGTACACCTTCTCCTTATTCCACCTCCACACCCTCTTCTTGTTGAACCTCCCACCATCTCATTATTGCACCGTACACCTTCTCCTTATTCCACCTCCCACCCTCTCCTTGTTGAACCGTACACCTTCTCCTTATTGCACCCCCCACCCTCTTCTTGTTGCACCTCCCACCCTCTCCTTATTCCACCTCCCACCCTCATTGTTGCACCTCACACTTCTACTTATTGCACCGTACACCTTCTCTTTATTGCACCTCCCACCTTCTCCTTGTTGCACCTCCCACCCTCTTCTTGTTGCACCTCACACCTTCTACTTATTGCACCGTACACCTTCTCCTTATTGCACCTCCCACACTCTTCTTATTCCACCTCCCACCTTCTCCTTGTTGCACCTCCCACCCTCTCCTTATTGCACTTCCCACCCTCTTCTTGTTGAACCTCCCACCCTCTCATTATTGCACCGTACACCTTCTCCTTATTGCACCTCCCACCCTCTCATTATTTCACCGTACACCTTCTCCTTATTGCACCTCCCACCCTCTTCTTGTTGAACCTCCCACCCTCTCATTTATTGCACTTCCCACCCTCTCCTTATTGCACCTCCCACCCTCTCCTTGTTGCCCTCCCACCCTCTCCTTATTGCACCGCTACCCTTCTCCTTATTTCACTTCCCACCCATCTACTTGCTGCCCCGCACCTCTCTATTGCACCCTCACTTCTCTTTTGCACTCCCCTCCTTATTGCACACTCTCTTATCCTCCACTCTCCTTGTTGCACCTCCCACCTTCTTTTGCACTCCTCTCCTTATTGCACCGTCCCACCCCTTCTCTTATTGCACTCACATCCTTTTGCACCCACTCTATTTTCCCGTACACCTCTCCTATTGCACTCACCCTCTCTTGTGCCCCACCCTCTCATTATTGCACCGTACATCTTTCTCCTTGTTGCACCTCCCACCCTCTCATTATTGCACCGTACACCTTCTCCTTATTGCACCTCCCACCCTCTCTTATTCACCGTACACCTTCTCCTTATTGCACACTCCCACCCTCTTCTTGTTGCAACCTCCCACCCTCCATTATTGCACCCACCCTCTCCTTTTGCACCTCCCACCCTCTCCTTTTGCACCTCCCACCTTCTCCTTATTGCACCTCCACCTTCTCCTTATTTCACTTCCCACCCTCTCTTCTCTGCACTCTCATACACCGTACACTTCTCCTTGTTGCACCTCCCACCCTCTCATTATTGCACCGTACACCTTCTCCTTATTGCACCTCCCACCCTCTGCTTGTTGCACCTCCACCTTCTCCTTATTGCACCGTACACCTTTCCTTATTGCACCTCCACCCTCTTCTTGTTGAACCTCCCACCTCTCATTATTGCATCCACACCTCTCTTTTGCACCTCACCCTCCTATTGCACCGTAACACCTTCTCCTTATTGACACCTCTCTTGTTGCAACTCCCCTTCCATTGCAAAACGTACAACCTTCTCTGTATTGCAAGCACTCCCAACCACTCTCTTGTAGCGACCTCCCACTTCTGGTTGCACCTCCATTTACATATTCTAGGAAGAACTGTCTTCACTACGTCATAAAAGAAAAGTTGATGGAGAGGAGCTCAGGGAAGGGGTTAATTATAGGTGACTGAGGAAAACAATTCTGTCATAAATAGAGCAAGACATGTACATTGGCAGCTAGTTCAACTGATAAGGGACCTGTCTAACGCTAACCATAATAATAAATACTTCTAAGTAACAATGTGGTGTCAAATATTAGGTGCATGATTAGCATCAGTAATGCTAAGGGTTAAACTAATCCATTATGCTCTGTAGGAAGCGACTTACCGCAACATCTGGTCGAGTGCAAATCCTGTGACCGATCCACTGTAGCGGTACTTGGCGACACCCGTGCGTCATCTATGGGCAGGGTGAAACGGCTCAAGGTCAGGAAAGCGGTAAGGTTGGCCGTGTAGAACGACGTCAAGTGGTAATGAAGATCCACCATGTTGCGAACAGCAGCCTGGACGTCTGTAACAGGTCACGTCATTTAGGGAAGGCCGTCCTTAAATTACGTACGGTTTTTCTGAGGGGGATGTGGTTCATATTTTCTTACGTTTTCTAACGGGGGGGGGGGGGGGGGGTGTAAGTTTAGGACTCCCACTAGCTCCACAACTTCATGATCACTATCCTCACATCATCTCATTGTGGGTACGACGTGAAGAAAATCTCAATGGGTGCTCCCTGGGGCAACGTGCTGTACTACCAAGGCGGGTAGTCACACTCACAGGTGACTGAATTATATCATGTCCCTACAGGCGAAAAAACATGCGAGCACTGTGGTTCTACAAGTAGCACGCTGTTGTCTCGCGCTAATGGATGATGTTTTATTAATTTCATTAATAAAATGGGAAGTTATGTAGCGAAAATATGTTGATAGTCTAGGTTTTTCATTATCTAATGAAAAAATATGAAAAAATTGACATTCCTTTCAAAATATATATATATGTAGTTTATTTTTGCTTTATTTTGAAAGGGGGTGGCGCCCCCAGAGCCCTCCCTCACTAGCCATCACAGACGGATCTATTTTCTAGTCAACAACAATTAAAGTCACGTTCTGTAGATCTCACAAAATATTAATTTAGCCTTAAACAAAATTAATAAAGAAAACACAGACCTAAACAAATTTGAATAAATTATTTTCAGAAATATCTTTTTAGGCCTGGGTTTAACTAAAATTATGTTTACTTTAGCACAGCAAATAAAAAAATTGAATTAATAAAATTTTGCACTTCTCGAAAAAAAACAACGCATTGATATTTAGCTTCTCTTGTACGGTACTATTTCAATAAGGCTTTAGGGAACAAATGAAAATGATACATATATCATAAAGAAACAATTGAATAATGATACATTTTATATTGTTTTTATTTTGTTTTATTTTGAACTATATTTACTGTGTTGGTTTGACGCCAAGAAAATTGACAAATAATTGGGAATCTTCTCGTGTTGTTTATTCGCCAGTCATTGGCCTAAACTGGTCGCAGCGTTATTGTTATGTGTCACAATTGCCAGTACACAGTTTTTAGGCTTATATCAGCTCTTATCGTGTGAAATCATGAGTTTTTGTACTTCTCTCTCGCTTGAATGCACTTTGTCACAATTTACTTGTGGAGTTTTGCGTAAATAATTTGTCTTTTAATTTATATTAATGATGGCCATTATTTAAACAACGCTTTCCTGCCTTGAATGCGGGCCAACACCATATTGGAACTTTACATTTTCCACCGCTCTGTTGTTTCCTTTGTCAGTTTGTAAATAAACTTTAGTTGTACTCTCGTTCAATCGTGTATTTTGGTAGGAAGTAGTGAATTAATTCACAATGCCCAATTTGTAACTGGACTATGATTTAACCAATCTTACACGCGCTGAGTGCTGGATTAAACGCGCGGAAACGTTAGATAAAGAAGTGAGAACCTAGACTACAAGTGTTGTGAGCTATTTATACCCCTGTTGGGATCTTAAGATCTTGCGTGAGACCTACGAGACAAACCATTTAACCGTGCAATTAAGTAGTCAAGACATTGATGACTTCGACCTTGATGCATACGAGAAGAGACTTTGTGACTTCGATAATACCTATTATTACATAATGTCTATCTTGGATCGTGTTAGTGCCACCAAATGTACCGACAGCTCCACGCAATGACCTTCCCCTCAAGTGCTTCTCACGTAACTATCCCGGTGATTCCATTAATACAGTTCAGTAGTGGTCTTAAATTGTGGCCCAATTTTTCTAATTTGTTTTAAACCCTTGTCATTGATAACACTAACCTAACCAACACCAAAAGGCTATCCTATTTGAAGTCGGTCGTCAGTGGTGAACCCCTATCAATAGTACAGGCACTTCCACTCACCAATGGAAACTATCCTGTGGCATGGGATTTGTTAGTGAGGTGATATGACAATAAACGTATCTTTGTGGCACAACACATCTATGCAATCCTTTAAATACCATCGGTGACGGCCAGTGGCTGCTCGTGTATAGGCACTGCGGAACTGCAGAAACCTCTATTTCCACTTGATATTATCGATAACATTTAATATAATGAGTCCTTTTTTCTTTAATTCTTTCTTTATTTTTGTAGTACATTATATATTCCTTAAGCTTAATGTCAGTACTTCAGTAGCCCTCCCTAGTTTATGAAAAACATACAAAAATCTTTGAATGGAACTGTGCGCTTCACAGTGCCAGCGACGTGGTGTTTTACTTTTGTGTGCATGCGCACATAAGAGGGGGTGGGAAGGAATGCGGGACTGCCAGATAGAGAGGGCACTGTTGCTCTCGCAGTGCCAGCTCTGGCATGATGGTGGAAGGAAGGTTTTTTTACTCAGCGTGTGTTGTGCTAAAAAACCATGTACCATATTCTTGAATGTGACAAAGTGTAGAAGAGTGTAGAATTAGATTATTATTCTGCTTCCAGCTATTCTATTTGGTTCATATTTTTTTCGATTCTTTTATTTAACAGAAAGCTTAAATGCACTTGCAGTACTTTCAATGGAGAAAAATGTCCTCAATTGTCATCCAGAGATCAAGGAGAGAATTATTGAACTGTATGCGCAAATTAAAACAAGAAGAATGGATTTCATTTTTAAATGAATACATCAAGCTTGAACTGTAACAATTTAAGTTAAAGTAAGTAAAAAGGTTTTTTTTGTTAAGATTTTATCAAGTTACTGAATACGTTTTCTTTTTATATATTATTTTTTCCTTTTACACAATTTTAAAACCAAGGCTAAACATTTTCTGGAGCAGCACCTTCACTAATTTTAGCTACGAGCCTCTACTGGTGTTGGATGACCTTCCTACTGTGCTGCGTACCCTTCTCTCTAAACTGAAGGAAAATGTAGCTGCTATTCATGCCCTGGAAATTCCTATTGTTCATTGGGACTCGATCCTAATCCATATACTTAGCAACAAATTAGACATTGCTCTTCATGCTCAATGGGAGCGCAATTTTGTTGACTCAGATCTACCTACTATTGACAGCTTCGTAAATTTCTTAGAAAGATATTGTCGCTCCTTTGAATTCCTGGCCTTGTACAAGGTCAAACCACCTCCAAGGTCATCCTTCAATGCCATTGGTGGTTGAAGATCACACCAACCAGCTGCAGTTATGGCTTAAACTTCAATTTCACAGTATGTTTTATGTAATTAATCCCACCCCTTGCACAAGTGTCTTAAGTACCTTCTCAAGAACCCAAAGGAGTGTTTCAACTTCATCAAGCAAGTGAGACTTTGCTTAAACTGCATTCGAGAGTCTCATCACTCTGTACAGTCTCCCTAATCATATCACTGCTGTATTTGTGATTCCAAGCACCATTCATCCCTGCCTTTTCCAGAATCGCTTGTATCTAGTACAACGCAGGATCAACACACGCATTAAGAAACATTAAACAAGGCTAGAGCTCCACTCAATATCATGGCCTCCTTAGCAGGAGTAGCCCATCCATCGATCATCCTGCTATCCACTGCACTTGTTGAAGCACAGGATGTATCAGGATCATAATAAGTGATTAGGATGCTACTTGACTCTGTGAGTCAATCTAGTTTATCACTGACCAATGTCTGTCACAGCTAGGCCTGTCACGACTCAAGACGTCCTTAGCCGTCATGGACTTTCCCATACACCGTTATCTGTGGCCAAAGGGGTCTCAACCTGTTTAGTCCGACCCATTGGATTGTTGTCTATCGATGTCTTCGTTTTACCCCGAATTACTGGTCACTTACCCAGTACCCCTCTATCATCTCCAACGTGATCTCATGTTTCAAATTTAAAACTTGCAGATCCTACATACTGTACCTCAGGACTCATCGATATACTGATCGGTGCAGAAACCTTCTCCCACATCATCACAGGTAGTAAGCTAGAAGGAGAACCTGGAAATACCTGTGCTTAGAAACTGTCTTTGGCTGGGTGTTAATAGGAGGGGTGCAGCAACCCTCTATTCACCATACACCTCATCTCTAGACATGTCATTGTTCTTCATCTATTCGTCCTAATGTACACCAACCCTAACAGATGTCGTGGAGCAGTTTTGGGCACTTGAAGAACTGCCATCAAACCCAGTTATCACCCTTAAGGAAGCTCTGTGTGGAGAAATCTTTGTCAAAATGCACACTCGAGATGATATGTGTCATTTCCAGTTAATAGACCCAGACCAGAGCTTAATAACTTATACACCACTACTCTTAATCGTTATCAAGCCCTCGAGTGTCAACTACACTGGCAATCTCATTTAAATGCCAGTTATTAAGACTTCATGCGGGAATATAGAGACACAGGTCACTTGGAGTTAGTAACAGATCCATCCTTCAACTCTGGCTGTTCTTACTACATTCCCCATCATTGTGTGATCAAACCTGACAGTAACACCAATAAGCTTTGGGTGGTGTTTGATGCTTTGGCCAATACAGATTTGGGAACTTCTCTAAGTGACCAACTCCTAACAGAACCTAAACTTCAAAAGGATATTACAAAAGTTCTCCTTCGTTTTCATTCACATTTAATTGTTTTACTGCTGATATCAAACCAATGTATTGTCAAATTCAAGTCCATCCTGAAAATTAAGATTAACAGCGCATTTTTTGACGGTTCAATGACAGTGATCTAATTCAAGACTATCGTCGGAAAATGGTGACTTACGGATTATCCTCCTCACCTTATCTCGACATTCGTAACCTACACTAGCTTGGTGATGATGAAAAGACCCACTTTACAGAGGCCTCAAGGGTGGTACACTCAGATCTGTATGTTGATGATGTGTGTTCGGTGTGTTCGGGTGCTGATTCCCCTGAAAAGTCACTGGATCTACACCAAGAACTTGTATAATTGTTGAAGACTGATGGCTTTCAATTACGAAAGTTTGCAAGAAACCACCCAATACTTCTAAAATAGTTACGCCCAGAAAATATTCAAATTCCTCCATTTTTATAAGCTTTTGATGATGATTCCACTATCAATGTTCTTGGTCTACGACAGAACCTTGGGCCAGTCATTTTTTCACACAAGGTATAACAGACCTCAAAATCCCTTTCAAAACGAGCAATTCTCTCGGATATTGCAAGAATATTTGACCTAATAGGTTGGCTGTCTCCTACATTCTTGATCGTAAAATATCTTATCCAATTCCTAGGGATTAAAGGTGTTGACTAGGACTCTCCACCCCTCCTTAAACAGCTGAGAGATGGAATAGTTTCAGAGCTAAGCTTTCACTTGTTTCCAGCATCTCAATCGACAGATGTCTGGCCTCTGCAGATTCAGCTTGTAGATTTGAGATTCATGGCTTCTCTGATAGCTCTGAGAATGGTTATGCAGCTGTTGTATCCCTCCGGGCTATTTCATCTGGCACAGTAAAGGTGCGACTCTTACTCGCTAAATCAAAGGTAACGCCCATAAAACAAGTTTCACTTCTTCACTTGGAACTATGTGTGGTATTACTCTTGGCACGCGTGTTGCACTTGCTAATGGAAATATACTCGTTCTTGACAATTGACAAGGTCTATGTCTGGACAGACTCTACAATCAGATTGGCTTGGATCCAATCTTCGTCCCACCTGTGGAAAATATTTGTTGCCAATCGTTTTAGTAAGATCCAAGACCTCATTTCCCCCGAATATACCATATACCTTCAGAGCAAAACCCGGCTGATTGTGCCTCTCGGGGGTTGTTTCCCTCTCAGCTTGTCGAGCACCCACTTTGGTGGTCAGGACCCTTGTGGCTTAGGGTTATTCAACCAATTTTCCGCAACCTAAGAATTGCCTAGCTTAGCTGAACCTATCGAAGAGCGCAAAACACTTACTATGATTACAGTCGCCCCTGACACCAACATTCTGGACCTGTTCGATAAGTTTTTGTCTTTATCATAAATAATACTTATAACAGCTTATTGCTTTCGTTTTGTTTGTGCTTCTTGCCTAGACGTGGTGCACCCACCAGACCCTTACAAGTTGATGAACTACACAAGACTGTGTTATTTTGAGTCAACCATACCCAATATAGTGACTTTGCTGATGATATTGCTCGTATTGTCAAGGATCAACCTTGTTCATCCTCAGTACAAAGGCTAAATCTCTTTCTAGATTCTGCTGGTGTATTAAGAGTCAGTGGTCGCCTTCAACGATCCAATCTGTCATTTGTAAGAAAAACATTCCTATCCTACTCCCGAGGCGGAGTCGTATCGTGGAGCTTCTAATTGACCAACTACACTTGATGATCTACATTCAGGACAACACAACTTGCAATCCTTACTTCAGCGTAATTTCTGGATCATTGATGCACTCAACACAATCAGACTGCGGTACGCAAATATCTAAAATGCTTCAAGTTTCATCCAACCTTATTGACACCAGCCATGGGAAGTCTCCCGGCTGGGCGTGTTTGTCAAGTCAAACCCTTTATGGAGACAGGTGTCAACTATGAGGCTACAATCACAATCACAATGATTCAGTACGCAAACCTAGAACCTGTTTGACCTATATTTATCTGTTTGTCTGCTTCTTTACAAAGGCTATTCACATAGAACTGGCGTCAGACTCATTAATTGAAACCTTTATTGCGGATTTCGTCATTTTGTTGCACGTTGAAGACATTGTTCTGATATGTTCAGTGACTGCGGAGCTAATTTTGTTGGTGCTAATAGCTTTCCACTCTTCAAAGGTTTGATACAGATTCTGACAACAATAAAGTTTTTAGTAGGTATCTCGTTGACCATAACATCACCTGGCACTTTAATCACCCCGCAATTCCTAATTTTGGAGGACTTTGAGAAGCAGGGATACGATCAGTCAAGGCATTACTCATCAAAACTATTGCCTTTCAGATCCTAGCTTATGAAGAGTGGTTCACGTTTTAAGGATAAGGAAGGATACATTTATTGAAAGTGTACCCACAATTGCATGGAGGTAGAGTGGAAAGCCATTTTAGAAAATCCACCCTCATCACACCCGATGGAGATTCGAACCTCGATCAACCTGTCATCGGTGGCCTAATCTACTGCGGGTCCTAAGACCATGTGACCTTCAAAGCGAGTTGTATATTTATCGTAAGAAGTATTGTTCAACGTGTCACTGTGCTTTCAATGATTATAAATAGACGAACTAAAGTACTTACACGTAATCCACAAAATCAATAAAGGTAGTTTATGAAAGTAAGTAGATTGATTATTGCCTGCAAACTCTCCAGAGGTTTGCCTAGTTAGAAATGAAACAGGTATTTATCTACCTGGAGTATTTGTTTACCAATCATTTCATAGTTTTCCACTAACCGAAAAGGAAATTGTGGTATTTAAGGAACATTAAGAATGATGGATGAATTACTGTATGGTGGATATTACAGGCTATTACCAACTTGTGAGCTTTCTAGGAGTAATTTAAATAATAACTTAGGTGGTGTGACTGAATTTTAATATTTTCCAATTATGAACCAGTTAATGGAAGCAATATAATATTACATGTCACCCATTAGTTGATAAACAAAAGCATGAATATTATTTAGGACACTAATTATTATATTTGCACCGCGTCTTACTACCCATTCGTCTATAAACATTTGTACTAATTACACTAATGTGTTAGGGATGAGAAAAGTTGGATATAGATTAAATGTATCCGCATTTTAAAGAGGAAGAGTGAGGAAATATCTAGGAAAAATATTTCTAGTAAACCCATATGGGATTTGAACTTTGACCTTTCAATTACCGGTAAAACAAGTTATTTAAGCCTACGATTAGTCCAATTGCCCACTTGTGCTACCTATATATATGATCTTTTATACTTTAGGGTAATATTGTTTATGTTTATTCAAATTATTTTAAATTACCTTTTTCCATGGAGAAGCAATTAATAAATGCCACTTTTTTATTTTGATTGTCTTCAAATATATTGTTTTGAAAACAACCTAGTTTGAAAGGGGATGATTTATTTAATGTCACAACAAATACTTTAAAATATTGTATATATTGTATAACTTAGAATCATCTCATATCTAACATTCAATAAAATAATCATCGAATATTCTATACATAAGAATTGCTCTTTCTCCATTGGTTTATAATCTAGCCTGTGAGTATGCTATTATGGTGATGCAAGAGAGTAGGGAAGGGTTGACACCAAACGGTTCGATGCAGCTATTAGGAGCATAGATGATTTAGCATTGTTGGGCAATAGTAAGGAAGCTGTTGCGGGAAATGCGACATTTTATCGAATATTTGTAAGGAAATAGCTTAAGAAATGAACGCTGAAAAGATAACCCAGAGATTACTGCTAATAACATCTCATTGAAATAATGAGTTTAAATATTTAGGAGCAGTTTTAACTAGTAATAATGATATTAGATTGGAATTAGGAAAGTCATACTGCAATTACTTCATAGACATAATAATCGAGGATTGTAAAACTCATAATATACAAAACAATAGAATTACCAGGTTGTTCGCTTTGGTAAAAATAAATGTAGGATGTTTGAAAAGAAGGTGCTTATTAAGATACTTGGCCCAAAAATGGATGAAGTTACTGGGGAGGGGGGGAGATTACATAAAGATGAGTTGTATACCCTGCACTCGTCACAAATCTGTTAGGATAACCAAGTCTCGTATATTACGATACGCAGTCCATGCATCGCGAATGGGAGAATCTAGAAACTTGTTAAGCCTATTGACTTCTAGAGCTAATGGGAAGAGACCATTGGGAAGACCTAGACTTAGATGGGAGGATAGCATTAGAATTGCCCTGAAAGAGATAGGATGTAATGAGGTCGACTGGATAGAACTATTTCAAGATAAGAATAGGTTCTTATGAGGGGGACTGTATAGAATTATTTAAAGATAGGGATAGAGTGTAATGAGGTGGACTGGATAGATCTAGCTCAAGATAAGGATAAGTTATAATGAGGTGGAACTATCTCAGGACCGGATAGGGTATAATAATGGACTGGATAAAACTACCTCAATATAGGGAAATGGTGTAATGAATTGGACTAGATATAACTAGCTCAAGACAGGGATAGGGTATAATGAGATACACTGGATATAGCTATCTCAAGATAGTGATAGGGTATAATGAGATACACTGGATATAGCTATCTCAAGATAGTGATAGGGTATAATGAGATACACTGGATATAACTATCTCAAGACAGGGATAGGATATAATGAGATACACTGGATATAGCTATCTCAAGATAGTGATAGGGTATAATGAGATACACTGGATATAACTATCTCAAGATAGGGATAGGGTATAATGAGATACACTATATATAACTATCTCAAGACAGGGATAAGATATAATGAGATACACTGGATATAGCTACCTCAAGATAGTGATAGGGTATAATGAGATACACTGGATATAGCTATCTCAAGATAGTGATAGGGTATAATGAGATACACTGGATATAGCTATCTCAAGATAGTGATAGGGTGTAATGAGGTTGACTGGATATAACTATCTCAAGATAAAGATAGGGCGTAATGAGGTGGACTGGATATAACTATCTCAATATAAAGATAGGGCGTAATGAGGTGGACTGGATATAACTATCTCAAGATAGGGATAGGGTATAATGAGATACACTAGATATAACTATCTCAAGACAGGGATAGGATATAATGAGATACACTGGATATAACTATCTCAAGACAGGGATAGGATATAATGAGATACACTGGATATAGCTATCTCAAGATAGTGATAGGGTATAATGAGATACACTGGATATAGCTATCTCAAGATAGTGATAGGGTATAATGAGATACACTGGATATAGCTATCTCAAGATAGTGATAGGGTGTAATGAGGTTGACTGGATATAACTATCTCAAGATAAAGATAGGGCGTAATGAGGTGGACTGGATATAACTATCTCAAGATAAAGATAGGGCGTAATGAGGTGGACTGTATATAACTATCTCAGGATAGGGATAGGGTGTAATGAGGTCGACTGGGCAGAACTAGCTCAAGATAGGGATAAGGTGTAATGAAGTGGACTGGATATAACTATCTCAAGATAGGGATAGGGTGTAATGAGGTGGACTGGATATAAACTATCTCAAGGTAGGGATAGGGTGTAATGAGGTTGACTAGATAGAACTAGCTCAAGATAAAGATAGGGCGTAATGAGGTGGACTGGATATAACTATCTCAAGATAGGGATAGGGTGTAATGAGGTGGACTGGATATAACTATCTCAGGATAGGGATAGGGTGTAATGAGGTCGACTGGGCAGAACTAGCTCAAGATAGGGATAAGGTGTAATGAAGTGGACTGGATATAACTATCTCAAGATAGGGATAGGGTGTAATGAGGTGGACTGGATATAACTATCTCAAGGTAGGGATAGGGTGTAATGAGGTGGACTGGAGAGAACTTGCTAAATATAGTTAGGGAATAAAATGGACATGTTCATAAATAAGGTTATGTACTCTCGAAGGTTCGGGTGAACCGGAGGCAAGTGTCCAGTGAATATTATCTTGTCAAAATATGTAGGGAATAATGCGTAAAGCTTGCATCACACTGGATTGGATCGGATCGGAAAGGAATTGTTTTCATTTTACGGATTAAGAAGCAATTCGCATGCGTGCTCATCACTGGACTATTGCATCATCTACACTCGCACTCAATCTACTTAAATCTATTGTGTTCGTTTCCTGGTCTTCTGAGACTATTGCTTGTCTTTTTAAATGTTTTGGACGAAGAAATAATATATTTAGTTCAACAGTATCAAAATCACAATTGATGACATTGGTAACAAACCTAACTCTGTTATGAAGTAAAATCCATAAGAGGAGATCTCGGAAATTTCATATTGCTTTTATATCGTGCACTCCAAGTATTTTTGAAGTCGCTTCTTCTCCCTCTTCATCACCATCAGCAGAAATGCACAAAGTAGCTATAACTGCCTCATCTTCATTGTTGTTATCACTCATTATCACCAAATCACAAAAATCGATGTACCATCTTTGGTTGCTGTCTTCCAACTGACATGAATTGAATTCCGAACCGGCGTGTGGACGAAACTTGTTTTCATTCGTGTGGTTCTAATTTAGACCGTTCCGATTCTATTCAGTGTATGGAAAGCTTTATAGACCATTTATCAAGCACACAGTACCTGCGACGGGAGTAAGGGTTGACCCTTGCTTCATCAGAGTGCCATAGAACTTTTATCAAAGCACACAGTACCTGCAACGGGACAGAGGGTTGACCCTTGCTTCATCAGAGTGCCATAGAACTTTTATCAAAGCACACAGTACCTGCAACGGGACAGAGGGTTGACCCTTGCTTCATCAGAGTGCCATAGAACTTTTATCAAAGCACACAGTACCTGCAACGGGACAGAGGGTTGACCCTTGCTTCATCAGAGTGCCATAGAACTTTTATCAAAGCACACAGTACCTGCGACGGGAATGAGTGTTGACCCTTGCTTCATCAGAGTGCCATAGAACTTTTATCAAAGCACACAGTTTTTGCAACGGGACTAAGGGTTGACCCTTACTTCATCAGAGTGCCATAGAACTTTTATCAAAGCACACAGTACCTGCGACGGGAATGAGTGTTGACCCTTGCTTCATCAGAGTGCCATAGAACTTTTATCAAAGCACACAGTACCTGCAACGGGACAGAGGGTTGACCCTTGCTTCATCAGAGTGCCATAGAACTTTTATCAAAGCACACAGTTTTTGCAACGGGACTAAGGGTTGACCCTTACTTCATCAGAGCGCCATAGACCTTATATACAAGCACTCAGTACCTGCAACGGGACTGAGGGTCGACCCTTACTTCATCAGAGTGCCATAGACCTTTTATCAAAGAACACAGTACCTGCAACGGGACTGAGCGTTGACCCTTGCTTCATCAGAGCGCCATAGACCTTATATAAAAGCACACAGTACCTGCAACGTGACTGAGGGTTGACCCTTACTTCATAAGAGTGCCATAGACCTTTTATCAAAGTACACAGTACCTGCAACGGGACAGAGGGTTGACCCTTGCTTCATCAGAGTGCCATGGAACTTTTATCAAAGCACACAGTTTTTGCAACGGGACTAAGGGTTGACCCTTGCTTCATCAGAGTGCCATAGACCTTTTATCAAAGCACACAGTACCTGCAACGGGACTGAGCGTTGACCCTTGCTTCATCAGAGCGCCATATACCTTATATCAAAGCACACAGTACCTGCAACGGGACTGAGCGTTGACCCTTGCTTCATCAGAGTGCCATAGAACTTTTATCAAAGCACACAGTACCTGCAACGGGACTGAGGGTTGACCCTTACTTCATCAGAGTGCCATAGACCTTATATAAAAGCACACAGTACCTGCAACAGGACTGAGCGTTGACCCTTGCTTCATCAGAGTGCCATAGAACTTTTATCAAAGCACACAGTACCTGCAACGGGACTGAGGGTTGACCCTTACTTCATCAGAGCGCCATAGACCTTATATAAAAGCACACAGTACCTGCAACGGGACTGAGCGTTGACCCTTGCTTCA
The DNA here is from genome assembly GCA_039000515.1 of Timema cristinae. Lineage (NCBI taxonomy): Eukaryota > Metazoa > Arthropoda > Insecta > Phasmatodea > Timematidae > Timema > Timema cristinae. The sequence goes on from JBCFYV010000003.1 coordinate 14,474,554, forward strand.
TCAGAGTGCCATAGAACTTTTATCAAAGCACACAGTACCTGCAACGGGACTGAGGGTTGACCCTTACTTCATCAGAGCGCCATAGACCTTATATAAAAGCACACAGTACCTGCAACGGGACTGAGCGCTGACCTTGCTTCATCAGAGTGCCATAGAACTTTTATCAAAGCACACAGTACCTGCAACGGGACTGGGTGTTGACCCTTGCTTCATCAGAGTGCCATAGACCTTATATCAAAGCACACAGTACCTGCAACGGGACTGAGGGTTGACCCTTACTTCATCAGAGCGCCATAGACCTTATATAAAAGCACACAGTACCTGCAACGGGACTGAGCGCTGACCCTTGCTTCATCAGAGTGCCATAGAACTTTTATCAAAGCACACAGTACCTGCAACGGGACTGGGTGTTGACCCTTGCTTCATCAGAGTGCCATAGACCTTATATCAAAGCACACAGTACCTGCAACGGGACTGAGGGTTGACCCTTACTTCATCAGAGCGCCATAGACCTTATATAAAAGCACACAGTACCTGCAACGGGACTGAGCGCTGACCCTTGCTTCATCAGAGTGCCATAGAACTTTTATCAAAGCACACAGTACCTGCAACGGGACTGGGTGTTGACCCTTGCTTCATCAGAGTGCCATAGAACTTTTATCAAAGCACACAGTACCTGCAACGGGACTGGGTGTTGACCCTTGCTTCATCAGAGCGCCATAGACCTTTTATCAAAGTACACAGTACCTGCAACGGGACTAAGGGTTGACCCTTGCTTCATCAGAGCGCCATAGACCTTATATAAAAGCACACAGTACCTGCAACGGGACTGAGCGTTGACCCTTGCTTCATCAGAGCGCCATATACCTTATATCAAAGCACACAGTACCTGCAACGTGACTGAGGGTTGACCCTTACTTCATCAGAGTGCCATAGACCTTTTATCAAAGTACACAGTACCTGCAACGGGACTAAGGGTTGACCCTTGCTTCATCAGAGTGCCATAGACCTTTTATCAAAGTACACAGTACCTGCAACGGGACAGAGCGTTGACCCTTGCTTCATCAGAGTGCCATAGAACTTTTATCAAAGCACACAGTACCTGCAACGGGACTGAGCGTTGACCCTTGCTTCATCAGAGTGCCATGGAACTTTTATCAAAGCACACAGTACCTGCAACGGGACTAAGGGTTGACCCTTGCTTCATCAGAGCGCCATAGACCTTATATAAAAGCACACAGTACCTGCAACGGGACTGAGCGTTGACCCTTGCTTCATCAGAGCGCCATATACCTTATATCAAAGCACACAGTACCTGCAACGTGACTGAGGGTTGACCCTTACTTCATCAGAGTGCCATAGACCTTTTATCAAAGTACACAGTACCTGCAACGGGACTAAGGGTTGACCCTTGCTTCATCAGAGTGCCATAGACCTTTTATCAAAGTACACAGTACCTGCAACGGGACAGAGCGTTGACCCTTGCTTCATCAGAGTGCCATAGAACTTTTATCAAAGCACACAGTACCTGCAACGGGACTGAGCGTTGACCCTTGCTTCATCAGAGTGCCATGGAACTTTTATCAAAGCACACAGTTTTTGCAACGGGACTAAGGGTTGACCCTTACTTCATCAGAGTGCCATAGACCTTATATCAAAGCACACAGTACCTGCAACGGGACTGGGTGTTGACCCTTGCTTCATCAGAGCGCCATAGAACTTTTATCAAAGTACACAGTACCTGCAACGGGACTAAGGGTTGACCCTTGCTTCATCAGAGTGCCATATACCTTATATAAAAGCACACAGTACCTGCAACGGGACTAAGGGTTGACCCTTGCTTCATCAGAGCGCCATAGACCTTATATAAAAGTACACAGTACCTGCAACGGGACTAAGGGTTGACCCTTACTTCATCAGAGCGCCATATACCTTATATCAAAGCACACAGTACCTGCAACGGGACTGAGGGTTGACCCTTACTTCATCAGAGCGCCATAGACCTTATATAAAAGCACACAGTACCTGCAACGGGACTGAGCGCTGACCCTTGCTTCATCAGAGTGCCATATAACTTTTATCAAAGCACACAGTACCTGCAACGGGACTGGGTGTTGACCCTTGCTTCATCAGAGCGCCATAGAACTTTTATCAAAGCACACAGTACCTGCAACGGGACTGGGTGTTGACCCTTGCTTCATCAGAGCGCCATAGAACTTTTATCAAAGTACACAGTACCTGCAACGGGACTAAGGGTTGACCCTTGCTTCATCAGAGTGCCATAGACCTTTTATCAAAGTACACAGTACCTGCAACGGGACTAAGGGTTGACCCTTGCTTCATCAGAGCGCCATAGACCTTATATAAAAGCACACAGTACCTGCAACGGGACTGAGCGTTGACCCTTGCTTCATCAGAGCGCCATATACCTTATATCAAAGCACACAGTACCTGCAACGGGACTGGGTGTTGACCCTTGCTTCATCAGAGCGCCATAGACCTTTTATCAAAGTACACAGTACCTGCAACGGGACTAAGGGTTGACCCTTGCTTCATCAGAGTGCCATAGACCTTTTATCAAAGTACACAGTACCTGCAACGGGACTAAGGGTTGACCCTTGCTTCATCAGAGTGCCATAGAACTTTTATCAAAGTACACAGTACCTGCAACGGGACTAAGGGTTGACCCTTGCTTCATCAGAGCGCCATATACCTTATATCAAAGCACACAGTACCTGCAACGTGACTGAGGGTTGACCCTTACTTCATCAGAGTGCCATAGACCTTTTATCAAAGTACACAGTACCTGCAACGGGACTAAGGGTTGACCCTTGCTTCATCAGAGTGCCATAGAACTTTTATCAAAGCACACAGTACCTGCAACGGGACTGGGTGTTGACCCTTGCTTCATCAGAGCGCCATAGAACTTTTATCAAAGTACACAGTACCTGCAACGGGACTAAGGGTTGACCCTTGCTTCATCAGAGTGCCATAGACCTTTTATCAAAGTACACAGTACCTGCAACGGGACTAAGGGTTGACCCTTGCTTCATCAGAGCGCCATAGACCTTATATAAAAGCACACAGTACCTGCAACAGGACTGAGCGTTGACCCTTGCTTCATCAGAGCGCCATATACCTTATATCAAAGCACACAGTACCTGCAACGTGACTGAGGGTTGACCCTTACTTCATCAGAGTGCCATAGACCTTTTATCAAAGTACACAGTACCTGCAACGGGACTGGGTGTTGACCCTTGCTTCATCAGAGCGCCATAGACCTTTTATCAAAGTACACAGTACCTGCAACGGGACTAAGGGTTGACCCTTGCTTCATCAGAGCGCCATAGACGAACCAGACGCAGGCGTCCAGCGGATATACTCTTGTCAGCGTTTCACTTCCCTTGCACAGCTTCACTCGGATCATGATAATTATAAAGATGGCTGGTCCCACCAAGATCAAACTGGTTAAGATCAACAGCCATACCTTTAACACCACATCATAGCATCGAATTAATTTATGCAGTCATCAATCCTAAATCTATTTTTAAATAAACAGTATTTTTAAAATGAGATTATAAAGTTGGATGGGAATGGTTTTAACTGTAAATCAAAAATAAAATTCTCTTCTCATCAGTCGATTAGAAAATGTTATAATTTAAGAGATTTAGTTGACAGCAAATATCTTAAGTATGGATCTATATTTGTGCATTTATTTCAATGGGTATAATATTATATTAGATCCCACAGGTCAATCAATGTATTGATATTTGTATTCTTCAATCTAAACACATTATAGTAATTGTATTATTTACGAACCTATAGTTTATATTATTATTTTAAAGTGTATAATTTTACATTCTAAACGTATATTTTCTGCAATAATTTTTGGTTAAGAAACAAATGAAACGAAACGAAGTGAGCATACAGTATATTTGTATATTTTTAAATTCATTGGTAGTGGGTGCAGTTATTCTTTGTCTATAACTTTGGACAATCTCCGTGTAAAATGTGGTTTCATTCGTGAATATGTGACTATAAAACGTATTTCTTTAAATACCACTAAGAAAAGAATAAAAAGTTTCTTAGAAACTCTTTCATTATGATAAATACTAACAAATTGAGAGTGATGCAATGATGTCATAATAAAATTGTATTATCGTGATATCACTATATTAGAATATTGTATTATTTAAAAAAATAATTCAATTGCGTGCTTGTGTGACTTGGCGGTCTAGGGGTAAAGTGTCGGACTTGTGTGCTTGGGGTCCTGGGTTCAATCCTTGGTCCCGGCACAGATTTATCTGATTACCAAACCCTTCCTTCACCTCTGACAAGACGTGTATTAATCACAACTTGTGAATTCTTGGAATTCCAGGCCTCCCCCATAGTTCGGATCCCACGTTAAACTGTAGGTCCTCCATTTCATCTCGCAATCACCCTACCATTACACATCAGCGTAAGTGCCTATAACCCGAACGGGTAGTAAAATGTGGTGCTAATAATTATAACAACAATTATTTGTATTGTGTGTTGAAATAAACATTGTAGTTGGCTTGTCATAAGTTTCTACAACTTTGAGTATTACTGGTTGTTGGTAGAGTACGTACCGTGGTGTCAAAAGGTGCGAATAGGCCCGATCCATTAGCGGACTCTGAGGGTCGCCTCATAAGGATCACCCACTCCGCTTCTCCCAGACTGAACGATAGCTTGGCCACTTCCATGTTCTCTGGTAACACTGGCAAGAAGGCCGCCGCAATGTCTGCTTCCTAACATCATACATAACACACGCCTATACGAGTCACGTTCAAACTTAACACACGAGAATACATTTCTTTACTTCCAGAATGCAACTTATTCATAAGTCTGTCAAAGTGGAGTGACATTTTAGACAACATTCTAAAAATTGGTAAGAAAGGGGCGTTCTAGAAGGTAAGATAATACTTTAACAACGAAATTGTGATTTATTGGGTCACATATTTAGGGAAAAGTGGTCTATGCCATACGACATCTGATAGAAAGAAGTTATCAATTTTTGAAATACTGGGTGATTATATTTATGGATGGGATGAAGGTATACGATAGCGTGGATAAAAATAAAGCTTTAAACGCGATGAAGGAGGCTAAAGTGTAAATAGGAGTTTAAATAAGAGTGAAAAGCATCTATGAAGATAACAGGAGTTGTGTTAAAACAAAAGAGTGGGAAGAAGGAGTGGTTTCAAATATAAATTGAGTGAAGCAGGGGAGTGCACTTTCCCCATTGATATTTTTAATGGTAATGGAAATGGTCATGAACAGAGTGGTAGGAAAACTCGGGGAGGAAAGAATTAAAGCCATGAGGTTTGCTGATGACTTGATGGTATGGGAGGAGATGGAAGAGAAGTACAGGAACAGCTACAAGAATGGAATGAGGAAGTGAAAGAGTGTGGAATTAAATTTAGCGTGACAAGGTGTGAAGGGACGGTAATAACAAGGAAGAGGATAAGGGCTAGTAAAGATATAAAGTTGTATTGAGTTTAGCTGAAAAAAGTACAGAACGTAAAATATTTAAAATCGTGATTAAGGAGAAAAGTGGAAATATAGAGGATCTAATGAAAATAAGATTGCAAGGAAAGTTGTTATAGAGGTGTATAAGAGACCAGATGTAGAGAAGTGCTCTTGAAGTGTAAGAAAGTGTTGTGCAGGACATACTTTGTACCCATTGTCACACATGAAACAAAAACATGGACAGTGAATGTAAGAGAGACTAAGAAAGTGAAGATTATACGATTGAAGTTTGTGAGGAGCATGTTAGTTGTCACAAAGAGGAAAAAGTTTAGGAATGAATTTATATGGGGAAAAAGTGAAGGTACAGGGAGTACACATTAGATAGTAAAGGAACAAAAATAAGATAGTATGGGCATGTAATGAGAATCTAAAAAGATAGGATGACGAATAAAATGTTGGCAATTGATTATGTAGGAAAAATACTACAAGGGAGAGCGAGAAAGAGATTGGGAGGAGCAGATAACAAAAAGTATGCTAGTGAGAGGAGACTAATAAATTAATTAAAAGAGGAATGATGATGAAAGGATAGAGAAAGATGGACGCATTTTACCAAAATGACCTGACCACAGGCTGGTAACAGTCGATGATGGTGATAATGATGCTGTATTATAAGAAAGTAAGGAATAGTTTTATAATGTTATGTCTTTTAAAAAAAGGTTAAAGCGTTTTGAAATAATTAAAATACTAAACACAGTTAATACAAAATGAAACAGTAAAAACAAACAAACAGAAATACAATACTAGAATGAATTGTGTGAATGTGTGATTAAAATTAATTGACTCATTGAGTATTGATTAATATTCCGTATTCCATCCATTTACTCTATTTAGCTTCGGAAACTTTCAGAATAGTGGGTTATGTGCTCATGCGAGCCGAAATAAAACGAGACATGGGAAAATAATATTTATTTGAACCTCAACCAAAAATACTCTTATATTATAAGAGATGGGTTGGTTTATTTCCTCCATACACCGGCTAAGACGGTTCTTCCGTTATTTTGGATTGAAGAGTGTCGATTTCAAGTTCCTCGGTTCTTAATCAAATGACATAAAAAAAGCACTAAAACAGATGCGTACATTTACATTAATATATATTTTAATTTAAAATACACAATTTACATTATTTGCAACATGTATGTTCAATAGCCCATATTACAAACACTCGAACAAAGATAGCTCTAAATTAGTTTGTGTGATTAATTATAATATAAACAGGGAGCTGTGAATCAAAATAATAAAATTGGGCCCTGAACTTGAAGCATTTCGGAATCGACCCACCACTAAATTAATATTGACAGTAGTGTCACTGCTTCACCTCTATCAATGTTGCTAATGTTGTTTCTGACATCAATGTCGAATACTAATAGATCAAGTTAATGAGACAAATGGGCTTGTCTTTTCTTGTACAAAATATCTATTCTTGGACGTATATATGATAAACAGACCATATTTTCCTGTTCAATGTAAATAAGTCCTTCTCGTTTCTTATTCTTTATGTTCATAAGTGGAAAATATCCCAGTTCACAGAGGTAAGTAGTTGACAATGGCAACAGCGATCTTACAGAACTTTTGAATATTGCTGGGTACTCCTTATTTGCGAAAACTTAGCAAGACGTATATCTCCGTATTTCAGATGTAGCCTGTGATCTGCCTGCAGTTCATTGAGTTCTTAGACTTTTTCCAGAGTGAGTTGGGTTGTAGCCTCAAGCGATACCACACACGTATTTCTTAACCAGTCATATTCATTGATGGTGAGAAAGGGGAAGTACTGCTTCGTTTTATCTTCAAGAACTTACAGATGTTCCAAAATCAATCCCGATGTAATTTCTCCTTGAGCATCTACATCAGCTGTAAGATAAAACATTTGCGGCTGCTTCTTTTCCATTTGTAGTTTTCATAGTATAAGCTTATTTAAGAAACCATTAAGTTTGTCACTAGAGGTTAACACATTTTCTTATTTTTCTTGCTTACTTTTATTCAGGCTATTTAAGTTGCTGGGAATATCGGCCAAGTAAGCTATCTTGGCACACCCCTCCTCATCATTTAATTAGGAAATAAAGTCCAGACTTTCAGGAGTAAAGAGTTTAAGTAACTCTTTTTTTAAGTCAGTAAAATCTTGTAATAATGTTTCCCCTTGACAGCCAACGAAAATCGATGTGTAGAACCAATGTATCATGGCAAAAGCCTGCTTCAAGACAATTTGTTTGAGAAGTTGTGTTTTTAAAGCTCGTGACTTCATAGTTGACCATCTTAATAACGGAGTCCAAAACACCTTTAAATTCAGCTGGGAGAGTTTACGCCATTAAAGCCTCGTGATGTATGAGGCAATGAGTGTAGCCCACGTTCGGGAGTTTTTGTTTTAATCTTGAAATGAAACCTTTGAGTCTGCCAGTCACTTCTGGTGCACCGTATGTATAGGCAGAAACCCAATTTTTCCAGCATAGTTTAATGTTTGCTAAGGTATCGGAGATGAAGTAGAATATCTAATTCTGTTGACGTAGTAAGTAATTCTACGCACAGCAAACATTGTTAAATGATTACATAATTGTCAACAAATCTGATGTAGCTCAATACAAGACATTCTTGGCTGATATCTGTTGATTCAGCCAGAGCTCATCACTCAATTTTTCAACTACATTTTTAACAATATCTGAAGACAAGTCATCAATACGATGAGAAATTGTATCATTTGACAATGGTACTAAAGATACTTCTTTCTCAGCTGCGTCTCCAAAACTGTATTTAACAATTTGTTCGCAAGTGGGCAAAATCAAATCCTCAGCAATGGTGTGAGATTGCATCTTTATTGTTACTATCTCAGACACTTTGTAGCTGGCTATTTGGGCTTTTTCAGCTATAGTTATTCTTTTTTAGAATAGAGTTTGCTTGTTTTGGATATTTCATTTTATTTTTTTACACCTGATGATAATAAACGTCTAAAATAGTTCTTGTCTTTTCCAGACAGATGTGTGTGTGTTTGTATTTATATGTCTAATCAAGTTACTCGGAATTATGCTCTTATTACTAAGTTTTTACTTTAATACCACACATTCAGGAATCATATAGTTTTCAGAGCCAGCATACGTGAATCCAAAAAAACAGGTAACCGCCATTGTACTTGCGAGCTATACCATGTAAAGGTTCTTTCAGCGGAGCAGATTGCAGGATCTCATACTTGGCAATGTGTTTATTTTAATTTTAATTTCCACTATGATATTCCACAGATTCGTTAGTGATTTTTTCCCATTTTACCAAAAACTGATCAATTTTAACATTAAAACCATATCAGAAATAAGCATAACATTTAAATACAGCCACAAAACGTATTCACTAATTTCAAAATCAATCAAACATCCAGCTGAAAACTCTCATAATACACTCAACAATAATGACCATATTATTGGACTAGCAGCACATGCACGTCTGACGTTAGTTCCAAGTGCTGCCAACCTAAGCAATCGGTGTGCCACGAAAGAGAAATGTTAGAGAACCACTGGTCTACACTCTACAGCAGGGGTCTTCAACCCTCGACCCGTGGGGCCACTTGTGGCCCGGGGTAGCATTTTTTTACAGCCCATTGCTCCATGAAAAAAACAATGACAAACACAGAAATATATTTGACATAGTCGACTAATAAAATAAATACATATTTTACGTTAAGAAAAGTATTAATTTTTTATACATACGCACCAGCAAATGACTAATTTAGTAGCCAGAATCACGCTACTACCTCCTGCTATGAAACATCTATAAATAGGAAGAAACAACAGATTACATAGTTCACGAGAAATCTCCAAGTTTGCCCGTTGGAGACAGACCTAAATCCTAGTGTGGATACAAGGATCTATTACGAATATGTTAATATGTATTCAAATGTTGGTACAGAGCAGCGGCCCATGAGCCCACAAGAGACACAAACTTTGGCTCTTGGACATGAAAAGGTTGAATACTCCTGTTATACAATAGATGTAGTATTAGTTGTCTATGTCTATATGTTATTATTATTATTATTATTATTATTATTATTTAGCACCGCGTCTTACTACCCGTTTGGGTTACACGCTTAAGTACTAATTACGCTAATGGATTAGGAATTGGGAAGGTTGAATTAAGGGAAGTGAACCCGCATTTGCGTGGAGGGAGAGTGGAAAACCATTTAGGAAAACCCCCTCTCAGTTCACCCGACTGAGATTCGAACCTTGATCTCCCCATCCTCAGCAGTCAGGATCAACATGACAAGCGCGTTAGCCAACTACGCCACCGAGGCGGGTATGTGTTTATATGAAACCGTGAAAACCCTCTTTCCAGTGACACGTGCGTTAACTAACGTTAATTTTCGTCATATACTGACCTCAAAAGTTGTTGAAAATCTGTCAAGGATGTCCTGGAATTTCTTGAACACTTTTTCTGTTCATTTAAAAAGGTCACCTATTGCCGCTATACGTATTCATGTTCGATGACTGTATGACCGACTATCGTCTGTCTAGCTCGCTAGCTGATCACTACTGTGATTATCATAAGTACAAATTGTACAATGGCATCCTGGACTCACGCCGGGGTTTCGAGACGAAAACATGTCCATCTTACTAGATGGCTAATGATAAAGATTTTCTATAAAACTTCGTTAATTTAGGATCTAAACAAATAACTTATTCATTGAAAGCTATTTATTTATGTTGTAGTGGACTGCCTAACACTTTCAGGATATATTAAACATGTATATAGACAACTACTTTAATATATTTATTAGAAAAACCATGGTTTTTAAACGTAGTAAGCTAAATTAATCATTCTTCAATTCTATGAACCAATTCAAAACGCTTATCAAAGTTTTGCTTTTTAAACATTGAAAATTCCATTCAGATGTTTGAGTTGCTTGTACGATTATGGAATCAGGCGAAATATCCCCAACCATGTTTGATTTAGGAATCTGTATTATTCAAGGGCGTAGCGTCAGGGTAGACTATAACACTAAGTCTCCCCAAAGCTTTTATTGGACAGTTAAAAAAAATGGCAAAGTTTCATATTTTATAATAAGTTTAAAAACACCTCCCGAAGCGATTAAACTAAAAAAGCGCGTCTTTCAAAACGTCACCATTATATTTCTTCCCCTCTTACCCTACTTCAAGGGCACAACTATTAACCTTGAGAAGAATCTAGTATAAACGAGCTACCAACTATTACTGCGTGACAGGTCAGGCAGCTGAGCTATGGCTTTGCTAATTAACCCATCACTATTAGCTATGTTTAACTAGATTAATATTGTTAGAATGTGGGATGTAATTATTTCTCCTTCAGAAATATCTTGTGTATGTAACGCGACCTGTATATTTAACCATGTTTTGTTTTGCAATCTAATAGCGCTGTTTAGAAAGAAGGAGCTATATATGTGCCGTTAGAGCGCAGGATGGGCTAGCGTAATTTAGTTATAGTGATTTATCAGTTGTATTGTTATCACAGATAAGTGAAATGGTGATATAAGTGCCTCATAGCTGCATGGTCTCCTTAAGAGCCTTGAAATTTGTATTCTAGTCTTTCTTTGTAGGGGCATTGATACACTTGGGGCTTAAGGCTGTTAAGGTATTTTGAAGATGGTTTTAATTGTTTAATTTATCAAATTTTCTTATTTCCATGAGTAGCTTTTGGATAAATTATAACTGTGGGATTCCTCCCTACCACTCTTGTCAGTTTCGTGAGCATTTTTCGCCTTTCTGGCCTTGTCTAGGTAACTGGTGTAATAAGTTACCCGGAACTTTTCTGTGCCCCAGTATATATATACTGCTATGTATGTCCATTTGTGGGCTTTGTTCCCAGCCATGAAGTATCTGCAGTAGACGTTCCTAATTAGGATTGGGACCCTGAATTGCCTCTTTTAATGTGCTTAAAAGCCTTTACATGGCATATCTGTTTTGGTCGTTGTAAATTTGATGGAGATCACCTGAATAATGTAGAAATCATGCTGCAAATACTGTTTTGGTACAGTAGTCTTTCGTTGGAATAGTTACTGCCTTGCAGCCTCTGGTACCATCTGGGTGATGGTGTTCCCCGGCAGAAATGGGAATAGAATAGTTGAGTAATTTAGCTTAGCTTAGTTAGTAGTTAATATAGATAATTAGGGACGGGGGAACTAGATAGGGGGTAGATTAGGAAATTCAGCTGCCAAGGGTGGAAGGAAGGGTGAAAACAGAGGTATGGTGGCTAGAAAGTAGGCAAGTACCAACTCTGATAGGCGCCTCCCCAGGTGGTTATTATGGGGATGCCCACCTCTGCTGAGCGCTTGGCGGACTCGGGAGTGAAATCCTGGGCATTGTGAAGGGCCTAGCGTGGTAGGGTACCGGGGGCGTAATATACCCGGGGTGGACCAAATTGAGCTAGGAGTAGTTGAATTTCATTTAAGTTAAGAGCCAAAATATGTGTTGAAATGTCAAAAAGGAAATTCATATTAAAATTGTATAAATAAAATAAAAGTTGTGTGGAAAAACGGCCCGGATTTAAAGATTGTAAGATACCGGGCCTGTAAACACTGAATAAATAAATAAAAGTTACTTGAGGTCCTAGCTATAAAGCTAGAACTTAATTCTATTTCAAATATCCTGTCAATACTCTTTGCTGTCTAAAAAACTGTGATGTCACAGTCCACTTCAACTAATAAGGGGACAGGTACCACTTGTATTTTTGTCTGACAGATGAAAATGATCTAATACCCATGAAATTACTATGGATTGCACTTTAAATCTTTTCCAACATTAAATTTGCATTTATTTAACCTGATGTATATGTTTTGTAACTATCCTTGCCCATTTACTATTAGGGTTTAATAGATTGGGCTAAAGGATTAATTCTGTTCTCAAAGTGTTAAGCAATACAGATTTATTATAAGCAACAGCGTTAATAGTCCGTGTTCAATTGTGATGACTCAACCAAACCGCTTGACCTCTGAGCGTGTCAGTGGTAAACTTCAAGCGTGTTTGTTTTCGAGCGATATTGGGCGATATGCGACAGCATGCTCTTCTCTAGCTCACACTTGCTGTGTAACCAATCTCAATTGATTCAATGTGTTTGTCAACCCAAACTCAGACAAGCTTGATGTCACGTATCGCTCAACATCGCTTTCTGTATGATCTTAGGCTGGGATCCTGGATATGTGTTCAAAGCTTAACGTAGTCTATAGCTAGCATTTGTTCTATTTGCTCACACCACAACAAAGAAATGTTTATATTCGTTTAGCAACTGCATTGTAAAGTCATTTGATTCAAATGCAAACAAAGAGTTTAAGTGAGGGGTTAGCACGCATGATCCTTGTATGTAGCTGAGTGTCTAGTCTCAATTAGCTCTACCGAAGATAGATGCTCTGCCAAAAGAGAGATGAAGCTTTTTAAAATCTACCCTTCAAATTTTATTCTCATTTGTTTAAAAACTATCTGACCAACGTATCGTAAGAAGAAAAACGTATATACAGGTAATTTTATTTTTTATATAAATAAGGCTGTTAGATGAACAAAGTTTATTTCCCATTATTTTTTTCCTTCATCCTCACGCCTTCAACACATGCAACACTAACTGCGAGCACATTGATTTTTTTCATGCGATCAATATTTAATGTTTCTATATACAAGTAGAACACTTTGCGGCCCAATTGAAATATAATGTAGACGAGGTGACAATTAGAAACAATTGCTCAAAATACATTGATCACACTTTTAGAAGAACTGTCAGCTACGTTGTAGTACTATCTTTACTTTGTATCTGTTTATTGTAAAAGAGAAGACTTATACTTTTAAAATAATGTATAGTCTATATCAAAACATAATGGAATAAATAGCCATATTTAAAAATAATATTCTTTAAATTTAAAAATTACACCTGGAATCAGGACCAGCTTCCGGCCTTGATTCCCGTGTCAAGATCATCAGATAGTTAATATAGGAGCAAAAATAAATCCCTCTTTAAATGTGGATCTAAGGTGTGCTTTATCCCAAGATGTACAGTACTTTAATAAATTACCAAAGTATGATAGTTATATACCCCCTCTACACCTTCCCACACCAACAAACATATACACATACATCATTGATCTTAGATACAATACATCTAAAAGCTTTTATTGTGATAGAATGTTAAAAAGTAATAAAGTATTTAATATATCATCCAGCTATGACCCGTGATTAGCAAGTTTTCACCTAGCCTGGGCCTATGCTAACTAAACATTAATCTATCAGTAAATTAGTGTAAACAAATCATTACCTCTGCTGTGAGATATGTGAAGTAGACACCCATATTATACTAAATACTCATTCACCCAACTCCGAGTAATAGTACAGTGCATTTAGGTTTTAACACGGACAAAATTATTAACAAAATGAAACCTTTTGGGAAAAGTTTGGCACTGTACCCTCATCAATTTTTGAAGATTCCCAGAATTTCCCACTTCAACAAAATCCGCCATCTTGAAAATCTCCACCAAAGCAGGTTTTACTCAAAATCTTATATCTCAAATAGAATCTTTTAGAAAGGCTTAACTTGTGTATTTTAACTTTTCTATGATAAGAAAATTATTTCATAAATTTCAAATAGAAAAACACATAAAATACCTCGTTTATTTAGTGAACAATTTGTAAAAGGGTTCGCTTGGCCGTTTTAGTAACGTAGATACACTTGGTCGTTTTATAAAAGGTACATCTTTTATGACAAATTATTTCTTACAGGATTTCGATTCTCATTGTTAATGCTATAAATTTAAGGCAAATTTACCATCACCACTAATGTTTACAAATACTTGTTAAATTTTAAATTGCTAAAAAACCTCCACCGAGCCAAGCTCGCAATAGGAATAAGTTGCCAAAGTTATGGCTGCTCTATGGAAAAAGAAGAAAGCTGAAAAGTAAGTACTTGTCAATAAGTATCTTTGTGGAATTTTTTCTTAATATTTTATAAAAGTAAATATACTTGTTATTATCAAACCATGAATCAATTTTATTGTTATAGAGAAATGATGAAGGATAATGGAAACCAAACGATCACTCTACAGTAAATGTCATCCCTGGCAATGATAATAGCCTGGTGTTTTGATAGGAAGAAATATGTTTTTAAAAGTAAACACAAAATTCTAGATTATTCTCTTGATTGCTAATTGGCAAACTAGAAGATTAAAACTTTGTTAGCAATGTTTTTACTCTTAAGAGAAAACATTTTATGTTTTAAATAAAATTTGAAATTCCAGTGGGAGCAACTACCCCCTACCCCTCTTGTTACTGCGGGTGCCCATGGTGGTAAGCACAATTAATTATTATGAGTAAATAAAATACTAATAATAAATTTTTCCACACTAATTTACAGTACAGGAGTCATCAGAAATATGATAATAAACGCGTATTTTCGCATATATTGAAACATCACTTTTCAACACACTTCCCCAAGATAACTCCCCAAATTTAGGTAACTGAGAGGTACATAAAAGGAAGGAAATGTTCCTTACTAAAAGGTGTTCAAGCCAAAAAAATCAACCACACACACACACACACACAATACAATCCATATTGAGTATCTACCCACAACGCTTGCATTTATATAACTACATCAATAATAAAGTAATTAAAAACTACTTGTTTTTTTATAGCTACAAAGGTTTTTCTTTTTTGCTTGTGAACATTAGACAATTAAATGTCATCAATGATAAATAAATTAGTCATACATTAGTACATTATACGAGTATAATTCAAAATACGGCCAACCTGCTTCTAACAATTGACTATTAATTTATCTTTGGTTGCTAAATACTACCTATCTGATATATATCCAAATTAAGGCATGAGAAAATGTATTTAAAAGGGGCGCGACGGGGAGGTCATTTATTTCCCCACTGCCTCCAAATATCAAATTGGTCTGTAAGTATATGTTTCTGTTGCATTAGTGAAGAAGAATTTTGTTAAAATACACTTGCTTTTGCGTGGAGGAAGAGTGGGAATTCGTTTAGGAAAATCCCCCTCAGTACCACTGGTGGCTTTATGGCACGGCTCCCCCCCTTTCCTACAATACACAAGTAAAATAAACTCAACCCATTATACAACGCATATTTATGATCAATTACACAACTCAAATGTTACCTCTCCAGGTATACACACAGACCTTGGGTTATTTATTAGCACTGTGTCTTACTACTCGTTTGAGCAATACGCATATGTACTAATTATGCTATATGATAAAACAAAACTTTTCTAAGGATTTAATGCGATTTTTTTTACACTACAAGATTCAAAAAGTCTCGATAGCTTGGGAGATATTTCTAACGGCCATCCAGAAAGTGGGACTGTAGCACACCTCTTGATGGGGATGAAGATTACTGTATATATGGTGCAGATGACATAGAAGATGATCTAGCGGATCTTCTTGTTGAAAAAGATGAAAATGTCACATCAGTTGAAACATTAATTCCAGGAATAGAGTAGTAAACATATCACATGTATTGCGACCGATGAAAAACCTGGAGAAGCTCCATTGTGGGTGTACCATTGTGGGTGTACCATTGTGGGTGTACCATTGGGAGTTTTGAGTTTCAATCTGAAAGGCAGTATGGACTGCCTTCTTAGAGATGGACATTCGTATGCAGATCATGAGATAATAAAGGCTATGTCACATCTGAGGGTGCACCCGTGAATTTAAGCTGAAGGGGGAGGGAAGATTTTTACATAATAATTTTCATAATTGCACCAATATATATTTCCATTAGGTACTGAAATATTTGGAAATTAGATTCGCAGTAAGGGGATAAGAAAGATAGAGAATCAGCGATGCCCCCTAAAAAGTGGGATATGGGAAAAAATTGTAATTCAAATGATGTGAATGATAATATTTAAGCTAATTTGTACCAAAATTGGACCCTAGGTCTACCCTGTCACTGTATACTCCAATGGTTAACAGGTCTGTGTTTACACATTCTTTTTCTAAACATTTCTTGAAAATATTACTGTATCACAGGTCCAGTTTTCATTTAAGTGCAAATTTACATTAAAATTAAAAATCAACAGAAAAAAGTATTCCTTTGAAAAGTCCTAATTACTGCGCAAATGTATTTTTATATATTAAATATAATTAAATTAAATATTATTTATTAGGCCTAATTGACAGAACATAGTGCTAATAATATTTTTGTAATATTCTTAATTTTCTCAGGAAGGGGCTTCAGTCCCAAAGGCCCACCCCCCCACCATGGGTGTGCCCCCCCTGGACTCACATCCCATGAGAGAGAATATGCAGAAGGCATTAATGACGCTGTTGTGTGGGGTACATTTGTTATAGGTATAGGATACAGCCAAGTCAACGAACTCCTATCTATTATGGACGTTCCGTCGATGTTAGGAGAGAAATTTAGAAAGCAAGAAGTATTAATCGAACACGTGAGTGGCTAATTATGTTAATGACACATTTAATTATGCTCGAATTTCTATATTTTTACTATCTATCGAAATTATCATAATATATATAGTTCTTATGTACGTGTGTATGTCAATAAACTCCTCCTAAACGGTTGGACCGATTTTGATGACATTTTTTGCGTGTGTTTGAATGGGTCCGTGGATGGTTTTGATTCACAATTGGACCCGGTAGATGGCACTGCAATCAGGATCTAGGATTTTTTTATTTTTAAGGATATTTGGGGGGATATTTTTAAAAGATTTTTTGCATGTAATCTCAAAATTTCATCCCCCCCACCCTTCCTCAATATTTATAATAATGGATATAATATGAATAATTGACCGTTAAAAAAAATCATAAGTTCAATAATTCATAGTTATATTTGTGTACCTTAGGTGGCGTTGATGTCGAATTCTGTGGTATTTGACGTACGCATCAATACATGAGCAAGTCTCTTGCGTTATGCCTTGGCGTTGTTTTGACATTTCAATTTCTGTACGATGTGTTTCGATATTCCATGTATCACAATTGCGTGAATATTGAGTGTATTTTTCATCAAGTGTACTCAAATACATACAATGGGCAAATGTGTAAGGTAATGTGTTGAAGTGAATATCTTATATGATCTTCCATAAATGCGTATTCAATGACAAACAATCTAGAATGTAAATTTTCATTTTAAGTGCTTATTTGTGTCGATGATTCTATAAAATTTACGGAGTGTTAAACATCTCATCGAAAATAAAAAACATGTAATCTATAAAATTTAAATATAAGTTACTTATATTTAGGTGTTGATTTAGGTGTTGTGTTTTTATTAAAGAACAATGCCACGTCTTCGTGGATGAAATGGAAATATTGGTCAACGTACACAAAATTCACAAATAGTCCACACCCGTTGGTTAATTCGATCGGCAAAAGATCAATTGACGGACAATGCAAATTTAAATTTAAGAGTCCAGGTTGCAAACACACGTGCAAATGAAAGTAAACAGCAACGCAACGAACGCCTTCGAGCTAATGCATTGAGACAAAGATAGGTGCGTCAACGAGCCACCGACTCACATAGAGCACATTAACAACAGCGCCTGCAAGTACATGGCACATTGACACATGCATCACTTCTCCACCTTGCGTTCGAATATGAGTCGGACATCGAATATGAGTCGGACATCGACTATTCGTCACATTCACAAATTGTCATCGGCTCTATGGACAAAGATGCCAACACTGCCATGCATTCAAATAAAAGGTGAATAGGCCGGTTTATGCTATGCGTCCGGAAAAATTGTACTGCCACCATTTAATTCGCCACCAGAACCATTGAAAACACTATTGGCTGGATCCACATCTCAATCAAAATTGTTTTTGCGTAAGACTCACAAATTCAATTCTTGCTTCCAAATGACATCATTTGGAGCAACAAAAATCGTTCATAATGAGGATGGTCGCAATTTTAAATCAACAATTAAAATAATCAAATAGGTTCTTTAATCTCAATGCCTGATGCCGATCCGAAATTCTTGCAAATATACTTCATGGGCGATGAGGATCAACAAATAAACGAACGCTGCCAGTACAACCACATCGAACAGATGGAGGAGCGAGAAATTGTGGCGACTTTGAAACTGTTTTTGTGAAATCACAACCAGTTGGTCCAGTTGATTTATACCGTTTCAAACAGATTTAAAAACGACAACTACATAATCGTCATCAAAGCAACAGTACCATCTGGAGAGCACGTGGGCCGATACAATGCACCAATCGTTAATGAAGTTGCAGTTGCTATGTTTGGCGACGCATATGAACGTCGAGATATACGGATCCAACGCAGAGATAACACGTTCACACAATTCAAGATAGTCATCGTTCTTACGACGCTTTGCAATATCCGTTGATATTTTTGGAAGGAAGATGGATATATTTTATCATCAAACAAAGAAATCCAGCGACAGGTAAATCTACATATTAGTTACTTTTTTCTTTTTCTGTAAGATTAATTTCTTTTTGTCTTATTTATATTTTTAATTTGCCGGTGCAGAAACCAACAATAAGGAGAGAGCGATGAACTTCTACACACATCGGTTGATAATTCGTGTCAATGAAGACAACAACATTCTCCGATGCCCAGCTGTCTCATCAATACATCGTTGATATGTATGCGAAAATTGATAGCGAGCGATTACGGTACATCAAGTATAATCAAGCAAAGCTGCGTTCTGAGGAGTACATTCATTTGCGTGATGCTATTGTCAGTAACGTAGATAGAACCACTAATATCAACCACATCGGTACCGCATATATTATTACATCTCATATATTGGTAGTCCGCGTCATAAAAACGCGATAAACATCTAGAGACTGAACGAAAACACCCAAACTCCAAAAAACTCACTCGCAATGATAATAATACTACCTGTCACCAAGGTATTTCAGTCTTAGAGGGGTTCGAGGGGAGGTTAGTTCACCCCACTTTATCATAATTTATCCCTTGGAATTAATTTTTATTAAGTGCATTTTTTCAACCACTGGAACATCCTTAAGTGTCCTAGACTATAATGATAAGTGTGAACTTACCCGCGGTGGACCATACTGAGTACTCCAATCTCCTTGTTTCCAATTATGTTTTCTTTTGGGACCTTTCACAGTGTAGGTGAAGCCAAACTTCTTCCTCAGGATTTCAATAAAATCGAAAATTATCCCAACTCCTTTACCGTTCTCATCCATGTCACTCAGAGGCGGGTCCTGCACAATAAAATACATATTTACATTATACAGGATCGTATGTTTCAAATGTTGATGTTGAAATCTGATGAGATTTTTAAACTTTACGTTAGTATTTTGACAGGTCACACTATTGACAGATATATGGAAAATAAAGATTATAAATAATGTGTAATCATTAGAGAAATAGAGAAGAACTAGAGTACAGGAGAAACCTTTATAAAGAAGGCACATCAAATGTTCAAATTTATTATAGGACATTGCCCGCACAGTTTATCTAAAACTGCATACACTAAAAGGACTTAATTTTCCAAGATACGTAGTTTGAAATTGTATTTGTTACACCTCTTCTTTGTTGGCTTGGACAGCGTTTGATGTTGCCGTCCATACAATACAAAGGGAGGCTGCAATGGCTTCTTATTTGTGGCACTACGGTGTAAGATACCACGATGAGCTCATTATTAGATCTTGAGCAGTACTTACCCTGAGTGTGGCTATCACGAACTTCTTGTTAATCAGCGGAGGGGGCTCGTTCAGAATACAACCCAAAAATCTGGGTTCATCTGTAACAAGGATAAATCGTGGAGTAACATTTGGGTTGGATGTTTTGGATAAACTGTCAGCATAGAGCGTTATGGTGCTGTACACGCAAAGGTGTCCTGCAGTCTATACACTGTCAGATCCTGAATGAAGGTACGGACTGTTGAAGGCCACACACTATTCAGTTTGAGTTGACAGTCTTGGCTTTCGATCTGATTGGACAGTCCGTAAACTGCAGGCCACCAGAACATTCCCCATACAGTACCGTTAAAAAACAGTCCTAGCTGTGTGTCTTGTTCCTAGCTGTATGTGCGTGTGATGAAACAATAGTTCGTTTGATAACAAAGAAAAAACTTTGTCTATTAATAACAATATTGTTGTTAACTTGTGAACCTAATAATAATCGGAAAAGCTTTTGGGCTAAAGAATGGTTATTGGATCGCGAAAATTTGTCATACATGAAACTTTTAAAACGTCTAAAAACCCTAGCAGTTAAGATCTGAAAAACTACCGGAGAATGGATTAAATATGTTGCTAAAAGTTATTAAAATTAGTTCGACCGAACATACAAAGAAAAACACAGGAATGAGAAAATCAATTAGAGCACGGGAAAGACTTATTGTAACATAGAGGTTTCTAGCAACGGATCGAACTTTAGAAGATTTAAAATTCTCTAACAATATTATTTCCCCATAAGCAATTGGAAAAATAATACCAGAAACATGATATTACATTTATAAAGCTCTGAAAAAGGAGTATTTGAAGGCAAGTTTTGGAGATAGAAATCTTTATTTATATATTACATAACAAAACATATAAATTGAAACGCAGACAAATAGAAATAAGTGTGAACTTTGCCTTAATTCACACCTAAAAAAGTTAAAAAGAACTTGCAAATGTTCTTATATTTAAACTTAATTAATTATACATGGTTTTGACAATTTATAAATTCTCCTAATGACATGGCGACTCACCCGTAGTTCTACTTGTATGTTCTTCATTTGTAGAAACTACAGAAGGCTGTCCAGAAGGAAACTCATAACTAAAACTTTCTGGTTGGTTATTGTAAATAGGTTGAAAACTGTTTGAATTTTCAGAAGTTTGTTTTAGTGCAAATATAGAACAGAACTGAAATACCAATTTTTCATGAATAAAATAAAACATAACATTATTAATCAAGGGTTTTGCGTAAACTCTTTGGTTTGCTTCCATTCGCCCTAATTTATGAGCCACATTAGCTCCAATTACATCATATTCATCTTCCTTGACCGCTGCTAGAGCATTGAAGACCCTCTCGATTGATACTTCTTGTTTTGACTTATTTCGTTTTGAACTAAAGCTCAAAGTTCTAGAGGGTGTCCGTGAAGATGGTTCCTATACCTGGGGTGTTGCAGGTAGATTGCATTGAATCATCATTTACTGTCGGAGAATCCACAATAAGACCCTGATTGGTACGCTCTTCGATGATGTCATCATCCTGAAACAAGCAGTTCAGAATTAATAATTGGCAATCTATTTTTATTGTTTCAGTTTCCCAAGAAATCAGAGGAATGGCAAGAAGTAAGTAAAAACATTCAAAGTAGATGCAACTTTCCCAACTGTGGAAGGTCTATCGACGGCAAACATTTGATAATTATAAAACCAGTCGATAGTGGATCTTATTTTTTTCAATTATAAGGAATATCACAGCATAGTTCTCATGGCACTCGTTAATGCCTATTACGAGTTTGTTTACGTAAATGTTGGCTGTAGTGGTCAAGTCTCATATGGAGGTGTACTATAATATACCAAGTTTTAAAATAAACTTATAGAAAAAAATTATACCCTTGATTGATGAAACAAAACAGAACTTAAACTTTGTTTTTGTTGCGGATGATGCATTCGCATTACATGAGAATATTTTGAAGCCCTTCCCTGGTAAATTTTTATCAAAAGATGAAGTTATAGTTGATTACAGATTGAGTAGGGGACGCCGTACTGTTGAAAACACTTATGGAATACTAGCGAATAGATATATAGAGTTATCCATACGCCATTTAATATGCAACTTCAAAAGATAGTCAAAATAGTGCTTGCCTCATGTGCCTTACATAATTTTCTAAGGCGTTATTCCAAAAAAGTCTTATATAGCCAACAATTAGGTTTAAAGAGAAATTCTCGAAACTGGTGATATAATAAGAGGTGAGTGGAGAGCAGTAATAATACTAGACGGATTACAACAAGGACATGGACGCAATCCATCGTGTGAAGCCAAAGAAAACAAAGACAATTATAAAACAATTTCAGTGGTAGAGGACAAGTTTTGTGGCAAAACAATCTTATTTAATATATAAAGATAAACTTTAATTTTATATTTAAAACAGTTTTTCTCATACTGGGTGGCTTACAGGAATTGGTAAAGTTAAATGTTGGTTAGGGGTATAGGGGGTGGGTAGGTTTCTGTAGACAACAGTAATACTTTTATGTTAATAATATCAGACAGCAAAAAATTAACAAAAAAGTCTTAAATTTCCTTTAGTATTTTTGTGGTATAATTTTGATAGTATGTTTAGTTACTTATATTTTTTAATATTTAACATAAGCTATGTTTAACTTGTGTTTAAATCATAAGTATTATAAGTTATTTCATGAAAATATGCTGCTATTTTGTGATCATTGTCTAGGTTATTGTCGCTGATTTTAGCATGCCTATTACAGTTTACTTTGGAGAGAAGGGTCGGGTTTCGGTAGCCAGCATATAATTGTCAGAAGTGAGCGCTAGGATAAAATAAAATTTAAGAACCAATGGTTTAAATGACAGTCCACTTTATTAAAAATCACCAAATAATATTTGTTTGGATAAAGCTTAATAAAGGTTGTATTACTTACCTTATTACAGTGAGTTGCTTCTTCATTTTCTTGACAAGACCAATCATCAGACGAAGTGCTTTTCCTGGGTTCTTCTTGTGATGCCGTAAATAGTAGTAGTATGTAATACCATAGCGTTAGTTCGGAAACCTCATCTGAACATTTCCCGCTACGTTTTGATTTTAAAACATTTTGATGTTCTTTCCGGGACGCACTTCTAATATCATTTACCTTTTATTTACTTTATCCTCATTAGCCTGCTCATAATTTTTTTTATAGTAATCAACCCGTTTTTTGTAGGGCTTTAATTTTTCAGACCTGTTACTCTACACCCTTGTCTTGATATTCCGTAAACTTGGAAGTTGGTGATATGTATCAATAAAGTCAGTAATGAAGTCTCGCTGGTTGCTAGCTAAATCACTCATTTTAGACTGCGGCAGGACGGCCCCGCAACGTACAAAGAGCAGGCGTTGAAGATGCTGTAATAATATGCCATCCAACAGCAGCCGGCACGAGGCTCCTGAGACGTAGTGAAAGCTATGCACATGTCACAGGGGTCAGTTATGCAAGTATTACGTGATGTGGGTTACCACCCATACCATTATTCACCAACGCAGATTATGCTCCCAACAGATCTAACTTGATGGGTAGGGTTTTGCCAGTGGCTACAGCAGCAATATATTACCTGTCCGGATTTCAATTGGCCCATTCTGTGGAATGGTGAAATCTGTTTCACACGATAGGAAATCGTAACAATCACCTGTGAGATTGCACTAACGCGAACGTTACTCGCGTTACTTTGAATTCCCCATGTACGATCTCTTGACACGTTTTCACTTTCACTTGGGCTGCTGGAAGATGTATCATTGCCTGTGCGACAGATGATATAGTATCAGTGTGATGGTGACCCTGCACACTATGGGGTACAAGTGTGGTGAATAATTAATGAAGTCTCCCACCCCCAAACATTGAATCAAGCGGGGAGGAGGGGCTGGCGGAATGGCTTAATATCCAACAATGTCACCAGACCTCACAACACTCGATTTTTCCTTTGGGGTCCCCTCAAGCCATAGGTGCACTAACCTAACGACCAACGCAGTCACCCAAGGACATTTTGGCCCGAATCCACGCTGCTGTTACGACAGTTGACGTCAAAATGCTCCGCCAAGTGCACACTGAATCCATACACAGTTTGGAGCAATGCACAACCTTGTGAGGATCAACTTTTGAACACTTACTATTAAATAAAATATACGTTTGATAAGTTTCAGACACAGTGTTGCCACATCACCCCTTTCTATTTTTAATGTCGTTTTCCTCAAAAGGTATGAGAAGAATGGATATTTTGCAAATATAGTTTTTGACTTAAACTCATCCATATAATTACGTGGTACTTTCCTTATCCATTGATTACTATTCATCCTTTATATTTGTTCGAAACTGGCTCACCAAATTGTGGTTTTAACCCACACAGCCTGCTATATCAAAAAGGCTGCCAATCCCTGGCCTAAAGAGTAGGGGTTGTCTGTTTTATATAAGGTTGTGAGGATGATTTGTTGGGATAGAGCTTGTGGAATATATGTTAGGTTAGGAGGTAAGGATTAGATTTTGTGTTAGAAAGTAGAAATATATGTTGGACTAGAGAGTAAGGAATATTTGTTGGGTCAACTAGTAAGAAATATCTGTTAATCTTAGTGTGTAGGGACTATTGCTTAGGTTGGAAAGTAGTTTAAAGCTATTGGGTAGGAGAGTGTGAAAAAATATTACGTCATAGCAAATACAATATTTGTGGGGTGGTATAGTAAGGAATGCTCATTGAGCATACTGTTCTGGAACGCTAATGGCATAGCACAACAAGAACACGTGTTTTAACAACTACTGGGGACGTATGAGTCGACGTAGCACTGATCTATGAGACCCACCTATCGAAACAGAAAGATGGATGGAAACGAGATGTACCGAAACAATAGGACAGCTGACCGGGGAGGGGGCAGGCCGTGTTGGTGCGCAGCGAACTTGTATACTATCAAACGAATTTACCAGCTATGGACTATATTGAATCCACTTCGATAGTTATTCCCATAAGGCGGAAACAGATAGTGTTTATCGCTGTCTGAAGAAGCCCTGTGGTCCATTCACCATCGATGACCAAGACAGGCTCACGTCAAAAAAGGATTTCCTCGTAGCGGGAGATCTTAACTGTAAACATACTAGTTGGAACACTCGCGTGTCCAATAAGGCAGGTCGGACACTGGCTGGCCAGGCAGAATCAAGAACTACACAGTCCTGGACACTAACAAGCCGACGTTCTACACATCCAACTACAGGAATCCTCCCGATGTTCTGATGTTGTCCTGACGGATCTTGATACGCTTCCGGAGAACTCTAACTTTTAAATGAACATGACTCCGACCACCTTCCGGTCTTTGGAAGGATAGCCCTGAAGACAAACCCAAGATTATCGTACCTTAGGAGGAAGATCACCAGGCGTGACTGGGACGAGTATCGGCGGGTATTGAAGGACGCAGTACGTTGAACATGGAGGTAAACTCCCCGGAAGAAGTGGACAGTTCCATCACTATTCTGACAGCCACATTACTCGAGGCATACCGAGAGACAACTCTATTCGAGACGCCACCGGTTTTGTTGAAGAGGGACGACCCGAAGCTGAGTTACTTGATAGCCCTGAAGAGGAAAGTGCGCAGGAATGGCATTAGCACCGGGATACCGAGGTATCGTGCAGAGTACAGTAGGCTAAGAGCCCTTGTACGCAGAAAGGCTAAAGCTCTGAAGATCATCAACTGGAATGAGTATATAGCGAACACTTTTGCTGGGGATGCCAACGTGTGGAAGGTGACGAGACAGCTCAAAGGTACGAAAGGAAAGGCAGAGACCACGGTCATCCACGAAGAAGTGGGTTGAAATTTCGGGGTGAGGCCAAGGCAGAGACCTTTGCGGAATCTCTTGAAGACCAGTTCAAGGATAACTCAGAGACCCAAGATGAAAAGTTTACCAGGACAGTAAATAGAGCGTTTGGGATATACCTAGCAGATCTTATTATAGAGCTACCGCCCCCTATCATTAGAAATGAAGTCACCCCCAAGTGGAAAAGCTGAAGCTACGGAAAGTGGCAAGTCACGACAGGGTCTCGAACGAGATGTGCGACACGTTCCGGAATGTGTAATCCAGCTTTTAACAAGAATGTTTTCAGCGTCATTAATGCAGGTTACTTCCAGACGCGTGGAAGGTTGCCGACGTTCGTTTCATTGCCCATACCAGGCAAGGACTGCAAATTCTCGCAGAACAGGTGGCCCATCAGTCTGCTTAGCAACGTAGGAAAACTATTTGAGAAAATCATTCTGCAGCGATTGAAAGCCTTCGGCAGAGAGCATCGGAATTATCCCCGACATCCAATTCGGATTTCGGAACCGTCATTCAACGGTACACCCAGTCCTGAGCCTAGTGGAGGACACGACATAGAGCTTTAATCAAGGGGAAATCACGCTAGCTGTACTCATGGATATAGAGAAGGAGTTTTATAAGGTCTGGTACGACGGTCTTATTTACAAATTGATCCAGGCCAATTTCCCAAGGGTTTATGTACATCTAATCAAGAGCTTCCTAATTGGACGACACTTTCAAGTCAAGAAGGAAGGTAAAAGGAACATCTCTTATTATTATTATCACCGCGTCTTACTACCCATTCGGGTTATACGCACTTACGCTAACGTGTAATGGTTAGGGTGATTGTGAGATGAAACGAAGGACCTACAGTTTAACGTGGAATCCGAACCACGCGGAGGAACATCTATACTCGTCATTAGCAATCCAAAGATACCTAAAGACTTTTGAATCCTGGCTGTCTAAATGGATGAATCAGAGTAAACACAACAAAATCTACTGTACTAGTCGTATCCAGAAGAAGACATATACCACCAGACAACTTTACAATATATGAAGAAGGAATACCATTCAAAAGTGACACTAAATACTTAGGAATACACATAGACAAGAAGTTACCATGAGCAAAACATATCACTGAAACCAGCAAGAAAGCGAAGGTGGTATTCATCAACTTTACCCTCTGCTTAAAGGAATCCAACTAAGCCAACAAACATAACTTACGATTTTCAAATGTGTAATACAGCCAATCATACTCTACGGCTGTGTAGGATGGGGCTATGCAGCCAAGACTCATCTCAACAAACTCCAGACAATCCAAAACCAGATACTCAGGACAATAACTGGTGTATACATACGGACAAAGACTGGCATATACACGCCAGAACCAAAACAAGACACTCACCTTTCTCTTTCAGGAAAAAAAATGGGTTGTATGAACAAGTGGCAAATCATGATAATCCATTTATGATCATTAGGGAACTACGACCTGCAAGAAGATAGGACATACAAACGACCAAGACTAGAGTAGGAAGGTAAGAGGTAAAACGGTAACACGGTAATACAGTAACAAGGTAAAACGGTAACATGGTTAAAAGGTAACACAGCAAATTCACCCACATTTTTCACCATCATTCCATGAGGATAAAGGCTATCAACTGCTGCCTGTAACACACAAAACAAATCAGCCCTTTCTCAGGTGACTAGCTTGGCGTTTCTGTCAAGGTGGATATTCCGAGTCGGGCAACAGACACCGATAACTATGTATTTTGTACATCTAACTTAAATATACCAAGTCATGCAATGTTAAATCTCATGCAACGAGGATAAGGTTTGTGAAAACAACCAGTAACTCGCATAACAAATCAGATAAACTTCCTCTACTTGTCGATGTCTCTATTGGCAGGTGGAAGTATAGGCAACAGGGAAACCCGTTATAGGGTAAGGAATTAACGAGTCATGGAGTGGAACGACAACAGGAACGACAGTTGCTCTACCGACGTTTACCCAAGAGGTTGTGTGTGCATGGCGTTTATTCAACGACGATAACATTCTTCCGAACCTTTTTAAGGCCGAAGTTGAGTGGTTTTTTCTGTAGATTACCATCGTTCTTATACCGGTACTGTGCTTTGAAACCGTTGAATTAAAAAAAATGAATTTAACGTAAAATCTTTCGGACACTTTCAGGGCCAATAATTCTATATTACTGTTGCCGTTTCAATGAACGATAATTAGTGTCGTCGAGAACGGTCAGTGAACGGCCGGCCGACCAGCTGAACCCAAACCGTGTGGAAGCGTAACAGTTAAACCCTTAAAAGTTTAAAATGTCTACCGGATCTGACGTTGACACCACAGAGGTGGAAGAAGAAGAGGACAGCATATCCTAGGAGTCCCAAGATGAGAAAATGAACACGCCTTTCACAGGAAAAGGTATCACGGATTTATAATAACATGGACAATCACGTATTACAAAAGGTAACCAGCACCAATCTGTTTTAAGCTTTGAACCTACCTCAACTTTAAAACGGAAACACAAGGCCAAACCAGGAGTTTATGTTCCAGTCCCAAAAGCAATTAAGGTAACAAATCAATTCGCCACACTAGATAGTGAAAGGTCCTCAACGACCAAGAGGTTGCCGCTACGTAGTCGGCAGATGACACCCAGTGTAAAGAGACTTCGACAAAAAGGTAAAAACACAACCAATAGTAATTCCGAATGCGGTGGAATATAACAATATTGTCAAACTCCTAAAGCAGAATCTTAAAGATGACTACAAACTCTACTTCATTGCACAGGGGATCAAAATAATTACTAGCTCTCTGAGAGACTACTCCATACTTTTAAGGCTTCTAAAGGAAGCGTCCCTCGAACATTATACATATATGTTGCATAAAGATAAACCATTTAAAGTAGTGATCAAGGGCCTACACTCTACCATGCCATGTGATTCCATAAGTTTGGAGCTCACCGAAATAGGTTTTAAGCCCATAAACTTGAGACAACTATTTTATAAATTACCCCACAAAAAGAGATGCCTAGGCCACTACACATTTTTGTTTGTACTCTGGAAAAAAACCAGTCCTCCGCAAATATCTATGAAGTCAGGGTCATAAATCGCACCATTGTGAAGGAGGAAGAGTATAAAAAATCAGCGAGCAACTTACTTCAGTGCCACCGATGCCAACGCTTTGGCCACTCCAAAAACTATTGTTCTCAAACTCCTCGGTGCGTCAAATGTCTCGGGGAACATTTGACTACAGCATGCACCAAGATAGACAGAACCATGCAGTGCAATGCGTAAACTGCAAGGGAGAGCATGCGGCAAACTAAAGAAACTGCCCAGTGCTGTGAGCCCCCAAGGGGTACATAAAGCAAACGAATCGAACTGCTCAAGCAGTCTAGTAGAAACACCACACACACGGTTAACGCACTCTCCCGAGGCCAAGCTTATAACATATGCAGCGGCTGTTGTAAGCCTTTCTCTAGTGAGAACTATTACAATAAAATGAAGCCTCTGACCTAAGAGACCTCTTTCAAATATTCAAAGACATTAATCTCTCTGGCCTCCTTGCACATCTCAAAAACTACATGAACAGGCTGAAAAACGTCCCAGACAAAACAACAAAGGCCCTAATTTTACTAGAAGCTGTCACTGAATTTTAATGTGATGGTAATTAACCAAACGCATCACCAAGACGACTCCCTAAACATAATGTTCTGGAACGCCAATGGAGTCCTTCAACAGGCCCACGAACTGGAACAGTTATTGCAGACATACGGGGTAGACATTGCTCTCATTTGTGAGACACACTTATCATCAACTAAACGTTTGAGTTTCTACGGCTACGATACTTACAGGACCGACAGGCCTACCGGAAGGGGTGGGGGAACAGCAGTATTAGTTAAGAAAAACCTCAATCCCTACCACACAGTCATACCGGGTACGGGGAACATAGAAACAACCTCAGTGATAGTTCCCATATCACGAAGGGAGATAATATTTAGTGCCGTGTATAGGAGTCCTTCAGTCCCGTTCACAGTCCAAAAACTAAACACTCTGATGGCAAGGAAAAATTTCTTCGCCATGGGAGACCTGAATTGCAAACATACTCATTAGAACAGCCGCATATCCAACCAAGCTGGCCGTACCCTTTCAGAACATGTGACCCTGAACAACTACGTAGTTTTGGCACCGGAGGAACTGACGTTCTACCCCTCCAATTACAGAAATCTTTCAGATCTACTAATTGTCATAATTACAGACGTCACACAACACCCTGAAGAGATACATACCTTGAATAAACTGGACTCCGACCACATCCGGTTTCTGCAGGCTCTTAATAAACACCAACCCCCGGAACTCCGTTCTTAGAAGAAATATTCCAAAAACTGATTGGCCTAAATATCAGGCCCCCCTGGAAAGGACTATACCACAAGAGTGGAAGGTAGAATGAACCGAAGAGGGGGACCACTCGCTCGCCCTCTTGACGTCAACGCTCCTCGAGGCCCATAGGACATCAACTACCTATGAAGCCTGATAATCAACCTTAAGCGCAAGCACCCAGACCTCAACTTACTGATAGCACAGAAGAAGAAAGCGAGACATGGTTGGAAAACATCTCACTCTCCGAGGCATCGGGTAGTATACAACCGACTAAGGGCCCTAGTTCGCCGTAGAGCGAAACAACTCAAAATGATCCATTGGAAGAAGTTCATCTCGGAAACAGTCAACGGTGGGGACAGTGTCTGGAAGATCACTAAACAACTAAAAGGGTGCACCCAGAGAACTAGAACTCCGGCCATTCACGGATGACAGGGGATGCCCTACACAGCCACGGACAAAGCCTAAGCTATTGCGGAGTATTTAGAAGATCAATTTAAGCCAAAAATGAGCCCCAGGACGAAAACTTCTCAACAGTGGTTAAAGAAGAAGTAAATCTATTCCTTTACTATTCCTTTGAGGTGCCACCACCCAATGTGTCCATACTGGAAGTGGAAAATGACCTCAGGAAGCTGAAGAAGAATAAAGCCCCGGTAGCGGACAGAATTTCAAACAGATGCTGTGCCATGCCCCTGGTACAATTATTATCCTCCTGGCGGCCATATTTTCCACCGCACTAATGTGGGGCTACTTCCCAGAAGTTTGGAAAGTGGCGGACGTGATATCCATACCAAAGCCAGGCAAGTACTCAAAATTTCCACAGAACGGGATACCTATCAGCTTACTTAGCAGCCTTGGCAAGGTGTACAAAAAAATCATCCTCGAAAGACTGAAACAATTTCCCAGGAACACCGTATACTCCTGATACCCAATTTAGATTCCGGAGCCACAACTCTACATCACCAGTCTTGTCGAAGAGACTTCTGAGAGTTTCAACAGAAAGAAGACTACACTCGCTTTCCTCATGGACGTGGAAAAGGCTTTTGATAAGGTCTGGCAGCTGGAATCCTTCGAAAGATGATCACCTTCAAATTTCCCTAAGACATATATTCACACGGTAAAAAATTTCCTACATGGTCACTACTTCAGAGTGAAAGTGGAGGGAAAGAGGTCAGCCTTTCACAACATCAGAGTGGGAGTGCCACATCACACATAGTGCCCTATCACCTTTTTTATACACCGTATATGTCGCTGACATCCCTACCAATCCAAAAGTTAGGGTTAGACTATTTGCTGACGAAACTCTCTTCTTCCCTTCTCACAGAAACATCAAATATGCCTTTAAACATATGCAAAGGTTTCTGGATCAGTTCGGCAACTGGCTGAGAGGTGGAGGATAAGAGTTAACCCGGCAAAATCCACGGCCATCAGAATAACTAAAAGGAGGATCCAGCCACAGGAACAGTTCAGGGTTCTGGATGAATTCATCCCCTACTCAAACGAAATAACATACCTTGGTGTCACAATAGACTGCCCCCTAAATTGGAAACCCCACGTTGAAAACATGAAGAAAATGTGATGGGAGCCTTCGTCAGAAACTATTCACTCTCAAGAGCCAGCAGCTGAACATCCCAACAAAACTTATTTTATATAGAAGTCTAATACTGCCGCTACTCGTTTACACCTATGAAGCGTGGAACTATGCTGCACCAAATGTATTAAATCTGCTTCAAGTGATTCAAAATAGAGTACTTGGATGTAATTTGGTGTAACAATAAGAACAAACAATGCGTTAATCCATGCAGAAACTGGGGCCATTACCCTAAGAGAGCTATACTAAGCCAGGGACAGAAGTTTCTACAGCAAAAACCTACTGCTGGAGGAAAACGAAATAATCAGAAACCTTGGCAGTATAACTCCTGAGAGCCCAGGAAATACCAAAAGCTAAAACTAGCCTGTCCTAGTCCCCATCACTTTTACCCTTAGCAAACCCATCCACTCTATTCAACTTGACAATCATCAAGTAATCGTTTCCACAAATTCGCAATCACTTATTCATCCCTCACTTAGTGTCTAATATAAATTTGTGCTTTATTTCAGCTCATCGACTTACACATTGGGCCTGACTGCACTTGTGTCTACCATCACAGTGTACTAGGGCCTGATTAGTTACTCCACAACAAAACCCGCTCTCCAATTCACCAATTCTTTCCCAAACTCCATTTGCATCCCACAACCAATAAACACTTCCACAAAAAGAGGTTATGGTCTGTGACTACAGATCGGTACTCTTAGGTAATAACAAGCCAACTACCTTCTCCGAGGGTCGCTTCTGACAGTCAGAGCTGGTAGAAAAGCAAACAAGGGAGCGTTGAGTATGTAACGCGCGTTCGGTTAAAATGTTAAGAACAACGTTTGGTTAGAAAATAAGGAATGAATTAATAATTTTCACTAAAGAACATAAATAGGCTGATAACTGATGAAAGCGTGAATAATAATTGCTACAAAAAAGTATAAACTATTGAAATGTTTGCATTTATTATGTAATATATTGGTTGTTATATGGTATAAGGGAACTTATTTACCATAAATCAGTGGTACTCCGTAAGTGAGGAAACAAAGTATCTATTTTACACTCTAACGCGTAGCCCCTTAATCTGCGTTGAAATGTATTAATTATCAATGTCTAATAATTAATGTAGATTTTATAAATAGTATATAAAATGAGATATTTTTATTATGTTATTCAACCAAATAATAATAATAATAATATTAATGAACTGCAAAACCAGTAAACTAATAATTAAAATTTTTTTTTTAAACAGCTGGTAATCTCAGAATAAAATAAATAATTTCAAAATGAAATTTAATGAAAAAATACTTAAAGTAGAGATACAATCCTTGATTTATACTTATATATCTCCACACAAACAGTCATAACAGTCGGAGATGAAAGGACTCATATATTTTCTACGTCACAATATTATGTACGAATATTCAAATGCAGAAATAATAAGCACATACAAATGATAATTCAAGCCGATTATTCAAGTGATCTAAGAAAATAGTAATAGGACATAAAAAGGGGGTAGGGGAGGAGGAGAACAGTTTGTTGTGAAAAATTTCCTGACCATCCACTAGAAAGAGTTGTCAGACAGCATTAGCTGAGCCCATTAAGGTGGAGATGTCCAAAGTTCCAAGTACAACCAAATGCGTATAACGTTCAAGTTACTGGAGAAATAGTAGTAAAGAATGGTTTTCACGCACGATTATATCAAGAATACAACCAGGTAAGACCACCATGTAGCACAACACTTAATATTGATACATCTGTAGGCCTACCATTTTAGATCTAGTGTTACCTGTAAATACTAATTTTCTTTCTTTATTGCTTTGAATATAGAATTAATGCTTC
This sequence comes from Timema cristinae, assembly GCA_039000515.1. NCBI lineage: Eukaryota > Metazoa > Arthropoda > Insecta > Phasmatodea > Timematidae > Timema > Timema cristinae. The sequence continues at coordinate 14,508,322 of JBCFYV010000003.1, forward strand.
AACCCTTTAATTGTGATTTCCTATAACCAAGTTTATAACCAGGGGAAAATTTCAGGGGGGGTGCTGGAGGCACACTCCCCCCCACCCCCAAACTCCCATCGGCAGACAAATTACTAATTTTAAATTATTTATTCTAAATGATTTTATAAGATAACTGGAGTTGAGTTTTTTTTGTTAATGAATGTTTTGTTAATTATTTAATACTTAAAAGTGCTACCTTTTTTTTAAACTTTAGAAATAGTGCCTCCTTCCTTCAAGTCCGGAAATCTACTTCATGCACTTCTTAAAAAAAAAGGCATGAGTGATGGAGGGCACTAGCCGACGAACATAGTTTGCTTCCTTGGAATAAATTCACCCCCCCCCCTTTTTTTTCAAGATTTATTTCAATCTCTCCTTACAACATGAAATAGTTTCTAAAGTAATCGGAGTATGTGAGGACTGTTCTACACATGTTCTTGTGTTGTGGAATCAATTCAAAATTTTTAAAAGGTTGACTGGTGGCAAGAAGCAAGGGGGGAAGTTTGGAACTGGTTGTGCCTTAGGTAATAGCCCAGCTATCCCGGTGACTCTTGCTACAGTCAGCTTTAGAAAGGAAGACACTTTTTTGACAGCTCGAAATGCTTCTTAAAAATATGTTTATCTAAGTATTCACTGTTCACATGTCAAATAGTGTTAACAACAGCAGTTACATTTAATAGAAAATGCCTATAAGATAACACTAGTAAAATAGTAAAATGTTATCAATTTATACCGCAAACCACTGTTAATCCACAGTTTATAGTGGTTTGTGCAATATTTACTGATGATTTCACGATTGTCTGGACTTAAAGAGTGATATCGTGTCTTTAAGAGATGGCTAATTTGTTGTTTGATTCTTTTCTTTTTCAAATATCTCTTAGTTTAAATAAATCTATTATTACCTCTAGCTAGAAATCTATCCAGACATTGGATTAAATTTTGTTTTTGATTGAGTTTTGATAGAAAGTATTATTACATTTTTTCAAAACGGATTAAAATTATACTATGTGAAATGTACAAAACCTAATATAGATTAGTAATTTTAGTGATAAGAAGTTTATATTGTGGCTTGCACTTTTTCTCGTGATCTTCAGATGCATTTAAAAACAGCATCTTAATATATATTACATTTTATTGATAAATTTGATTCAATGTGACCTCATACTTTTATTGTTAGACACGTTATCAAAATATCAATCTCATTAAGTTTGGCTTTCATTTTAGAATGACGTCAAGGTTTGAATCCCAACCGGGTGTAGTGAGGTAGTTGATCCTATATGGTTTACCATTCTGGCTTTACGTAACTCTAAAAACATTTTCCTTTAAGTTCCACTATTCTCATTCCTAATCCAAGATCCTCAACTAAGATTTCTCTTCATCAGTTTTGGGGCCTTAACTACGAAAAATGGCCTGATTACTACTTTGCATTAAAAGTCCATAGTAGCTAGAGTTTTCACTACTATATAATTGAAGTTCAACAGAAGGTATTTAGATTTTCACCAACTTAATTTTTAATAGTTCATTTAAACGCCATTAGGGATTGGTTAATTTACTTCCTAAGATAAATAAAAGCAAAAAATAGTGAAATGCCAGCTCATAAGATAGTCAAATACACTACAAGGTAAATGATAAGTGGTCATATTAATATTGAATATATTATAAATTAAACAGTATTACAGAAATGGCATACTGAGACACAAAGGACACCGCCATTGCTTGGCAAGGCATTTAGGTGTTAAATCATGAAATATTATTGTTCCTTACTGATACATAGGCATAGTAATCTAGTAAGACTGCCAGTGATTCGATATGATCCATTGTAGAAGAGCGTTGAGCAGTCTCGTGTAGTGATCAACCCCATGGAATGCACCTGTCGAGTTGGCATGATAAGGGACCAGACCCCACCCCTTTCCACGACATCCCGACCCCTGACCACCCCTTCCCTGGTTGTAGATGACCGTCGACTATCAACATTTATCACATTTTAAAACAAACATTCTTTTTTTTTCTAATCAAATCTTGTTCAGCCCGGAAATTATGTATTCTTTAAGGTACAATGAAGTATGATTTAAATAAATGTATTAGATATTCACTTAAATCTAACCAGTATATGGTTTCTTATGCATACATTACAAACGTTAATATTCTTTACTAATCATTTTAGAGGAATAATGGACTAAATGGAATAAACTAATGCCTTTTTCAGTAGTAGCTTGAAGTCAAAAACTTTTTCTAACCTACTTTATTGATTCTTATTCTTATTTATTGATCATAAATGTAAAGAAGGAATTGACATATACAAACAAATTATGTAATCAATATTCTCTTAAAATTAAAAACAATTTACAACCTATGCATACATTAGAAACACTATTAACTTTTAGTCATCATCTTAGAGGAATAGTAGTTAACTATGGGGAATAAAGGAATAAAATGTGTTAAAACTAATGTACACATCTTAAGGTGAATTAAAGGAGGGGTAACCAAAAACTTCGTTCTTTGACCCGCTCCCTTAATTCCTTTACCCTCCTCAACCCTCCGCTCATCGGTGTGTGATAGCCGGCTTGCCATTGTCTCACCTTAGAGAACTCGAGCCCATAACGGTAAGTCTCCTTAACATATAGCCATCCTCTAATACTACAAAACACATAATTAATTTAGAATGCTGTATAAAAGTTACACTTCTCTCCTTTAAAAATAATGCGGGTGCTTAGTGTTTAAAACTTCTCATCTTTGTGCATATTTTCCAAAACTGCCCCTACCCGTCTTTGCTCTAAATAGTACGGACAGGGATAATCGTATTTATTTACCTGGATTTTATGGGCTTTCCTATCTACTTACATATTTCATTTAAATAAACGAATTAAAAATGAGTGGTTTTGAACGTATTACATAACGTCTTGTTTTAAGTTTAATTTCAAAATAAATAGTAGATTTCTAGTATGAGCGTTATTTGTAAATTATTAAAGAAATATACAACAATTTGTATTTTATTATTTATATAAAAACATTTGCTAGAAGGCTATAGAATAAAACGTGTTTAGAATATAATCAAGCAATTTTCATATAAAAAATCCATGTAATGTTTGTATGTCTTTCCAGGATTATCTTCCCCACTTCCCGATACCTCAGAGAGTTAACATTTTGTATAGACACTATGGAGCAAACAATCTTTAGGAATATTCTGTAACTTGAGAAATTAAAAATTATTATTTCAAAATTACAGACAAAACGTACAAATTATTCCTAGAGACTTAAAATTTGTTATAAATATCTTTATTTTAAATATATCATAAACTTGAAAAATCTAATAAGGCGGATACAAAATGGAGGACGAATGATACAGATGGATTATTGGATAGCTACAATTTGGTATGTACGCAATGGAGTATGCCATAATATGAGAAGAATCTGAAACATGAAAAAAATAAAAAATGGTGAATCCAAAATATCAGACGAACCTTACAAATTTTATCCTAGAAAACTGAAATTTAGTATTGACTATAGGAATCATGCTATCTTATGAGAACAATCTAAAACTTTAAAATCCAAGGTAGCTGATGTAACGTACAAATTAAGTCCAATTTGGACTAAATGGGAAGCTCAAAATTTCCTAAAATAATCTAAAAAAGTTGTTGTCTGTATAGTATTTAATGTAAGTTTTCATTTTTATTTTCTGATAAGATTATTGCCCTAAGCTATATTATCCGATCACAAAATTCCCCACCTGCTAAGAGGCCTATCAAAAAATAAAAAAACCTAAAAATATACGGATACTAAAACCAAGATTATCTTATGGGGGTCCATTAATATTGAGGCCTAGACCCAGAATGGAAGACAACATAATATTGGTCCTTAAGGAATTAGTGTGTAATGAGGTTGACTGGATAGAACTAGCTCAATATAGGGATAAGGTGTAATGAGATAAACTGGATAGAACGAGCTCAAGACAGGGGTAGGGTGTAATGAGGTAGACTGGATAGAACTAGTTCAATATAGGGATAAGGTGTAATGAGGTGGACTGGATAGAACTAGCTCAATATAGGGATACGTTGCAATGAGATCAACTGGATAGAACTAGCTCAATATAGGGATAAGTTGCAATGAGATCAACTGGATAGAACTAGCTCAATATAGGGATACGTTGCAATGAGATCAACTGGATAGAACTAGCTCAATATAGGGATAAGTTGCAATGAGATCAACTGGATAGAACTAGCTCAATATAGGGATACGTTGCAATGAGATCAACTGGATAGAACTAGCTCAATATAGGGATACGTTGCAATGAGATCAACTGGATAGAACTAGCTCAATATAGGGATAAAGTTGCAATGAGATCAACTGGATAGAACTAGCTCAATATAGGGATAAGTTGCAATGAGATCAACTGGATAGAACTAGCTCAATATAGGGATACGTTGCAATGAGATCAACTGGATAGAACTAGCTCAATATAGGGATACGTTGCAATGAGATCAACTGGATAGAACTAGCTCAATATAGGGATAAGTTGCAATGAGATCAAATGGATAGAACTAGCTCAATATAGGGATACGTTGCAATGAGATCAACTGGATAGAACTAGCTCAATATAGGGATACGTTGCAATGAGATCAACTGGATAGAACTAGCTCAATATAGGGATAAGTTGCAATGAGATCAACTGGATAGAACTAGCTCAATATAGGGATAAGTTGCAATGAGATCAAATGGATAGAACTAGCTCAATATAGGGATACGTTGCAATGAGATCAACTGGATAGAACTAGCTCAATATAGGGATACGTTGCAATGAGATCAACTGGATAGAACTAGCTCAATATAGGGATAAGTTGCAATGAGATCAACTGGATAGAACTAGCTCAAGACAAGGGTAGGGTGTAATGAAGCAGGGTGGCTACAAAACACATTTTACAAAATTACCTGACTTTTCCAGGTTTTCCAGGTTTTCCAGGCAACATTTTTCAATTATCCCCGAATAATTTTTTACAATTTTAATAGTGGATGACTTTTGTTTTATTTATTGTTGATCACATATTTAAAAAAGTTTGTATCTACTAAACATAAACAGTTTACCAGTTATTTTACGAATTAAAATGTTATTTTATTTAGTTAGGCCTATTATTAACTTTTGTTTTAGTGTTTAGTTGCAAAATTAATGGAATATTTTAGACAAAATTTTTTAATTCCCTTACTTTTCCTTCTTTTTAGTTAAATTTCCTTGTTTTCCCTGTCATCCAAAAATTCCCTGACTTTTCCCTGTTTTCCCTGTCTGTAGCTACCATGAATGAAGTAACTTGATAGAACTAGCTCAAGAGAGTGATAGATATAATACTTTCGTATGTGCAGCAATTAACTTTCAAGCTTCTAATGCCATATACCAAGTAAGTAATAATATATCACACGATTTCGAGATCCTTGTGGTGCTATTCACACCAAAAGAATAAAATGCTTCAATCATCTACCAAGACAATTAGGTAGTATTTTCTATGGTTACTTTGAGACTAATAGTCAATATACTACAGGATGTATTAATGCCCACAAGTGTTATGTGCACAACACACTGTAGTGGTGAATATGAGTAAAGTTCCTAGAAATCACAAGATCAGGCCAAAGAAATCGTTAAAAAGAGTAAAGTATCAGCTTTAATCCTAGTTTAAACACGGAAAATACACAGTAGAACTAGTCCGTACATCATTTATTTTCTTACAACAGACTCACACATCGGACCTAAACATATTTTTGTTTTGTCCACAGTGAAGAAATGGTGTATTCATTGTTTTAAATTTAGGATTTTAACATTGGGAATCTAGGTTTGAATACAGTACGTATTGTAGTGCAAATTAACCTATTTACGATTAAAAAAGTCCGTGCTACGAATGACGAGGGCAAAAATGAACCCTTTTATGCACGCCCAGAAAAGCAACTTACACTAAGGGTGCATCTACGGGCATACATTTCATTAACAAACGATAAAGGCCTTATTTTAGTGTTCCCTATCTCCCATTACACTTTGTACAGAGAGTATAGAATCGCCTGTTTATTTTATGTATATATATGTATATGTGTGTATATATATATATATAAGTGTATATATATATATTATATATATATATTATATATATATATATATATAATAAGTATAGGTAGGTTCGTGGGTTGTAGCTTCAACCTCCTCTGGTCTCTTTTTTTGGTAATGGAAAGTTTGGCTTCCGAATCTCGGCTATGACACATGTACTTAGTGTCAGTATTGTTTGTTTAGTTTTCGCCGGTGACGGTTGGATTGTGTTTTGATATTTGATTTGGTTTGTTTAGAGCTCTTATTCTAAATAGTTTTCCACTCTCTCTTAACGCAAGAGTGGGTACATTTTATTTAAGGTGTACTTTCCTCATCCCTGTGCCGGTAGTTTAAATACGTGTAGAGCCCGAATAGGTATTAAGATGGCAATATTTGGTTACATTACATGGTTTCATGATAGAGTGTATGTACTAGTTTCCAAGAAGTTTAATGAATAAGTACTAACAAATGTTGATGAACCTGAAGAGGTGTTTTCTTACCTTCATTTTCGATCCCAACATAGTCCTCCCCCATGTAATTAGAGCACACGCTCATCATGAGCAGGGGAATGAGGGACTGCGGCACCATGCTAGTGACGCTTGCCTTTCTAGTCCGAGATCACTGGTTCAGTCGAGGAATCAGTAGGCACCAACAGATCAGTCATAGTACCAAGACGGCCGGCAGTGTTTAGCCTCACTCTGGCTTTGGTGCTCGATTTAACTTCCTAGTTCTGTTAGAACACAATAATTACACGCTAAAAATAATATACTTGAGGAATCAATGGAGAATAAAATGCAAGCACTCACGAAATTATTAATATTTAGCATTACCTACTTTTAGGATCTAAATTATTTCTGTTAATAGTTGTATGAGTGAGCTCATAGACTATGTCATCGGTCTCATCACTCTGTTATTGTTAGGTGGTTACTAGAGATGTGAAAAGGAAAATTTTCAATTATTATTTCTGTAAAATAATTTAAACTGATTAAATAGATCTAATTAAGGTAATTGAGATAAAGATTTCTGAAATGTAAACATCATCAAACGATCTTCGGTGACCATACGGTATAACGCGATACTCTCGCAATAAACTAGAGTGCCGATGACGGAGATTGGTTTTAAATCACGGTCGATTGCACTGAGGGCTGTTTTTCCTGAATAGTTTTACACCCTCACATGTGCAATTCCTATAAATTCAACCTTCCTCATCCCTAACACATTAGCGTAATTAGTACATGGGCTATAACCAGAATGGGTAGTAAGACGTGGTGCTAAAAAGAAGTAGTAAATAAACAAATGAATGCGAGCCTTTGTAGACCCGTTATGTTCATAATACACAATTAAATTTTTATCATCAATAAGTTAATTAAAATAATGTAAGGTTGGTCCGACATTTGTCTCCCCCTATCCTTCATGCTTCCCGACTACCCCTACCCGTCCCCATCCCCTCCCCCCTCTTATAACCCACTTGTCTCTTAACACACTAAATTTTGAAGTATACTAGACTCTAGATGCCACCTCTATAATTTAACCCCTCCACCGCAAGCCGCCACTGCAGAGAATGTTCCAGAACATTTTCCTCTTAAGTGGTTACAGGGATGTGGGAACTTTTCCTATGAGGTTTCTAACACTTAATTTATAAATACGAGGTAAATTTATTCTTAAACCTAGTTTCCTAAAACCCTTTCCATTAAAATAAATATGCAGATAACCTGCAAGCGTAGCAAGACGTGCACCAAAATAACTATTATGCATTATAAATTTGGTGGTACATATATTTAATATTAATTTACTCGACCTTTGGCTCTCAGACCTACCAGGTGATATTATATTACGATACGGGTCACGTATTTCGTATATAATCCTAAAGTTTTCAGTGTTATAAGAATTGCATTCATCTATCAAGTCTTTTGATGACTGAAACGCTCCTTGATGTTAAAAAGTGGTTTCATTACACAGTTGTTGAAATAATTGGAGATAAGACACTTCTACTCTCCTTTTAGTCACACATTTTCTGCAAAGTGTTGGTGATAATACACATCTACACTACTCTTCATTACACAATTGTTACAAAGTGTTGGAGATAAGACAATTCATTATCTTCTCTTCGTTACACAGTTGTTACAAAATGTTGGAGATAAGACATTTCTATTATCCTCTTCATTACATGGTTAGTGAAAAGAGTTGGGGATAGCAATATCCAAATCTCTTCTTCATTACACAGCTATTAAAAAGTTTTGGGGATAAAAGTATCTAGATATACTCTTATTCACATAGTTGTTGTATAGTACTTAGTGTAACATTAGCTTCCTTTTGTTATTATTTGAACGGTTATTGTAGAGAAATGTTTAAGACCCCACTTTATTAGCCAATTATTTCAAATGTTTTTCACCACATTCTCAGTGCATCTTTTCGTTATTACCATCTTTTCGTTATTACATCGTTGGTCTTTCATCGTCATGAGACATCGGCTTCTGTTACCATTGTAAATTGTTCAAAACTACACTATTTGGCTGAAAATTTACCATTCGATACAATTAGCTATCAATATTATTAAAAGTAAATCTTGATAGCGTAAAGCCTATTGTGTCTGAAAGAACTGACACACTGGTTTTTCAAATTTAACTGCATATATATGAATGAAAAATGGTAGCATAGCTTATTTTTATGTATAATATAGACGAACAAAATAATATGAACACTATACAAAATAATTATTGCCTACATTTTAAATAGATTCAGATTTGTAAATACATCAGGATGATTGTAAGTATTTTTATGTGTTTAAAAAAGTTCCATTGCCTGCATTTACCGGTGTTTAGAAAGATTTGAGTGAAGTATTTTCCCATGTTAAGAAAAATTTTAATTTAGGCTATGTATTTGCACGTGTTTAGACAAGTTTTAATGTAGACCTAAGTATTTAACCAGTTTAGAAAAGTTGTATTATAAGTATTTGCTCGTGTTTAGAAAAGTTTGATTTTAGATTAATATTTTCCCATGTTTGAAATGGTTAATTAAATATTTTCCCGCGATTATAATTATAAATGTAAGTACTGTATATCAATAAATCCTTGAATATAAGCCAACAGACCAAGGAGTCAAACCGAACGATAACATAAATTAAGTGACCTGTGTCTAGGGTAAGTGTCAGACTTCTATGCTGCGGCGGGTTCAATCTCGGTCCGACACAGATTATCTGATTAACAAACCTTCCTTCACTCTGACAATACCTCTTGTGAATGTGGGGATGCAGGCTCCACGGGTTCGGATTCCACGTAAACTGTAGGGCCTTCATTTCATCTCACAATCCCTACCATTACACATTAGCGTAGTGCGTATAACCGACGGGTAGTAAGACGCGGGACTAATAATAATATAATAATAACATAAATTAACATTTATTCTTAGGGAGCTGAAATCCTAAAACACTATTCTAAAGAACTGGAACCGGAATCGTAACCGTTGAATATTTTAGGTTTTTAAAGGTTCTTAAAAGTTCCTAGTTTTAGAGAACTGTATATAATTTTGACATGTTGCACACAATTTCTTTTCTTTCCTTAGCTTAGTTTAGTTTTGATATGTTGTGTTTCCCCCTTTCTCGGTAAGTTCTGAAAGGGCTTGATATATTTTAGTTTACTATTTGTTTGAAACCTATTTTCTAAGGTGATTAGAAAAGAGTTAATGAGCCCTTAGCAATACACACTAATGAGTTTAGATTCCGGAGGAATGTCGTGACTATCATATTGTTCACTGTTTTCTCACTTTAATGTCAAGCTAGAGGTGTAAGAAGATATATTTAGCTTTGATAGACAGCAGATAATACCACATTCCTAAGAAGTTGAAATACAGAAATCTTCTCTATTGGACAAGTAGCCTAAGCCTATTGTACTTAGTACTTCCTGGAAGTGAGAACTGATAAACTGGTGGTTGGTTAAGGTTGCAAGAAGTGGACAGTTGGGCTGAGAAAAGAGCAAAAATAACACCTACTTTGGTACATTTTTCCGGGATTATGAAATATTGCAGGAGTACGTGGTATTTTTTATTTTGTAGCTCAAATATATTTCTATGTTTCTATAGAAAGATATTATAAACAATCCTATTGATTAATTTATTAAATTGATGCAAAATTTTGCATTTCTACATTGGGAGTGGAGTCAAATATTTTTCTATACAAACAATGAATTTTAGCTCAAATAAAGGTACGTATTTTTTCAAATTAAAATACCACATAGAACTTACGTAATTTTGTGCCAAAGTTGGTATAAATTTGTTCAGCGATGTCCTGCAAGGAACTCTGCTATCGCTTACGTAGCCTGCCTACCCCCTCCACAAAATCCAACCCTCAGATATTTGTCAACCTTCTCTTTAGGCAATGTCGGGTGACAGGTACCAGGAACAGCTTACACCCTCTTCCTCCCCCACTCCCTCCACAACCCTTTCACTATCGGTCTTGGGTTATTAACCAGATACATACTTGCCAGCACATCTTCAAAGTTTTGAGCATGCCCTTTCAAATACATTGAAAATAAATATATTTTTGTTTGGTTGTGTTTCATAGAGTAGTTAACTCTTTTAGGCTTTATCAAATAATGATCATCTTAGTGTTTTGATTTAAACTGTCAAATATTTTAACAGTAGATAGCTCTTTCATAGCTATTGGTGATTTTTTTAATGTTTTATCAGTATTGTCTATGTTTTCGTGATTGAACACTTACTCTAATCACACAATTAGAGCGTCGGGCTATTATGTGTCTGGACGCTGTCGGTGGGCCCAGCCAGCATCTTCTATGATACAATTATACTTGCCATGATGAAAGCGAAGCTTATGACTTTCAAATCATTAGTTTAAAAAAATGTACAGTCCCGAATGAATCACCCTACATTATGTGTGGCTGTTATAGAAGAAACAGCGTACTAGAATAGCATCTGACAGCTATAAACGTTACTTAAGTTTATTATTATGTGTCCATACATCATGTGATCTAAATCTGTAACTTTTGAAAGCTATTATCAATAACTGTCAACTTATACTAATAATATAGTTGAACATTTCAATGATTATCACAAAAATATGTTTGTATTTTTTAAAAGTTCCTTCCTAGTGTTCTTACTGTACCCAAAAGTTATGTACAGACTACATAAACATGTTACCAGAGTGCGTGCACCACATGTAAGTTAAAAATAATATAATAGAAACCAGACTATTTCTTTATTTCAGAATATTAAGGATCCTGCCAATGACTGCAAAATACCAAAAATTAAAATTTACCTAGAGGTATATAATATGTTACGGTTTGTCCATAAGAGTCATTTAAAGAAACACCGCGAATCCGAACCAATGTACTACGCCAAATTTAAGGCATGTTTATAAAACCAAAGTTTAGTTTTCATTCAAATATAACTAGAAATCATTAACTATACGCGGAAATCGAACCGGAGAGTTAACGCCAATGCTCTAATATCTCTGAACTATACAGGTTTCGTCACTTACTTTAGAGCTGTCAGAAAAAGCCATTGATGACTTGGAGTCAAGCGTTTGTTTGGCGCCTTTTACAGTTTCCTTTGTATATTATTGGATATATTCGCAATACACATATTGTTAAGAATACGGTCGTTCACTTAGTATTAATCTAAATATAACAGAAAAATGACACCTCACTTTAATTGAGCCTCTGACATTTGGCTAAACTTATGGTTTCTAAATACATTAAATAAGTACTAATTGAACGACTGCAGCCCAAACTAAGCTATAATAACAATATGTTGTGTAATAAATAATTTTAGTATGTTGTCAACTTTTTATAACAGGCCTACAAATATTGGTATGAATCATCTAAGTCGTTTTTCCTCCACATCTTACTGCTCATCTGGGTTATAGGCGTTAATTTACACTAATGGGATAGTGTTGAGAAAGCTAGAATTGAGAGAAAATGTTACTGGATTTTCATAGAGGAAGAGAGAGAAACCACTCATAAAAACCCATTCTTAGAACACCCAGCTGTAGTTTGAACCTCATTATCTCCACGTCACTTGCAAACCTGACTAGATCAGTTTGATATCCTGTCCGCGTGCCAACCGGCATGGAACTGTGATCCTTCGTTTTTACATAAAAAATGAAAACTAAATGCAAAATAAATTTATAAAATTTAAAACCAAAAGTGATATTACATCAACTTGGGTTTATCATGTGTATATGCTAATTATTCAGAACGGATACTGAAAAATACCCCTTTTTATTGCCACTAAAATATGTCATTGCAAGTATGACTAAAAACAACTTTAACTACAGCCCAGTTTTAATAGAAAGGGCCTACCTTACCTGACAACTAGAAACTATACTAGATCTATCTACTTCCCCTGTATTGATAGGTCAAGCCGTATGATCTACAGCTGTCACTATGGATATATCATCAATAACTATAAAATAACGCTAAAAATATAGTCAAATGGCAGATAAACGTATTTTATAACTAAAAGGCTATTTATATGACAGTTGGACTCTAGATGGATCGCCATAAGAAGAGTCTTTTAAAAGATATAAAATAAAAGAGGGACAACATTATCAAAAATACATTTCTTTTTCACTCAGCAGCTGTTGAGATTAAGACTATGTCAAAGTGACCACTGCAGAACACTTTACCCGACATTTGACACAATATGGTTCTTCCTATTACAATCCGACTATATCTAGAGGTCAACAGATATATGTGAGGCTTACTCATCCTATTCTGGAGCAAAGTAAATTGTCTAGTTCCCGAGTCCGAGGGTGGTACAGGATTATTATTATTATTATTATTATTAGCACCGCGTCTTACTACCCGTTCGGGTTATACGCACTTACGCTAATGTGTAATGGTAGGGTGATTGTGAGATGAAATGAAGGACCTACAGTTTAACGTGGAATCCGAACCACGGTGGAGGCCTGGCATTCCCCACATTACATGTTATTACAGTATGATTTTGGTAGCAAGAACAGTAGAAGTTAGTTACTAAAGCTACTAAATGAATTTTAATATATTCATTCACCAAGTCATGCTATTTTCAGTTGTCACCTTTAATAGATATTATCAAAACCTATAGAATGACTCAAATAATATAGTAAAATGTTACTAATGTTGATCATAAGAAAATATGTTTGAATTTTCTAAACTGTTCTTCTAACCAAAATCAGGGCATACTTACTCTCCATAACATCCAAAAAGATTAAACTGGGAAGATGGGAATAAAAATATGAAAACCTGAAACAAAGGTTCGCGAACGTTTTCAACGGCTTCAATCTAGTCTTGTCCTGTTTGCCAGTGACGAAGAGTTCGGGTTTGAATCCCGGCAGTTTATACGTAGATGCTTTGTTCTTAAATAGCCTTTCATTGTTTATTACGTAAGTGCGTGTGAACTGCATATTAATAATTCTACCTTCCCTACCCCGACCTCCTTATAAAATATATCCTGATAGTTTTGACGGTTAAAATGTTGTAGGTTACGTAAAATAGCACGGAAAAGTGGCCGAGTGGTCTAAGAACTAAGCCCTAAATGAAAATCATCTATGGAATCTCTCTATATATATATGATCAGGAAAATTTCTGCACAGCAAAATATAGTTTTGTCAGTTTTTTAGGACATGAATATTGTGATTTTTTTGGTAGATTATAGTATTTACATTAAAAATAGAAATAAAATTTTAAATAATATAATGCAGTTTAAAATTCAAAAGAGTTAAATTTTTACCTTGTAGCTACAATTTTAATATACTAGCTACAAAAACTTTTTAATAAAACAAAATTGTGTAAACATTATTTAAAAAAAACGGATGGGTTTGTCAAAGCTAGAAATCTAAAATTGATACTACTTTATTAATTTGAAGCAACTGCTGTCACATGCTAGTAATTTAAAATGGGTAGTAAAAAGGTTACTCTCGGAGAGGTGCGTGAGTTAGGCTAGGCTCAGGCCGCCCCAACAGTTCTTGACACTTTCAAGGAATCCAGAGATTAACACGGTTGACATCATTATAACAGCACTGTCCACTTAACCCCTTCCCTTTTGTACTTTTTTTTTCAAAGCAATGTTTCGAAATAACAATACCTACGCACTGGCGAAACTAGCGACACCTGTTGGTGAGCATAGCAACTATGACTCATCCCAACCCTCACTCTCCACCCCCAAAACTGAAAAGGAGGTCCACTAGAGCGTACACTTAAACGGGGGAGCGGAATTGTATCCATTCCAATAGTTTTGTAAAAAACTGCTTTTGTGAAAAATCGGAATTGTATCTACTGGAATTATATCCACAAAAACTGGAATTGTATCCACTCGGAATGGCATCCATTCACTTAAACACCTTTATTAAAAGGAAAAAGGATTTGGAGGGTGGTGAAATGCAAACTTTAAATTCTTTCACTCAAGTTTAAATTAGGAAGTAGCTCAGTGAATGTGATCCTTATGTTCGGTGTGGAGGAGTTTATTTTTGTTTGTTATTAAGTGATTTAATTAATATTATTGATGTGGTACTTTAAAGAAAAATCAGTTCGGAAGTTTTTTGACTATGAGATTAACGGTGACAGATCAAGATGAAGATTAGAAGAATGTACTATTGTTATTAAGGTAATCTAGCAATACTTTTGATCCAGAATGTTATTTTCAAAGTGAACATCCACTCTCCTTCCACGCAAATGCAGATACATTTCCTCTAAATATAAACATGTAACCTTCCTCATTCATTAAATAACTATCAAGTACATCCACGCAGCCCGAATTGATAAAGAGACCCTGTGTTAAATTTTTTTTTAAAGAACCGGAACATTTACTGTGATCTGCGTTATTAGTGAAGATACATAATAGTATTAAATTTAAAACCGCTCCATTTGATATTTCTTGGTGTTGTAAACTCATGTGTTTGTTGATCTACACAGGTAGCAAGTGGAGGATATATTACAAACTTGAATATATCAGTAATAACTACACACTGCTTTTGTCTCAGCATTTAGAAGCTAATTTTACTCGTTTAGAAACTGATTTTCGATAATGTAGCTGAAATGACCTTGGGATTAAATTAATTAATAATCACATGTTTCGGTGTCCACATGATGTAAGGCGTCACTCTCGTGTTAAACTAAACTTCTGATGGCAGGGAGAACGAGGTTTGAATTCCGGTCAGATGTACTAGAGGTGTTTATTTAAAATGGTTTAACTCTTTCCCTACACGCAAATGTGGGTACACTTCCTATTAAAAACTTTCCTAATCCTCAAAAACCATTAGTGTAATTGGCATATAAAAGTATAACCCAAACGGGTAGTACGACATGGTATTAACATAATACAATATATATATTTATATATGTTAAGAGTCATCATATTATCAGTGCCGTTTCACTTGGAATCTACCAGTCCACCCTGTGTTTAAGGTGTAATGGTGTTAAATAGACACTCTGAAGACATTATGACAGGTAGTTAAGGTCAATATGGAGCGAGTACACTTGATGGAAGAAAATAACTGTTTGGATCTAGAGAAACACACACAACAACTGTTTGGACTGGAGGAACACACACAACAACTGTTTGGAGCTGGAGGAACACACACAACAACTATTTGGAGCTAGAAAACACAACAACAACAGTTTGGAGCTTGAGAAACACACACAACAACAGTTTGGAACTGGAGAAACACACACAACAACTTTTGGAGCTTGAGAAACACACACAACAACTGTTTGGGCTTGAGAAACACACACAACAACGTTTGGAACTGGAGAAACACACACAACAACAATTTGGAGCTTGAAGAACACACACAACAACAGTTTGGAGCTTGAGAAACACACACAACAACAGTTTGCAGCTTGAGGCAAACACACACAACAACAGTTTGGATCTAGAGAAACACACACAACAACAGTTTGGAACTGGAGAAACACACACAGCAACTATTTGGAGCTTGAAGAAACACACACAACAACAGTTTGGAGCTTGAGAACACACACAACAACTGTTTGGAGCTTGAGAAACACACACAACAACTGTTTGGATCTAGAGAAACACACACAACAACAGTTTGGACTGGAGAAACACACACAACAACTATTTGGAACTTGAAGAACACACACAACAACAGTTTGGAGCTTGAGAACACACACAACAACAGTTTGGATCTAGAGAAACACACACAACAACAGTTTGGAACTTGAGAAACACACACAACAACTGTTTGGAGCTTGAGAAACACACAAAAAACGTTTGGAGCTTGAGAAACAACACACAACAACTGTTTGGAGCTTGAGAAACACACACACAAACAACGTTTGGAGCTTGAGAAAACACACAAACAACTGTTTGGAGCTTGAGAAACACACACAACAACGTTAGAGCTTGAGAACAACACAACAAAGATTTGGAGCTTGAGAAACCACACAACAACAGTTTGGAGATGAGAAACACACACAAACAACACAGTTTGGAGCTTGAGGAAACACAACACAACAAACGATTTGTAGCTTGAGAAACACACAACAACAGTTTGGAGCTTGAGAAAACACACACAACAACTGTTTGGTGCTGAGAAACACACAACAACAGTTTGGAGCAGAAAACACACACAAACAACTGTTTGGAACTAGAAAAACAAACAACAACGTTTGGAGCGTGGAAGAACAAACAACAAACAATAGTGATTGAGGGAAACACACACACAAACAAGTTTGGAACTGAGGAAACACACACTTACGAACTTTGAGAGGAAACACACACAACAACTGTTTGGAGCTTGGAGAACACACAACAACAATGTTTGGAAGCTGAGAAACGACAAAACAACTTTAGGAACACAGTTACAACACAAACACACTGTTTGGAGCTTGAGAAACACACACAACAACTGATTTGGAACTAGCAGAAAGGACACAACACAAAACAATTTTGGACTTGAGAAACACACACAACAACTGTATTGGAGAACGAATAACAACACAAAACAACGTTTGGAGTTTGAGAAACACACAAAAACGTTGGAGCTTGAGAACACACAAACAACTGTTTGGAGCTGAGAAACACACACAACAACAGTGTTGGAGTTGAGAAAACACACACAACAACTGTTTGGAGTTGAGAAACACACACAAACAACTTTGGATTTGAACACACACAACGTTTGGAGCTTGGAAACAACACACAACAACATTTGGAACGAAGAACAACACAACAACAAACAGTCTTGAACTTGGAGAAAACACACACAACAACTGTTTGGAGCTAGAGGAACACACACAACAACTGTTTGGAGCTTGGAGAAAACAACACACACAAACAACACTTTGAGCTTTGAGAAAACACACAACAACTGTTTGGAACTTGAGAACACACAACAACAGTTTGGAGCTGAGAAAACAACACACTTGAACAACAACAACTGTTTGAGTTGAGGAAACACACACTAACAACAGTTTGGAGCTTGAGGAACACACACAAACAACAGTTTGGAAGTTAGAAAAACACAACAACAAACGTTTGGAGCTTGAGGAACAACACACAACAAGTTTGGAGCTTGAGAGAACACACAACAACTGTTTGGAGCTTGAGAAACACACACAACAACTGTTTGGAGCTTGAGAAAACACACACAACAACGTTTGGAGCAAGAAAACACACACAAAAAGTTTGGAACTAGAAACAACAACACAACAACTGTTTGGAGCTGAGAAAAAACACAACAAAGTTTGGAGCTGGAGACACACACAACAACAGTTTGGACTAGAGAACCACACAACAACAGTTTGGAGCTTGAGAACACACACAACAACTGTTTGGAGCTTGGAAACACACACAACAACTGTTTGGACTGAGAAACACACACAACAACTGTTTGGAGTGAGAAACACACACAACAACAGTTTGGAGCAGAAACACACACAACAACTGTTTGGAATAGAAAACACAATACAACACGTTTGGACTGGAAACAACACAACAAAGTTTGGAGCTGAGGAACACAACAAAACAGTTTGGAACTGAGAACACACACAACATGTTTGGACTGGAGGACACACACAACAACTGTTTGGAGCTGGAGGAACACACCAACACGTTTGGAGTTGAGAACACACACAACACTGTTTGGGTTGAGAAACACACAACAACAGTTTGGACTGAGGAACACACACAACAACTGTTTGGAGTGAGGAACACACAAACAATGTTTGACTGAGAAACACAACACACGGTTTGGAGCTTGAAAAACACAAACAACAGTTTGGAGTGAGAACACACAACAACGTTTGGAGCTGGAACACACACAACAACGTTGGAGTTGAAACACCAAACAACTGTTTGGAGCTTGAGAACACACACACACAGTTTGGAGCTTGAGAACACAACAACGTTTGGAACTGAGAACACCAAACAACGTTTGGAGCTGAGAAACAACACAAAACAGTTTGAGCTGGAGAACACACACAAACTGTTTGGAGAGGAGAAACACACAAACAACGTTTGGAGTTTGAGAAACACACACAACAACTGTTTGGAGCTTGAGAAACACACACAACAACGTTTGGAGCTGAGGAACACACACAAAACTGTTTGGACTTGAGAAACACAACAACAACTGTTGGACTGAGAACACACAAACAACGTTTGGACTAGAGAACACACACAACAACTGTTTGGAGCTGAGGACACACACAACAACTGTTTGGAACTAGAAACACAACAACAACAGTTGGAGCTGAGAAACAACACAACTGTTTGGAGCTGAGAAACACACACAACAACGTTTGGAGCTGGAGGAACACACACAACAACTGTTTGGAGCTGGAGGAACACACACAACAACAGTGGAGCTGAGGAAACACACACAACTGTTTGGAGCTGAGGAACACACACAACAACATTTGGAGTTGGAAACACACACAAAACTGTTTGGAGCTTGAGAAACACACACAACAATGTTTGGAGTTTGAGAACACACAAACAACTGTTTGGAGCTTGAGAAACACACACAACAACGTTTGGAGCTGGAGGAACACACAAACAACTGTTTGAGCTGGAGAACACACACAACAACTGTTTGAGTTTGAGAAACACACAAACAACTTTGGAGCTGAGAACACACACAACAACAGTTTGGAGCTTGAGAACAACACAACAACTGTTTGGAACTGAGAAACACACACAACAACATTTGGAGCTGAGAAAACACACAACAACGTTTGGAGCTGGAGGAACACACACAACAACTGTTTGAGCTGAGAACCACACAACAACAGTTTGGAGTTTGAGAAACACACACAACAACTGTTTGGAGCTGAGAAACACACACAACAACGTTTGAGCTGAGGAACACAACAACAACTGTTTGGAACTTGAGAAACACACACAACAACTGTTTGGAGCTGAGGAACACACACAACACAGTTTGGAACTGAGGAACACACACAACACGTTTGGAGCTGAGGACACACACAACAACTGTTTGGACTAGAAAACACATACAACAACGTTGGAGCTGAGAAACACACACAACAACTGTTTGGAGCTGGAGAACACACACAACAATGTTTGGAGTGGAGGAACACACACAACAACTGTTTGGGCTGAGGAACACACACAACAACAGACTGGAGTTGAGAAACACACCACTGTTGGAGCTGAGGAAACCACACAACAGTTTGAGTTGAGAAAACACACAAAACGTTGGAGCTTGAAAACACACAAACAACTGTTTGGAGTTTGAGAAACACACACAACACTGTTTGGAGCTTGAGAAACAACACACAACATTTGGAGCTTGAGAAACACAAACACTGTTGGTTGAGGAACACAAACAAAGTTTGGAGCTGAGGAACACACCAACAACATTTGGAGCTTGAGAAACACACACAACAACAAGTTTGGAGCTTAGAAGAACACACACAACAACAGTTTGGAGCTTGAGGAACACAACTAACAACTGTTTGGAGCTTGAGAAACACACACAACAACTGTTTGGAGCTTGAGAAACACACACAACAAACAGTTTGGAGCTTGAGAAACACACACAACAACAGTTTGGAGTTTGGAGAAACACACACAACAACTGTTTGGAGCTGGAGAACACACACAACAACAGTTTGGAGTTTGAGAAACACACACAACAACTGTTTGGAGCTGAGAGAACACACACAACAACAGTTTGGAGCTTGAGGAACACACACAACAACTGTTTGGAACTTGAGAAACACACACAACAACTGTTTGGAGCTGGAGGAACACACACAACAACAGTTTGGAACTAGAGAACACACACAACAACTGTTTGGAGCTGAGATACACACACAACAACTGTTTGGAACTAGAGGAAACACACAAACAGTTTGGAACTAGAGGAACACACACAACAACTGTTTGGAGCTGAGGAACACACACAACAACAGTTTGGAACTGAGATAAACACAACATTAACAGTTTGGAGCTTGAGAAACACACACAACAACAGTTTGGAGCTGAGAAACACACACAACAACAGTTTGAGCTTGAGAAACACACACAACAACTGTTCGGAGCTTGAGAAACACACACAACAACAGTTTGGAACTAGAGAACACACACAACAACAGTTGGAGCTTGAGAAACACACACAACAACAGTTTGGAGTTTGAGAAACACACACAACAACAGTTTGGAGCTTGAGAAACACACACAACAACAGTTTGGAGCTTGAGAAACACACACAACAACAGTTTGGAGCTTGAGAAACACACACAACAACTGTTTGGAGCTGAGGAAACACACAAACAACTTTTGAAGCTGAAGGAACACACACAAAGGATCTTCACCTAAAATCTGTGACATGTTTTAATTGCCGGTTTTGACAAACTTCCTTTATTTTATTTTCTACTTCACCTTTCACTTTTAATCTCATTCAATTACACTAGTAGAGTAGCGATATGAAAGGTATAAATTAGAGGATATGTATCAGAATTTGCAACCATTAAGATTGTAAAACTCCTTAGGAAAAGACAACTCTTAATAAAGCCGGTTGGTATTCAAGTCACAACCTCCCATTACCATTAAATCAGACAAGATGAGCCTGACGTTTAGTCTGCATGTCCATTGGCGTGGGGTTTAAAAAACTGTTAAAGTTAAAAACTCTCGTGTCAATGATAAAGGGAAAAAATGTCAAAATGGTTTAATCTATGTTAATTAATCACATATTGAGAGCACATTTAATATGGTTTTATAGTTATTGTGAGACTGGGGGTCAAATCCAGGCTTTATGTACTGAGGTTTTTTTTTTTTTTTTCAAATAGTTTCCTTCTTTATCTCCTCCTGAAAATGAGTGAATATTTTTTCTTGTATCTATACTTCTCATCTCTCTCACATTAGTGTAATAAAATTGAGATATATGGGACGGGTAGTAAGAGAGTCTAAATGTCGAGAGTGCGAGTTTACCTTCAGGTGTTCCTGTCCGGAGCAGGTTAAGAGGTATGATACCCTTGTGATTACCCGAGAGTGTCTGAAAAATAGACAAACAAATAAGGACACGTAATAGAACTTGCCTGCGAGAAGACTAAAGCTCCTGAATCCAGTCCGTCTCACTACCTTAGCGGCACTTGCCGTCCTCTAGGGCGTCGGATCTGCGCGCGTCTGTAACAAGTGCCGCGACCAATCCTGGGGCAAGGCCTCGGGGTTGGTGGCTCACTCGTTCAGTCCTGGGTCAAAAGATGGGATTGGGGGGGGGGGGGGGGGTCTCATGGTCACTGAAGCTAATTATTATTGTATGATGTCCTCCAGACAGTACGTGACATGTTGGTTTCCAGTGATGAGGAAATATGCACAGCCTGTTGGACAACAGAAGCCCCTGTGGTGGTGAAACTGAAGAGGGCAGGGGGGAATTACCCACCTCTAGATTTATTTCACTCCCCTATGGTATATTCTAGAAAATGAAGATTAAAGATGGCATATAATTTTCAAAATATATCGATGTTAGGACTATTCTAAGTATCTTCTAGGGGCATCTAATTTTTAAAATATATCAATTTTAGGACTATTCTAAATATCTTCTAGGGGCATCTAATTTTTAAAATATATCAATTTTAGGACTATTCTAAATATCTTCTAGGGCAACTAATTTTTAAAATATATCAATTTTAGGACTATTCTAAATATCTTCTAGGGCATCTAATTTTTAAAATATATCAATTTTAGGACTATTCTAAATATCTTCTAGGGGCATCTAATTTTTAAAATATATCAATTTTAGGACTATTCTAAATATCTTCTAGGGGCAACTAATTTTTAAAATATATCAATGCTTGGACCATTCTAAATAATTATAGGAGAATCTAATTTTTAAAATATATCATTGTTAGGACCATTCTAAATATCTTCTAGGTTCATCCAATTTTCAAATAAATGTAGGAGAAAGGTCTTTGGCCAACCAATCCAAAGAAGGGTCCTTAAAAACAAACCTGTTTTTATCATTTCTCACCCATTTTACAAAACTAATTTGCTACCGTCAGGAACAGATGGTAGAGGTTATATTAACAATATTATGTTAAATAATATTTTAAGAAATAGAATATGGACTCCTAAGATAAATATATTCGTTAGCTCTAGTTCTTGAATTGACTATCGGTGAATTTGTATTATATTAGTTCAAATGACCGGGATAAAACTACTATTCTTCTTGAGTTAACAGCCCCAAGGTTGGTTTGATGTGATTTCTACACCTGAAGCTCGGCATGCATTCAGACCTTCAGCTGGTTAGTGCTGCCCGCACCATCCGGCGGAAATCACATGTACTAGGATAGGTCAGAGAGTGTGGTGGTTCCTCGTTGCCCTCCACACTGAATTTCTTTGAGTGAGCGTTAAAGGGCCTATCAATTTTACCGGAAAAGGTAATTTCTCATCCAAAAATCGACATGAGACCGACAGCTTTACCTCCCTCCGAAAGAAGTTGTGCTACGGGTTTTTATCGCTCAAGAAAAATCCTTTGACCTAGACTGAGTTTTAACTCATGGACACCTGAGACGAGCACGTTACCGCAAGAGCACCGAGGTCGACAAAGTCACCCCGTGAAAGGATAATCGTCCGTAAAGTCGATAGTGGCCTAACCGTGTCCTCGCGACTCAAGGCCGAGCAAGATAAATCCTATATAACCATGAAATAGAGCGTCCTAGACCAGATTGCAGTCAAGGCTCGGGTGTGTTTACCCTTGAACTATTCACAACCAACCCGTACACAATATATTATGCAGAAAAAGAAAGGGTGGGGTGGAAAGTGAAAAGGAAGAGGGAAGGGTACTTCTTGAATTTTAGGTAGGCTATAAACACTTTGAAAAAATACAAGACATTAAGGACGTTGCTTACTGATGAAATAGCTGTTGAAAGTCAACATTATATTTTCCATGTTATTGTATTTACATTTTATTCGGTAACCTTTGAAGATATCAAATTATAACGAAAATCATACATTCATAAATAATTATAAAAAAATTATTACATGGTAACATAATTAATTTTTGGATCTTTGAGTAGCTTCTTTTCCAAAGTTACTATTTTTAGATCGTCTACAACTTTAGATATTTGGTTTACTCACCAAAATGGCCAATAGGAATCTTCTTACCAAGATATATATTTTTAAAATGTTTGTGGAATCATAATATGTCTATCTAGAGTTGGAAACAAGAAAAGGGTGGGCTTATAATGGAAGTAAATGTAGAGTGAATGTGTATACTCGTCAAGAGGGGTTGAGGTGCATGGAACCCCAACTCCGCTGACAGATTAAAATATATGTATACTATCCTCCCCTGTGGCCCTCCCCGCTCTAAGGTTATTCGCCCTATATGGTGTCATAAGAATGTTGTAGCCCCCCTCCCTGACAATACAATTGAGACCCCATTCGTTTATTTACCCCTTTTTAGAATCCCTAAGAGGTTGTGGTCGGTAACGTTGGTTCGGTGAAAAGTTTGTTCCGATTTTTTAACCCATTTG
Source organism: Timema cristinae (assembly GCA_039000515.1). NCBI lineage: Eukaryota > Metazoa > Arthropoda > Insecta > Phasmatodea > Timematidae > Timema > Timema cristinae. Next base: position 14,532,358 of record JBCFYV010000003.1, read on the forward strand.
AATATTTAATCGGGGAATTTTGTATCCCATTGATTTTTGTTCGAATTATTGAGAGGATACTGTGCATTGTTTTGCAAGTTATTAATATTATTTAGCACCACGCCTTACTACCCATTCGGGATATACGCTTAAGTTCTAATCACGCTAATTGGTTATTATTATTTTATAAAATATTACTAAAATTATTTGGTAAGTCAATGTGCTAATGTTAATTTTTTTTACTGTAGATCCTAAATATATATATAATCCCCCCCTCTCTATTATCTAACGTGGACCCAGTATCTATCAGGATGTGCTATGGCCGAGTATAGGGGGAGGTGATTGTGTAGACTTGTGTGGGTTCTTGTTGGGGGAGCTGAATTGTATCCATTCAGACAGTTCTTAAACAAGCACCACAAATAAAGAGTCTGATTTGTATCCATTCTCATAATATCCACAAAATCCTGATTTGTATCCATTCAGACATTTCTTAAACAAGCACCAAACAAAAAGGCAGATTTGTATTCATTCTCTTAATATCTCGAAAGTCCTGAATTGTATCCATTTTAAATGGTCTCCATTCAGACAGTTTTCAAATAAACAACTTTGACAAAAATTCTGATTTGTAACCACTGTAATTATTTGCATTACATCCACAAAATCCTGAACTGTATCCATTCTGAATTATCTCCATTCAGACATTTTCTTAAACAAGCACCACAAATAAAAAGTTTGATTTGTATCCATGATCATATTATCGAAAAAATCTTTAATTGTATCCATTCTGAATGGACTTCATTAAGACATTTTCTTAAACAAGCACCATTTGTTTTTCTTGTTTTGGTTATAGACATATAGCTTATTGTGGATGTGGAATAGTTCAGCCCAATCATAAAATAGCGTTGTTACTGCTGTCAATTTGTCATTATGAAGTATTTAAATACAGGGTTGCCAACAAGATCATACTAGGGTTATTTATATATAAAAATATATTTTTCTTTGTGTGTAAGACAAGCACCTTATACACAGGTATATTATGTAATGTTTATAAAAATAAGTAAAATAAATTAAAATTCTTGTTTAGATTTTAAAGTAATAAGGCAAAATTTAAAAAAAAATCATTTTTATATGGAGATAGTGCTGCTCTCTGTAAGCACGGAATGATTTAAGGAGAATTTCTGTTACTGCCATCTATCAGACATGTGTCACCGCAATTAAATGGATACAATTCATGATTTTCTGACAAAATGCAAATATTTCTAGTGCTTGTTTAAGAAAATGTATGAATGGAGACTATTCAGAATGGATACAATTCAGGATTTTGTGGATATTATAAGACTGGATACAACTAAGACTTTTTATTTTTGGTGCTCGTTTAAGAAAATATCTTTATGAAGATCACTCAGAATGGATACAATTCAGGGTTCTGTGTGTAACCTTGTGACAACATATAAACACTAAGAGGTTGTCTCACTCACCATCCTGGCCCTAGTTGACCCGTCTCAGCAACAAACTATAACTCAACAACACATCACAGCATTGGCTAACATTGGACTGAAGCAAAGCCCAAGGTTCATCTCCCGATGTTAGAGCCGAGCCGCACTCAAGAAAAAAAAGAAGAGTGATATGCGCGCTCTCACTGTGCTCTATCGTCCGCACTCAACCAACTCGTAGAACTGTTCTCCCACGCGCAACTAGTGACTTGGAGCATGTTTTAGTGTGTCCCAGATGCATGGTTGTCCCACCCCTCTCGACATCCTGTTCATGCACCTTGAGAGCACGTGGCATATTTTTAGGGTATACAATGATTATGTGTCTGTGTTGTAGGCACATATTACTTAATGGCTACAAGGTGAGCGTCATTGCCAGAGGATGATTTAAACGCTAGGTTATTCAAAATTCTCATTTGGCTTAAAATGTTATAAATTATTGTTCTGGACTAGTAATATTCAAAACTTATTAATTATTGGTACTATATGGACTTAGTAAATTTTGGGCTCTTAAAGCCATGATAATATTTAATATCTTTGGGTGGTTATTTCAAACCATTTGTTCACCTTTTATTACGATCACTATGGGAGACCTTTGGATTCTGTGTCTTAGTTTGATACTTTTCTTATCCGCTTAATGGCTGGGTTTTTTTTCACCCCTTGGTACCACCACTTGGGACGGTCATTTAAACCTGATAGCGTCGTTTACCCGCTCTTCTTATTTTAATATGTTAGGGAATTATATTCATCTGGTTATTTATTAAGAGACTATTTATCATTGTTGAAAATTGTTTAAAGTTTATGAGTTGTTAGTCAAAGAAGGGGCCGCAAGTCGGCAAGGATATACCACCATCTTGGCTTTGTTTATTAATATTTTTCTTTTGCAAACCAATAGGATGCGTAGTTTCCAATATTATGAGCTTTGTGAATAGATTCTAATATGTTTGATATTCTAATAATCTGTCGGGAGGAAATTTATTATATGATACAATTTTGTTTGTCCTTTGGGGACCGTCAATTAAGGTAACTTAACTCTTAAGTGTATTTGTTGGATCGCAGTCCAGACTGACCATTTTTAGTTAGATCTTTCATTTGATGATTAATTTGTTACTATGGCAGCACTGATCGAGATTAATTTTAAGGTTAATTTAGTTTATATTATTGTGTTTTGAGTAACAATTTATGGGTGAGAGTATTGTATTACGTCAGAAATTACTTTTGATCATTCGCCTCACAGTGTCTGATGCCTTTTGGGCCAATCATACCATTGTTTGCCTCTATATATATATATATATATATATTTCAGAGGCCTAATGATTTTTGTTGTCTCACTCTCTCATTGAGCTGTATGTAATTTGTTATCTGAATAAAAATATTCTCTTGTTACCTTCCCCAACCGTCATTTCAGAGTGTTAATAAAGGGGGGCCGGGGGGTTGCATGTGTATATTATGAGAATGGATACAAATCAGACTTTTTATATGCTGTGCTTGTTTGATAAATATCTGAATGTATACCATTCAGAATGGATACTACAATTAAGTCAGTCTTTTAAGACAGTTTAACTGATGACAAAAGAGTGTCCTCAAGCCATGATCGTTTGGGTTTTTGTTCCTTTTTATAAGATAAAGCAGCTCACATATTTATGGCTTCCAAAAATTGCACATATTTGGTGGACAGAAAAAAAGAGAAGAATGAATCGGTCTTTGTTTTGTAAAAATCAAATATTTAGTATAACCTACCTTACTTGCTTGATTTTCCCCAATAACGACCAATTTCCAAATGATCTAATCTAAAATTGAATACTTATAGGTTTATAAACAGAAGAATCTGGTCGGTTTTTCTTTTTGTTCGTCATAAAGTTCACCAACCACACAAAATCCTGCATCGGGCCACGAGTTTGACATGCCTGCATGAGACCATATGACCTTTGATGCGGGTTAAAATGTGGTTAGTTACATTCCTTCAATAGCTTTTAAGCCAGTCTTTAGAATTGTATTTACATTTTAATTTTTCTTTTCTGTTTCTTTGCCTCCTTTGATGGCCACGTGTTCTAACGCGCTACTCTCGTGTTAGACTAGACTGCCGAAGACACGGATACCAAGGTTCAATCCCGGTCGGGTGCACTGAGAATGATTTTCTTAAAGGTTTTTCCAATCTCCTTCCACACAAATAGGGGTGTACTTACTCTCAATTAAACCTTCCTAGCCCCTAAACCATTAGTGAATTAGTACATAGGCATACAACCCAAACGGGTAGTAAGACGTGATGCTAAAAAAATACATTATTTTTTTAGGTATGGTTGGGAAAATTGGGTTATTTGTATTTTTTTTTTAGCACCACATATTACTACCCATTCGGATTATACGCTACTGTACTAATTACGCTAATGGATTAAGGGCCAGTAAGGTTGCATTTAGAGAAAGTTTACCCGTAATTGAGTGGAGAGCGATTGGAAAATAGTTTTAAAAAGAATAACTCTCAGTACCGGTATTCAAACCCCAGCATTGCCAATCAAGTACAACACTAAAATGATGCCTTAGACCATGCAGCCACTGAAGCAGGATTTGTAGGAGTTCCTTTTGGGGCAGCAATTGTAGATTCATTGTGAAAATATAAATATTAGGGCAATGCCACGCTTGTGACTGCAGCAGTTGAAAGACAACAATTGATGGTGTTTGTACTAGTTTCATAGTGTTCTATTTATTGTCCATGGCACCGCTATTCGTGTATAACTTCCATGGACACAAATTACACACCACGCAATGACAGCAAATCGAAGTGTTTTAAGGTAACCTGCTCGGGGAAAAGTGGATCTAAACGCCGCCAGTGAACTTGTTTTGTTTTGTTGTATTTTCTGTTCATAAGAAATCAAAAGTTGACGCAGTTTTAAGAGTATTTTGTTTTGCTTATTAAATTATAATGGCTCTTATCAGTTTATATTTAACACATAAAAGTCTAAGACGTCACTCTCGTGTTAGACTGGCCTACTGATTACGGGGATATTGGGGTTTGAATACCTGTTGGCTCTACTGAGAGTGGTTTTTCTTAAATTGTTTCCCACTACCTTTCCACGCAGACACGAACATATTACCTCTAAAATGCTTCCTTCCTCATCCCTACCCCATTAGAGTAAATTGTCATATTATATGCGTACAAACTGAACAGGTAGAAAAGCGTGGTGAAAAAAACAAATATAAACGTTTCATTCCCACATAGGAAATATGGTGTTCTTATATTAGAGGTGGCATAACTTTTGTAAAATTCGGTTGTCATATTGAAATCTGAAAAATGTGCCCGAAATAATAATTATTCAAGTAAAAACTTATTAGAAAACTTGGTATTGGTAAATATAATTAAATTAATATAATTAAAATCTGTTCTCGAGTTATTTTAGTCACATCTATCTTAAAATGATTAATAAAAATCTGTTCCCAAGTTATTTTAGGCACATCTATCTTAAAATGATTAAAAATAATTACATTCAGCTAATTAAGCTCTGTCTGTTCACCCCGTTATGGTAAATAACAAAATTGTCGTAAGAAGTTTGGTATTATACTGTGATGAAATCAAATAAAAACATTATTTTTACTAAAGTGCCTTTAACGTTTAGTACTATAACAACTCGATAGTCGGCGCGATATCAATTTGTACTATTTATTGTACTAAGATTTCATTACTTCCAAAATCCGATAGATGGCGCTGAGCACATTTTAAAACGTGGTATCGTTTTGTTATTATCAATGGCTATTTTAAACTAATAATTGTGAAGTTTGGAGAAAGAGAAGAAAGGGAGTTGGGGGACCGTATCGATGGAAATAACAATACATGTTTGCGATTCATTTGTTTACAAACATTGATTAGTTACCGTTTACTCATCAGTGTTTAGTCCTATTTTAATAATATTGTAATTGTTTTACGTTTTCAGTTTATATTGTTCCTTTTTTTCCTTGAGCGATAGTTTATCATTTATTATATTTGGGGGTATGGTTGAGCGTTGCCCCCTCCCTTAAAAATACACATATACAATTTGTCTCCTTTTAATGTCAATGTAAATGTCTTGTATAGAAACTACTTATGGCGTTTTGCACCGTAATAGCTTTTGAATAACAAATATTTAATATTAAAAATGTTGGGGAGGCAAATTTAACGTATCTCCCTCCCCCGCCCAATAATTTTTGATTTTCCTATGAAAATATATATGCAAGATTTTTAAACTTTTTCACCCAATAATGGCATTTTGTATTATTAGTTTAGTCATAAAAAATAAAAAAGTGTAATAATGTCTATGATATGCATGAACCTAAAAAGTAGAAACATTATATTATTTTCAATTTTTTATTGTTGAAATGTTTTTCGTGTATGTACGACGTATTCTAACACTTAAAAGATTTGCAAGAAAAAATATGTATCATAAAAGAAATATTGAAGAGCCAATGCAATAAAAAAACAATATTTTTTCTCACATATTTATTATACAGACAAGCTATCCCAACACCAAAACCTAGCTAGCCCACCATGCGTCTACCAATAATTATTAAAGAAAAGGTTGGGTTTGGTTGGTAAATATTGATGTACAGAAAATTTTCACATTTCTTCATGATATAGAAAGCTGAAATTTGGAGCAATTATAGGGGAATCATTCAAAAGGTGTGTGAGAATCAGCAAACTAAAAAATTATTGCCTTCGTCAGTGTTTCTCAAACTCACACTAGCCGAAGATTCAGATTCACAAACTCGAGGCGTGTTGAGAGCCACGGCATATACAAACATGTTTGCTTAAATATATTTTATAGGTACTTTTGTTTTTGTAGCGCACCTTACTAGCCATCTTGACTAAGAATATTTTAATAACTCTAGTAAGTAATGGATGAGTAACATATAATGAGGAGGAAATGTAACTGTATTTGAGAAACGGGAATATGTAAGACCATAAATAGGAAAATGCACCCTCTTTACATCCAGATGGAATTCGAGCCCCATCTTCCCCGACACCAGTTAACTATATCATAATACTCTGACGTTTAATCCGCGTGCCCACCGAGGTGACTCATTAATAGCTATTTGATGATATGTATTTAAAATATTGCATAACTTATATTTTCCAGATGTTAATGTGGATTAGAGAATCACTCAAAGCTGTATTTATTAAAATATGTAAACAAAAACCCACAATCCACTATTTAAAAAGTGATAAAAAAATAGCGCATTTGAAATGGTTTAAGTGTTTTATATCAATATTATATTCACACTAAAATTAAACTTTTATTGTGTGTGTGTGTGTGTGTGTGTGGTGTGTGTGAGAGAGAGAGAGTATTGGTGTAACAGCAGGCCATATACTTATTTAATAGTTTTGCAGACAAGCGGGCAAGTTAGATATGATCCGCGGGCGTGAATTTGAGAACCCCTGCCTAAGTATACCGCGCGTGGCCAATATTGTGAACTCAAAAAGCACCTAGCTTAAGATATAAAAGTTTTTTTAATAATATTAAAAATAGATATTTGTATTTGAACTAAATGAAAGTAAAAATTGTCATTTATATACTATTAAAGATTTATTTTCCACAGACACTAACAAACTAAGAATATAAACCTCGTTTGGTTTGATGCAATGTTATTTAATGACAGGTAAAGGACCCCTATAACCGATTACGGTTAGTTTAGAGTAGACCTTGAGAAAACCTATCTGGTGAGTTTTTTTACAACTTTCAACTTCCCCTAATTCTTACCATCCCTTTTTAACAAGAGAAGTATTCTTCTCTTCTTTTAGACGAAGAGGGAGAGTAATAATAAAACAGTACCATAGCTGGCCGTCAGGATGCGCCACTAGCATACTAGCGCTTTCTAACGGCGAGATATGTAACTAGTAAAATAATTTGGATGAATGGCGTAGAGTTTTTCCCTATCCTTCGTTCCTTCTATAGTATATATACACTCAACGGTCATACTCTGTACACCCGACCAAGACTCGAACCACGATCTACCCGTCATCAGCAGTTCGGTCTATTGTGAGAGGTGGAATGCCAGGTCGCCACCGTGGTTCGGATTCCACGTTAAACTGTAGGTCCTTCATTTCATCTCACAATCACCCTACCATTACACATTAGCGTAAGTGCGTATAACCCGAACGGGTAGTAAGACGCGGTGCTAATAATAATAATAATAATAATAATAATAATAATAATAATAATAATAATAATATTGTGAGAGTGACGCCTTGTATCATACGACCACCAAAGTGGGAAAAAAGAGTTTCATATTAATATTCATTAAAATTAAATATGAAAATGAAGCTCCTCCGTTTAAAAGTGCGTTTAGGACGACACATTCAATCAAATAGCTTTCAGGATAGCACAAGCTTAAAATTAGTGATCTTTCTTCTAAAATAACCATCAAATAATAGTTATTTACGAACAAAATATATCATTGTTCATGGGAGCAAAGTCATTTTCAAGCATCCTTTTATTCTATCAACAAATGTTAAACCCTGTTCTAATGATATCGCAGCACAATGTTTACGAACGTAAACGAGTCCACCCTGTAATAGCACACGCCTTGTTCTCGTGTTCCTTATGACGTGGAACATTTTGTAGCGGTACCATACAACGCCATATCAACTTGAGTTACACTATTTCTTCTCTTCGTAGCCTTTGATGAGAGTCTCGATGATAAATTTGATGTTCACCTTGTTGATGTTTTCGATATTTTCTGTGTACCTGTCCCCTAAAGTAATTTTCACAGCTTCCAAGAACCGTTTCTCGTTCTTCTGCAACAGAGAAACAGCAACGAAATAAAGTTGGTTTCAGGGTCAGATTTTTTTAGCGCCGTGTTTTACTACGCGTAAGGGTTTTAACCTTATGAGCAAATTACACTAATGTTTTAAAGGATAGGGAGGGTTTATTTTATAGGAATTAAACCAACATTTGCGTGTAGGGAGAATGTAAAATATCTTTTGAAAAAATAGCCTCAGCATACCTGACCTGGATTAGAAACTTGATCTCCCGCCATCGGCAGTCTAGTCTCTAATTACACTCTATCCATTTCTTGAGTTAGTTCTATCCAGTCCACCTCATTACTCCCTATACATGTCGTGAGCTAGTTCTATCCAACCCCGCTCATTTAATCATATACCTATGTTGAGGTAGTTATAACTAGTCTATCTCATTACATTATATCTCTATCTTGGGCTAGTTATATCCAGTCTATCTCATTACATTATATCTCTATCTTGAGCTAGTTATATCCAGTCTATCTCATTACATTATATCTCTATCTTGGGTTAGTTCTATCCAATCTACCTCATTACACCTCTTTAAGGTCCATTCTAGTGTCTTCCTCCAATATTCGTCTAGGTCGTCCCAACGGTCTCTGCCCATTGGGTTTGCACGTCAATATCTCGAGCAAGGTTCTAGATTCTTCCATTCGCGCTGCAGGGCTTACCCCACCATATTCTACGAGATTTGATTATTCTAACAATGTCGTGTCACTAGTTCAAGGTGTATAACTCATAATTATGTATCTTTTTGAAATCCCCATTATATTAATCCCTTTTACTTTCTTTCGGCCCCTCGTAGAGAAAGTATTGTGAGCGTTAAAAATATCTAACTCGAGGTTCTGATAAATGTTGACGTTTCATAAACCCCTGAAATCAAAAATGTGGTTTTCTTAATACCGTCGATCTGTCTTTACCTCGAGCTAGAGCTGTAACTATTTAACTGATTGGGATCAAACT